>JBBBDQ010000695.1:870000-1342500 GCA_037127315.1 Ascarosepion bandense | reverse complement strand
TATACAAATAAAATTTTGAATCAAAAATTTGTTTGTGAACTTTGTCTCAGCTACAGATTTACTGATCCGTCTTCATGGCCGTACCTTGCGTTCAGTTCATCTTTAATGTTACAAGGAATTTTGTTAGTCTCTCAACTGTGCTCCACATCATAATAATCAAGTGAGGTTGCATTCTGGGGAGTTAGGTGGCCAGATATAAGGGTTGGTGTGGATGCAGAAATTCTATGATTCAGTTCTCCTATTTGTGTAGCACGGTCCAGAGTCCTGTGGCCAGACACGGGAGCTTACAAGCAGCACTAATTCCCCAAGGCACCTGATGTAGACTATGTTGAATCTGATGCCCTGTGGGACGATAAATGGAGGTATAATATCACCATTACTAGTGATCACTCCAAACATCCTCATGATCACCTTTAGACTTATCCAGTTCTTTCCAAATCGTCTGCACTCTCGAATACTCAAACACTCTGAAATATTTGTATTGGAGCTTCTCGCGTAAATTCCAAACTGTACAGCACGTTGTTTCCAAATTTCTGGCTGGGTAAATTGCGATATGGTGCTCTTTTTACCCCATACACTGTGCCGAACTGACCCTAGAGTGCAATTGACAAAGTCCAAAAAAAAACAAAAAAACACACATGCATGTAATCAAAAATATATAATAGCGACAATTTACCCATCGCACCTTGCTTATGCATTCATACAAATAGATATAGACAGATAGATATAAAGTGAGATAGATATGAACAAAATTAGCATTTAATGGATACTCATATTTATATTCATATCTGTTTATTTTTTTTATATCTCCCCGGTGTTGGAAGTATACAGGTTTAATTCCTGCCAGAAGAGAGATATTTTCCAAATAAGATTCCTCAAAAACAATTAAGACCAGTGGAAATTATAATGTACTCTTTAATTATATATTTATATAAAAATAAATATATTTATATATATATATATATATATATATATATATATAGAGAGAGAGAGAGAGAGAGAGAGAATGAGAGAGAGAGAGAGAGAGAGATTAAACAAACTTTGATAAATAGACTTACAGTGTGATAGATATGAACAGAATTAGTGAGATAAAATAAACTTTAATACATATATACACATGTATATATATATATATATATATAGAGAGAGAGAGAGAGAGAGAGAGAAATTAAACAAACTTCAATAGATAATTGATTATCTAACTACTGCTTAAATATGGTACAAGGCCAAAAGTATGCAGTACCCAGTGAGGATCAAACTCACTTGTAATGATTTTATTGAGACAAGCTTGCTAACCATTACATCACCTCGAGGTGCCCCAATAGAGAGATAGATAAATATGAACAAAATTAGATAGATAAAGCAAATTTTTGTATGCACACAGATAGATAGATAGATAGATAGATAGATAGATAGATGTGAACAGACTGAGATAGATAGATAGATAGATAGATAGATAGATATGAACAGACTGAGATAGATAAATAGATAGATAGATAGATAGATAGATATAAACAGACTGTGATAGATAGATAGATAGATATAAACAAACTGAGATAGATAGATAGATAGATAGATAGATAGATATGAACAAACTGAGATAGATAGATAGATAGATTTAAGTTTGTTAGATAGATAGATAGATAGATAGATAGATATGAACAAACTGAGATAGATAGATAGATAGATAGATTGAGACAGATAGATAGATAGATAGATAGATAGATAGATAGATAGGAACAGACTAAAATATGTAGATAAATAAAAAATGAAATTAAGATAAATACAAACATTCTGAAAAAGAAAGAAATATGTTGAAATAAATAGATATTAATGAACTCAGATTGACACACTCGCATATTTAAATATAACATGATACCAACGGTAACTTATGTTTCAGCTAGCATGTACAGACATTAAGACATATTCAAATTTTCAGCGACACATGGAAGTAGTTAGAATAAAAAAAAAAAACATGTCTACGGAAAAATTTATTCCTTTATTATTTTTTTAAAACTTTCTTAAACATGAAAGAATGACTGACAAAAGTCGTTGTACAAAAATGCATAACTCAATTTTTAATGTTAGTTTCTGTGCAAAGATATTCCAGACAATCTCATTCAGATTTTAACAACAGAGAATTTTCCAAAGCCTGGATTAACAAAACTCAAGAGTGAATAACATCTTCTAGAAAAACCTCCACTTCAGAATCACTCGTACTACCTCCTGCTGTAACATACACATATTCTCAATATTTCAAGATGCCTCTGTAGGTTCTCTTGATAAGGTGCATATTGATGTACACAGAAAACTTATCATAAATGAATTAGTGCAAGAATTTAAATTATAAAATTTATTTTGTTCTATGGAATCTTTAAAAAGATTAAACATTTGGTCGAAAAAGGCTACTTTGTACTATTTTTTCTTATTTTAGTTTTTGAATGAATATATTTTTAAAAAAATTTAAAATACCTGGGAAGCATTCTGACAGAGGATGAAAAGTGTGACATTGAAATCTAAAGATGCATTGGCATCGCCAAGGACGCATTTCAAAAGATTACCAGAGTACTGAGAGACAGGAAAATCTCATTGGAAACAAAGAAAAGAGTGCTGGATTGCTGTGTGATATCTGTCCTTCTGTATGGCAAGGAATATTGTACAATCTCAAGGATGAAGGAGAGGCTTGAGGCAGCAGAAATGTGGTTTTACAGAAGGATGCTGAGGATACCATGGACTGAGCATGTGAGCAACAATGAAGTGTTGGAGAGCATGTAAACAAGAAGAAAACTTATACTTAACATCAGGAAGAGACAGATAAGATTCCTGGGACATGTAATGAGGAAGGAGGGCCTGAAGAATTTAATACTCACAGTATGGATAGAAGGAAAGAGAACCAGAGTAAAGCAGTATGGTTCATACTTGATACGTTTGAGCAAACGGATGGCAGAGTGGAGTTTGGGAGAGATACCAAGAGGAAAAATATTGAGAGTAATAAGAGACAAAGCCAAGTGGAAGTCCATGGTCACCTACATCCTGAAGAGACATGCCACATGAAGAAGAAGACACTTTTAATGTCTTGAAATATCTAGTGTGTGTGTGTGTGTGTGTGTGTGTGTGTGTGTGTGTGTGTGTGTGTGTGCTAGTGTTTGTATCATCTTTAAATATCAGGAAATCACTGTTTTCTATTCAATAATCTTATAAGTTGCAGTAATTATTCCGTGATTTTTACAAATATCTAAACTTATTTATAAATGGAACTTTGTGTGTGTGCATGTGTGTGTGTATGTGTGTATATGTGTGTGTATGTGTCTGTGTGTGTATGTGTGTGTGTGTGTGTGTGTCCATTACCTATAGACTCCAAAATGGCTGAACCGATTTTCTTGAAAATTTACACAGTTGTACTATAAGCATCTGCGAGTGTTCTTAGCTAGGTTTTGTGTCGAGATACCCCTGATAAATATCAAAAACTGATAATTGAAAAAATCGGGTTTTGGAAGGAGTGGTCTGATTTTAATCAAATTTCATACACTCATAGACAAAGACATAAGAAACGGAATTCGGAAGTTTCAAGGTTGCAGTTCTTACAATAGTGCAGAAAATCAATAATATATATATATGAAAGGCAAGATATTTGTGTGTGTGTCTGTTTATCTGCCTGTATGTCTGTATTTTTTTCAGCCCTTTTATTTTAGTTTTTGCTTCAGGTTTGGCTCTAAGTAGGTATAATTGTAGTTCTTAGTCTCAGTCATCATACCATTTACTCAGAGGACTTATTTAGTCTTCAAAATTCAGTTTACAGTGAAAAAAACTTATTTGATATCGATACCAGGAAATCAAAATTTGACTTAGATCCATTCATTTTTCTTTCAGTCTACGGTTTCGCTTTAACTGGAAATAACTATTGCTTTTTAGTCTTTCGTGCCAATGTCCAAAAAGTCTGAGCTCCATGACCATGGATTAGTTTTAAAGCTTTCATTACACCTGAGCAATGTCAGGCTATACTGCTAGTGCATATTGAAACATTTTTGATCATATTTAAGTGACAGCACCAATGTGTATGTCTACAGCATTTTTATGAACCAGTAAACTTTCGCTGTTATTTCTACAAATATTTTTATGGATTCTGCTCTGACAAGATTCATTCCCTGATGCCCCGTCCACATGAATTTACTCATGCTATGAGACTGGCAAGTAGGTCTCACCCATTTACCATCAAAATTAGCAAATGTAACTATCCCTTCTACTCTAACAGTTTCTTTTCTCACACTTCTTGCCTGTGGAACTCCCTTCCATGTATATGTTTTCCTGATAACTACAATCTCCAAAATCTTGAGCTCAATGTCAATTGCCATCTTCTATTTCCTTGACTCTCATATTGCTCTTCTTCTTTCTTTGACATCACCTTTTTTTTTTCCTCTTCCCTCTCTTGCCACTGTAATCCCCTGCGCATTAGTGGCAGTACTGACTTTCTTGAAGTGAAACAATTATTAAAAAAAAAAAATAGAAGGACAATTCAGTCAGTAAAGTGCCATACGTGATACACACTTGGACAATCATGTCTCAAAAGAAACATGACTGACTGGGCAGAACATTATCCTGCAGTAGGTTGCCATTACTTTCTGTGGTAGACTCGTTGCCAGCCAAGGCTAGAAAACCCAATTTGTCCTGTTATTTAACCCATAACTGGAGGGAAGAGATGAATTAATACCTTTCCAAAGGGTATTTGTGCATAAGTGAATTCACGGAAATCAACTTGAATTCGAACTTGATTCCCCAATTTCTTGTTTTGACATGATATATACTGCACCACAATGCACATCCGCACAAAGATTAAAAACAAAAATCTAGGCACATTCAATAATAAATTTATTAAAATAATGTACTCATTTTTATGCAGATTCTCTAATATATATATATATATATAAACAAATTCATATGTGTATGTGTGTGTATTAATATTAATCATTTCCACGCAAAGCTAAGCAGTAAAGTGACAAGAGTGATCAAGGGGATAGCAGATAGCAATCGACATTGCATTTAAATTTCTGCAGATTAATCTTGGCTGGAAAGCTGGGAGGCAGAAGGAAGTTCCCCAAACGAGAAGTTCAAGAAAAAGAAACTGTTAGCACAGAATTTTTAGTTCCATCTGACCAACTCAGCTGTAAATTGTTGCCAGTCAGGTCAGTCAGTCAGTTAAGTGTCATACGTGATACACGCTTTGGGCGATCATGTCTCTTTCGAGACATGACTGACTGGGCAGAAGGTTATCCCACAGTAGGTTACCATTGCTTTCTGTGGTAGACTGGTTGCCAACCAAGGCTATAGAACCCAATCTGTTCTGTTATTTAACCCATAACTGGAAGGAATGGATGGATTAATACCTTTCCCAAGGGTATTTGTGCGTAAGTGAATGCAATGAATTCAGCTGGAATTCGAACTCGGTCCCCCGATTTCTCGTTCCGAGCCAATATCCAATGCTCCACAACACACATCCAGTCAGTTACTGTGCACATGCCAGTCAGGTACTGCGCTTAATTTCAAAGAATCAAGACACCATAGCGAAGAGCTCATCTAAACAATTACCATGAATGTATTTATAGAAAAGATATAGGGATGAAACCTTACAGCAGTGGAAAAAGAGACTGAAGCTGAGAGGCCAAAACAGGGCCAATATTATTGCTGATTCTTCTTTTGATTTTATCAAGGTGCTTGAGGTAAATAAGAGTAGCACCAGACCAACTGTGGCAGCAAATTGATATTTATTAGTCAGACATTTCATTTGTTTCCCCTTGAGATAAGAAATTAAAGAAGGACTATTTTTTCTCATGTAACTTGACTGTAAGGTAATCCAACCAACTCACCATCATTGGACTAAACAAATGTTCATCAGTCATTGTAACGGTCTTTAACCCAAAATTTGACCACTTACCTAGCATAGGTGGGTAATTCAGCTAGTGTATATATAAACTTCAGTCAGTTAAGTGCCTTACGTGATACATGCTTGGGCGATCATGTCTTGAAAGAGACATGACTGACTGGGCAGAAGATCATCCCGCAGTAGGTTGCCATTGCTTTCTGCGGTAGACTGGTTGCCGACCAAGGCTTTAGAATCCAGTCTGTCCTGATATTTAGCCCATAACTGGAAGGAAGAGATGGATTAATACCTTTCCCAAGGGTATTTGCATGTAAGTGAATGCAATGGATTCAACTGGTATTCGAACTCGGCTCCCCGGTTTCTTGTTCCAAGCCAATATCCACTGTACCACAAAAAAGGTAGAAAAATGTGTGTGTGTGTGTGTGTGTAAATCTGATCCAAAATTAAATATAAGATTTGTTTTGAGAAAATCTTCACTGCCAGAACAAGAACTTTTCAGTACTCTCTTGTATATAATTCATAAGTTACGTGAATTATATATATATATATATATATATGGGCACTTTGGCATGGTGTAATGATTAGCAAGCTCGTCTTGCTAGAATCATTTTAACTGAGTAGTGAGTTCAATACTCTCTGGGTACCCCCTACTTTCGGCCATGTGTCATGTCTAAGTTACGCTTAGAAAATCACCTTCCTCCAGGTTTGAAGTTTGGGCGCAGGGCTAACAATCCTGCCCCATAAAAAACAGTTTGTTACGGAAACAGCAAAAATGCTACCCTACACACCATTGAGTGTAACAGAAAGGTTTATTATATATATATATATATGTTTAAAATTTAAACTTAAATATGTTATAATATTACTACAAAAGTAGCCATTTTGTTTGAACACTATCTGTGTCTTATCAAGTGATTAGGTTTATTTCAAGTTGAAGAGTTTTAAAAGCTTCAAGACTAGCCAAACTCCCTCAATCAGAGTGGCATTGTTACACAGATAGTGTTGAAGCAAAATGCTTACTTTTTTAGTGATATTATAACACATTTATGTTATAAATTCTAAAAAAATATTATTCATTGTACTTTTTATTGAGCACTTTCTTAAGAATAGTGTTTCTTTGGATACAGAATTTGATTCCATCCATATCTACCCTATATATATATATATATATATATATATATATACTACCGGTCATAATTATTAGGCTACCTCAGTTTTTTAAAAGAAATGATGTATTTTATACTATTTTTAGTATTTATTGCCAAGTGGATAATTCTAAATGAAAATAGAATGATTCTTTTAATATTGCACAATAACATGTGCATGAAATGAACTGTTCTGGTGTCCAGTTTTTGTGCTCTCTTCCCCATGCTAGACTCCTCATCTTATTGGCTGGCTGAAGCAAAGGCTTCCTGGCTGCCTTGTAAGATTTTGCAAAGTAATAATAACTAAAGAACCATTCTATTTTCATTTAGAATTATCTACTTGGCAATAAATACTAAAAATAGTATGAAAGACATCATTTTTTTTTCAAGTAGGGTGGCCTAATAATTATTGCTGGTAGTATATATATATATATATATATATATATATATATATATATAGAGAGAGAGAGAGAGAGAGAGAGAGAGTGTGTGAGGTAGGCATAGTGAAGTAATAGATGGTGGCTCAGATTGAGGAATCAGAGAGCCAAGTTCAAATTTCTGTTTGAGTTCATTGCATTCTTTTATGTATTAATACCCTTGGCAAATGTATGAATCCTACTCTTATCTCCCTAGCTGTGGATAAATAGTAGGACAGACTGTGTCCTATAGACTTGGGTGACAACCAGTCAAAGAAAACAAAAACTCAAAAACCTGAGGCAAACTCAAAAACTCAAAACCTGAGGCAAAACCTGAGGCAAAACCTGAGGCAAACTCAAAAACTCAACACCTGAGGCAAAACATTTAGAGACCTTGTGGCACACTGTGCAGCAGTTCTCTCTATTTGGCTTGTCTAAAAAGTATGGTCGGTTCTGCACAAACCTTTAGCATTACAATCAAATCACGTGTGGGTAATCATTACATTCTTTAGTTTTAGGCTCTGATAAAGCTTTGAAAGGCAAAAGGCATAATCAAATCTATTTTCAATCGAATCAGTTTTCATGAAACGTTTCCACTTGTTAACTTTAAAACTTTGTCAGAATTTCTATAGCTTAATTTAATAACATATTGTTGATACGAAAAATGCATGGACAGACCACAAACAAATCTGTTACTTTGAAACCATTCAGAAGGATTGTATGAGGATTTGTCTTGGATTCATTTCAGAAAAAGCTAAATGAATTACTTGCTTTCGAGCCATTCTGATAATGAGAAGAGGACTTATCTTTAATTCAATAAAAATAAAATGGGAAAATACATTAAAAAATTTCAACCTGAACTAAGAATTGTAAGAATAAATATTAACAAAATTTTTTTTTTAAAAGTCACTCTTTTTCTTTCTTCTTTGTTCATGAGAAACACTATAAAAAAGTAGGAAAATTCATTATTTAAACATACACACAAATACACTTACACTCACATTGCATTCTTTTGTTTTTGTATTTGATGAAGCATGGAATGGCAAAATGAATAATCAAATCTATTTTTCCATCAAATCTATTTACATGAAATGTTTTCACTTGTCAACTTTAAAACATTGTTTGTAATTCTATACCCTAATTTAATAACTTTATATATATATATATATATATGGAGGAATGGTAGACTTTATAAAAACAGTAGCTACTCACACATTTAAGCATCATTCATTCAGTCATGAATTTGAACACTCTCGGTTACTGGCATGTGTTTACATTTCATATAACCCGCTAAAGTTTGCTTTATTCTACTGAGCTCCCATAGCTCAGAGGTACAATTGCCAACTGATGTCAATTCGCTCAGGTTACAATCCTGGTTAGAAGCAACTGGATGTCTAATGATACTGATGAGCTGTGACACAGCAAAACAGACCTATATTCAGATAACTACTAACAGTAGCTACTCTAGCATATATGTATCGTTCATTCAGCAATGAATTAGAACACTCAGCTATTTGGCATGCACATGCTAAAAAGTCTGCCTCCTTCTACTGAGCACCCATAGCTCAGAGGTAGAATCACTGACTGAAGCCAGTTCAGTCAAATTTCAATCCTGGGTTAAAAAGCAATCAGAATCTAACTGTACTGATGAGCTGTGATACAGTGAAACAGATCTGTCTGCGGATGACTATATATGTATATATATATATATATAGTAATGCACAGTGAGTGCTGGTGGTAATAAAAGTGCTCAATGTATAATAACAGAGCTAAAATTTATACTTATGAAAAAAAGGTTTTTGCTCCTTACTGTTTGGTACAACTCTTGAGTTTCATGCATGAGACAATCATCAGACATGGATATGTATTTCTAAAGAATTCATGGATTTGTTTCTAATCTGACCATTTGAAGTAATATATATATATATACACAACATATATATATATATATATATATATACATGCACATATATATGTATATATACATACACAATATATATATATACATACACAACAGTAAGCAGATACTAGCAGATGCTTATTTTAAAAAAGTGCTCAATGTACAATCACAATTACTGTATGTGCTGAGCAACAAATATATTAAAGCCCAAAATTTTCACCACTTACTTGCTACCCAGGTTTCAACCATATTGATCTCATCAAACAGTAAATCCTGCCTGATAAATCCAATATGGTTGACTTCTGTATGATAAGACTAATATAGTTGAAATATAGGTAGTAAGTCGTGAATATATCATTCTTTAATATATATATATATATATACATATATATATTGAAGAATAAAATTAACATTTTGTGAACACTTTATTCTTTAGCATATATATAAATATTAAAGAATAAAATGTTTACCACTTATTTGCTACTCAGGTTTCAACAAATTCAACTAAATATATAAAAACTCAATCACAACATAAAACAGAAAATAATATAACAACAATGAAACACACGCATAAAGCCCAAACACAAATACACATAAGAACACAAACATCCAACCATGACCTATAAAAGAAACTTTAAATGATCAAACATGCCAACAGAGTAAGAAAAAAATCAAACCAAAAAAGAGATCAACCGAATTAACAAGAACATACCAACCCAAAAAAGCAATTAAGCAGACACCTATTTCATATAAAGCAATTAAATTGACACCTGCACAACAAAAATAGAAAAAAAAAAACAATCACAAATAAGACCACTCCCACAAAATATCAAACCACACCAAGTTCTATATAAATAAAAAAACAGAACACCATAGCAAAAAAAACTAGCCCCAATAAAAGTGTCCTTACAAAACTTTGAAATCAGCATAAACTTGTTCAATAAAAGTGACAAATTCTTTGCATTAAACCTATATATATATATATATATATATATATATATAGAGAGAGAGAGAGAGAGAGAGAGAGTGGGAGTGGACATAGGAATCAACACTGGATGGTAGATGGTGACTCATAATTTGAAATAGTTCACAATAAAGTCATGTGTAAAAGTTAAAGAATATAAGACTACACTACAAAAAGCTTTGAATTAGTATTTTTTATATACATATTAAAAAATTTATTTCAATTTTTCATTTTCAATAAGCCATCTTCTTTAGGTGCTGTGTCCCTTCAGGTCATTGGCAATCATGGACTTTCACTTGTCCCTGCCTCTTGCTGCTCTTTATACTTTTTTTCTTGGTATCTCTGCCAAACTCCATTCTGGTATCTATCAAGCCCATCAAATATGTATGCACTGCTTTCCTCTGTCTGTCTTTAACCTCTATCAGCCCTGTGACTATTAAATTCTCCAAACCCTCCTTTCTCATTACATGTATCAGAAACCTAAGCTGTCTCTTTCTGATGCAAAGTATAAGTTTTTTCTTGATTACTCTCTCTCCAACGCCTCATTATTGTCTCACATGCTCGGTCTGTGGTATCTTCAGTATCCTTCTGTAGAACCAAATTTCTGTTGTTTTAAACCTCAACTTCATCCTTGAAGAGATCATCCAACATTCACTGCCATATAGTCAAAACAGATATCATATAGCAGTCTAGCACTCTCTTCTTTCAATAAGATCTTCTTGTCTGTCAGTACTCTGGCTAGCTTTTTGCATATTTGACAATACCAATACATCTTCGGATCTCAGTGTTGCACTTTGCATCTTCTGTCAAAACACTTTCCTGTAATTTAAATTTCTTTACTTTTTTTTGTTTACCCAATCTGTAGGTGGCATTTTGGGGTCTTCTTTATGCTGATGATGATGCATTCCATTTTCTTAAAGTGTATGCTCAGTTCTTTCTTCTTGTTTTCTCTTGCTACCTTCTGTAGGAGGTCCTGCATTTTCATTCCCATATCTGTTATCAGCACTGTGTTATCCGAATATCTTATATTGTTGAGATTTTGGCTGTCCATGACAAATACTGGTAAGAATTCTAGCTTTCCCAGAACTGTTTCACTGTACAGGTTGAATAGATCTGGTGAGAAAACATATCCTTGTCTTATGACCCTTTCTATTTTTGTCTACAAGTTGAATTTATTTATTCTCCACATGCAAACAGTTTTCTGCCAATATAGGCTTTTGATTATTCTAATGTCTTTTTCTGAATATGTTGAGGTTCCCAAGCATCTCATCTAGGCTAAAAACCATTAGTATTTTCCTTAAATTCTATCAATATCTATTTCAGTCATATACCAGAAATTCAAATTGTTTCTCTTTCATTTAATTTATCTGAGAAATTTCCAGTGCTAAACATAATCCACTAATCGATTTTTAAGATTATTTCTAAATCCAAATTGAGATCATTCTCATTCTTGTTGAAGGAACTCTTCCTTGATTGACCATACCTTCATGAGTGTAGCCGTACTCATCAAGCTCGGCCAATTGTGGCTTGGTGAAGTTATAATTTAACCCATAGTTGGGACTGTGAAATCGGAGTGTTATTTCTTATAGACCAGTTGCTATCCAATGCTAGAGAACCCAGTCTGGTAGGGGAAAGAAGAGATGAATGCATGCCTTTCACAAGGGTATTTGCTTGCAAGTGAATGTCATGAACATAACTGTAATTTGAACTCGACTCGCTGATTTCACAATCCAAGCTGCTAACCTTATGCAGCCATATCTCTATTGATCATTATTTATTAGAAAGATTGTCATAACTTTTAGTCTGTCAAATAATTTAAAATATTTTGAAGACCTAAAGAAAAGGAAACAACTTGCTTAACATTATCTATTTATTTAACTTATTTTATCTATAAAATTTCATTTTATGAATAATAAAAGAAAGGTATGGAAAGCCAGTTCTTGTAATCCCTCTTTGCGTTGTTCTGTGGGGTTAGTTTCCTGCTGTGATGAGTCTTTGATGCCAAGCCTCCTTAACATTTCCAGCAGCTTCACTGATGATGGCTCACCAGCAGGTGTAATTTCCGGCCTATTCCTCCAACACATCTGTTTTGATCTTCCACCACAGGAAGCCAAGTTTGATAGACTGTTCATAGAAGTTTCTTGGTCAACATCTTTGTCTTTTGCTTCATGCACTCTCTATAAATTTTCCCTTAAAAATAACATTCTCCACCCACAAGAATAAAATGAAAAATAATCAAACAAGCATACCTTATCAGTTCTTTTTAATCAAACTTGTATATATATATATGCTACTGGCCATAATTATTAGGCCACCCCAGTTTTTAAAGAAAATTATGTATTTTATACTATTTTTAGTATTTATTACAAAGTGGATAATTCTAAATGAAAATAGAATAGTTCTTTTATTAATACTGCACAAAAACATATGCATCAAATGAACTGTTCTGGTGTCCAGTTTTTGTGCTCTCTTCCCAATGCTAGTCTCTTCTTCATATTGGCTGGCCAAAGCAAAGGCTTCCTGGCTGCCTTGATATATATATATATATATATATATATATATATATATATATATATATATAAAGTCAAGTAAAGGAAACTTTCAAAATTTTCTCTTAGAACTGTCTTCAAGTTTCAAACAGTAAGTCCACAAAACTTTACCTTGTTCTTAAAAAGTCTTTGAGCTTATCTTGACTATTGTTACTTTGATACTGAGCACTTTCTTAACAAGAATCTGTTTGTCATTAAATTAAATTTAGTGAATTATGTGTTTTTGTTAGGTGTTTTGTTATAGATTATATATATATATATATATATATATATATTACAGAAATAGATATTGACTCGAAAAAAGAAATCAGGGAGCCGAGTTCAAATTCTAGTTGAATTCCTCGCATTCACTAACGCGCAGATACCGTTGGGAAAGGCACTAATCCATCTCTTCCCTCCAATTATGGGTTGAATAATAGAACAGATTGGGTTCTATAGCCTTGGCTGGCAACCAGTCTACCACAGAAAGCAATGGCAACCTACTGCGGGATAATCTTCTGCCCAGTCAGTCATGTCTCTTTTGAGACATGATCACCCAAAGCATGTCTCACATATGGCACTTAACTGACTGACAGAAATGGAAATTGTTGTCACTAGTCAAAATAACTCCATCAAATTTTAACTCACGATGCAAAATGAAAAAATGTTAGGATGTTGGAGAAAGTAATAAAAATTGAAATCTTCTTTGTTGGTTGTATTTAAAGAAAGATGTTTGAAAGAAATGGTATGACCCAAATATGCATTCCCCAACCACATGTATTTACTCATGCTACTAGATTAGAATCAAGGTCCCACCCTTTCACAGTCAAAATAGTTATATGTAACCATCTCTTCTACTCGAATAGTTTCTTTTCTCACACTTCCCATTTGTGAAACTCCCTACCATTTGCTTGCTTCCCAGTTAGCTACAATCTCCAAAAGTTTAAATGCAGCATCAATTGCCATCTTTTATCTACTTGACTCCCATAATTCTCTTATCTTTTCTTCAACATCTCCTGTACCTTGTTTTTCTTTCACTGTAACCCCCTGCACACCAGTGGCAGTCTTGTCTTGCTTGGAGGGAAATGATTATAAGATA
Organism: Ascarosepion bandense; assembly: GCA_037127315.1. Taxonomy (NCBI): domain Eukaryota; kingdom Metazoa; phylum Mollusca; class Cephalopoda; order Sepiida; family Sepiidae; genus Ascarosepion; species Ascarosepion bandense. The sequence continues at coordinate 1,328,573 of JBBBDQ010000695.1, read as the reverse complement.
TATATATATATATATATATATATATATATATTGTGTATTTGTAAGAATTGTTTAAAGGTCTTATACTTTTAAGTGCTTTCAGCTATACTTTTAGCCATTATCAAGAATTAATTTTGTTTTACTTGTCAATAAACATGAAAGTTTATGCATATAAAGGTTTGTATGTTAAGTTCTGAACACGGCAAGCAGATTGTTACTGTGTTCATAACTGATGTTATTAAGTATAGAATTTGTACAAAACCTTGAAAACACATGAAAAATTAAATAAAAAACTTAATGATAATACCTTGTCTGCCCATTTTTATGAAGCCTGTATATATATATATATATATATATATATATATATATATATATTTCAAGAATAAGTGAGATTGTAAAAATTATACTCATCTCAAAAAACCTTCCTTAAAAACTATTGAAAGAAGGAAAAAAATGGTTTTAAAAAAAGAAAGATCTTAGTACATCAACGTCAGTCAAAAGAGTTCGAGCCAAGATCAGCACGAAGCCCAAAGAAAAAACCCCAATATGAGTAATCAGCTAATAAAAAGTGCTCAATACAGAAGTAGAGCAAAATAAATAAATAAATCACCTAATGAGCCAGATGGACCTACCTAGGTTTCACCTAAACAGATCGTCACGGAAAGCTTTCCCTGATGACCTGTTTAGGTGAAACCTAGGTCAGTCTGTCTGGCTCATTAGGTGATTTATTTATATTACAAGAATATATATATATTAAAAGAAAGTGAAAGAATACTTCGATTAAAACCCACTGCTCAAGTATTCTGTTCTGAAACATTATAATTTTTGTGTAGTGATATTATGCTTTTATAAACCATTGTAATGACAAAATTATAATATATATATATTTCTTTTACAAAAATGTATTGCTGGTAATATTTTTTCTTTCTTTACAAAAACCTATTGCTGGTAATTCTTTTACGATGAAAATGACATCTTCATTATGAAAATATATTTCTACACTTTCATGGTATTTAAACACCAGTTTGGAGGTTAACTATTTGCCCATAGCTGGGACCCTAACAGATGTTAACACCCTAAGTCAGAGTGGACTTGCTAACAACACCAATTAAGAGGTGGTTTTGTGCTCCTCAAGACATCCCAGTCAGAGGCCTTACTGCCAGATGTAGTTTATCATCATGCCCAGGATGAAGGCAACAAAGACAGAGAAAAGCAGCAAATAGTTTACCTAATAAGCTTGTGTAAATAGTTGGCAAAACAGGGATTATCAAAAAATAAGTTACTAAGAACTACAAAGTAAAGGAAGCTGTGGAGAGTCATGACTACATTCTTTTTTTTCTTTTTTTAATTAATCATTTTACCCCAAGCAAAAAAAAAAAAAAAAAAGCAGGGAAGGATGTGCATTGTGGTGCAGTGGATATCAGCTTGGAACGACAAATTGGGGAGCTGAGTTCAAATTCCAGTTGAATTCATTGCATTCACTTACGCGCAAATACCCTTGGGAAAGGTATTAGTCCATCTCTTCCTTCCAGTTATGGGTTAAATAACAGGACAGATTGGGTTCTATAGCCTTGGCTGGCAACCAGTCTACTGCAGAAAGCAATGGCAACCTACTGCGGGATAATCTTCTGCCTAGTCAGTCATGTCTCTTTCGAGACATGATCACCCAAGCATGCTTCATGTATGGCACTTAACTGACCCCAAGCAAGGCAGAACTGCCACTAGTTTGCAGGGGGTAACAATGAGAGAAAAGCCTGGGTACAAGGGGTATTGAAGAAAGGATAAAAGATGGCAATTGACATTGCATTTAAATTTTCAGTTTCACAGGTAGAAAGTGTGAGAAAAGAAACTGTTGGAGTAGAAGTGATGGTTACATTTAACTATTTTAATGGTAAAAGGGTGGGACTGAGATGCCTATATCACTTAAACTCTGAAGGGATACTGGCACATAGAAAAAGAATGCAAAAATATACACATGGCCGTGTATGCATTTATATATAAATCAATGTGGACATCAGTCTGCATAGAAAAACCCAGGTATAAATAATTTATGCCTCGTGTTCTTTTCAATAATCAGCTACACAAGTTTTCCTATTGTATTGATTCACTTGCTTGTATTTTCGTTTCATTTTCGCAACACAGACATAAGTGAGTCAACGGCTAATTAAATAGGTTCATGTCGACTTCATATATGGGCACATTTTTTTTTGTAGCTCATGGTACCTGTACTAATTGCTAATCATGTAGATAGCTTGATTGATTTTTATAAATGCTGATGGGCAGACAGCTGGATGTATAGATAGGCAGATGTTGATGTAAAAAGATGGAAGTAGACGTGATAAAACTTATGTACAAAGCTGAATACAATGAATAGATGTGTGTGTGTATGTGTGTGTGTATGTGTGTGTAAAGTAATTTCTAAAGAATCAATGGATTTCATATCCAACATTATTTCTTACTATTCCAAACATTATTTCACAAATACCAATGTTTGTGTAGATGCCCTGTTTTTATAAATAAGTAAAATACATGAGTTTATCGACTCAGAACGAGAAATCGGAGAGCCGAGTTCGAATTCCAGTTGAATTCCTTGCATTCACTTACATGCAAATACCCTTGGGAAAGGTATTAATCCATCTATTCCTTCCAGTTATGGATTAAATAACAGGACGGATTGGGTTCTATAGCCTTGGTCGGCAACCAGTCTACCGCAGAAAGCAATGGCAACCTACTGCGGTATAATCTTCTGCCCAGTCAGTCATGTCTCTTTCGAGACATGATCGCCCAAGCATGTATCATGTGTGGCACTTAACTGACTGAACTGAAAATACATGTACTAGCCTGTGCATTCAAAAGACCTGCATTCCCTAATGTAAAGCAAAACTGCGTACCCAACTGTAAGATAACAAATCAGATAGTGGTTTGTCCAGCAAAGGAAGATACAGGTGCAAACACTACTGGAAGGCACATTTTTCTGATTGCGTCTGCCAAATACACAGGCCAGTGGATGTAAGTCTTACCATTTATTAGAACAGGACATCAACTCAAACATAGTAATATATATATATACATATATATATATATATAGGTGAAAAGTGTGTGTGTATAATTATAAATATCAATATATATATATAAATGTAATTTGTTATGCATATTATATTATTTATATATTACATATGTGTGGTACTTATTTGAAAGCATTCAATATCAGTGATAGAGCTGACATATTCATATAGATAGGTGTGAGTTTGTAACCCTGGGTTTCACGCTCTTGCAATCGTTAGACAAACTGATTAATTTTTTAAAAAATTGGTTATATGTAGGGTTGCGTATATTCGTGTATTTTTGTGGAATTGGGGGAAAATCTGTCGAATATACGATCGTAAGAGCATGAAACCTAGGGTTACAAACTCACACCTATCTATATGAATATATATATATATATATATATATATATATATATATAAAAGTGTATATTGAAATCAACACCCAATGGTAACAGTCTGTTTCATGCTTAAACACAATTGGCAGGTCTTTAAGCATAAAACAGACAGTTACTATATTGAGGACTTTAACCCATAAATATATTATACCTTAAAACTATAATATCATATATATATATACAGCTTTTGAGATTTGAAAAAGAAATCACTCAACCGGCAGTTGAGAGTGAGGGAAAATTTACTCGCCCCAAAATCATTTTAATTGACCAACTACATTTTTTTAATAGTCGCCTTACATAAACATAGCACGAATCACTGACAGAAAACAAAAAATGAAATTTTAATTAAAATTTTGAATGTGTTAGAAAGGATTTTAAAAAGTTTTTAAAATAATAACAACAAAATTTGATCTTTTCTCTTAATAATAGCATAAAAATTTTCATGATAAAACTTTGTTTTATTAAGTTTGAGTCCTTTTAACATCATGATATGCTGTTTCTTTTTTGACAATTGAGTGGAGGTACCTAAATTTGTAGTTTCTTTTTTCTGTTTGACTACGACCTCCATCTCATAGATGATAAAAATAATAAATCTGATTTTCTCAATGATTTTTCTATAAAAAAATTACTTGTATTTGTTTTTAGTGTATGGCTGAAAGAAGTATGTTCATTTTTTTTCCTTCCAAATGTTTGTTTTTACTTTTTGTAAACGGGGAGAAAATATAGATGTTGAGCCAAGGATAATATTTTTCCAAATGAGTTTCTAAAAATCTGTGAGCGTCTTTAATCTGGATGACAGAGACATTTTAGCTTTACTCTGGAAGCATTAGTTAAACGAATGTTTACACTGACCAGGACAATAAAAGCAAGACAGGAACTTGTCCATCTAAATTCCATTTGTTAGATCTTGCTTTGATGATTGCGAGATGTCACTGTCTTTTGTTTAACCACACATTTCAACGTAAATCAGGCACCATGCATAAGACCAAAGAGTTCAATAAAGTCATTGTAAGTCATTCTAAGTGTTATGTCGCCAAGTATAAATGAATAACTCAACAACAGAAACAGAATATAAGTTGTATTCTGCGGAAAGACAGTTAGTATGTACAGAAGTGATTAGTAATATTTACAATAGAAAGATACAAGAGTCCAATCCGTCATAAGACGTGTATATGTGATTACTTCCGGTACACCACCAGAAGTGTGACTAACTCTTCACTGACTACCACTGACTCTTCAGTAACTCATTAGAGATTCTCAAGTGACTCTCTACGACTCTCCTGTAGAGAATCCACCATTGCTATATATAGCAATGGGAACAGTCCCTTTGTAGTCAAATAGGAGCGGCGCCCTAACACTAAGTAACTTGTGAATCTTCAGTGGCATACTTTTGGGTTGTAAAAGGAATCAGATTTCCTTTTTCTATATTTGAAGCGACATGTTTCATTACAAGATTTTTAATCAACCATGGGCGAGTAAAGTAATAAACTTTAATCGCCCAGTTAAGGTTTTAATCGACTGAGTCGATTGGGCAAGTGAAATCTACACAAAAGAAGATGCTGTATAGATAGATAGATAGATAGATAGATAGATAGATAGATAGATAGATAGATAGATAATGAACATATTAGATAGATAGATAGATAGATAGATAGATAGATAGATAGATAGATAGATAGATAGATAGATAGATAGATAATGAACATATTGGGATAGATAGATAGATAGATAGATAGATAGATAGATAGATAGATAGATAGATAGATAATTAACATATTGGGATAGATAGATAGATAGATAGATAGATAGATAGATAGATAGATAGATAGATAGATAGATAGATAGATAGATAATGAACATATTAGGATAGATAGATAGATAGATAGATAGATAGATAGATAGATAGATAGATAGATAGATAGATAATGAACATATTGGGATAGATAGATAGATAGATAGATAGATAGATAGATAGATAGATAGATAGATAATGAACATATTGGGATAGATAGATAGATAGATAGATAGATAGATAGATAGATAGATAGATAATGAACATATTAGGATAGATAGATAGATAGATAGATAGATAGATAGATAGATAGATAGATGAACATATTGGGATAGATAGATAGATAGATAGATAGATAGATAGATAGATAGATAGATAGATAATTAACATATTTGGGATAGATAGATAGATAGATAGATAGATAGATAGATAGATAGATAGATAGATAGATAGATAGATAGATAGATAGATAATAGACATATTGGGATAGATAGATAGATAGATAGATAGATAGATAGATAGATAGATAGATAGATAATGAACATATTGGGATAGATAGATAGATAGATAGATAGATAGATAGATAGATAGATAGATAGATAGATAGATAATTAACATATTGGGATAGATAGATAGATAGATAGATAGATAGATAGATAGATAGATAGATAGATAGATAGATAGATAGATAATAGACATATTGGGATAGATAGATAGATAGATAGATAGATAGATAGATAGATAGATAGATAGATAATGAACATATTGATAGATAGATAGATAGATAGATAGATAGATAGATAGATAGATAGATAGATAGATAGATAATGAACATATTGGGATAGATAGATAGATAGATAGATAGATAGATAGATAGATAGATAGATAGATAGATAATGAACATATTGGGATAGATAGATAGATAGATAGATAGATAGATAGATAGATAGATAGATAGATAGATAATGGTATATTTAGGGATAGATAGATAGATAGATAGATAGATAGATAGATAGATAGATAGATAGATAGATAGATAGATAGATAGATAATGAACATATTGGGATAGATAGATAGATAGATAGATAGATAGATAGATAGATAGATAGATAGATAATGAACATATTGGGATAGATAGATAGATAGATAGATAGATAGATAGATAGATAGATAGATAATGAACATATTGGGACGGATAGATAGATAGATAGATAGATAGATAGATAGATAGATAGATAGATAATGAACATATTGGGATAGATAGATAGATAGATAGATAGATAGATAGATAGATAGATAGATAGATAGATAGATAGATAGATATATTGGATAGATAGATAGATAGATAGATAGATAGATAGATAGATAGATAGATAGATAGATAATGAACATATTGGGATAGATAGATAGATAGATAGATAGATAGATAGATAGATAGATAGATAGATAGATAGATAATGAACATATTGGGATAGATAGATAGATAGATAGATAGATAGATAGATAGATAGATAGATAGATAGATAGATAAATAAGACATATTGGGATAGATAGATAGATAGATAGATAGATAGATAGATAGATAGATAGATAGATAGATAGATAGATAGATAATGAACATATTGGGATAGATAGATAGATAGATAGATAGATAGATAGATAGATAGATAGATAGATAGATAATGAACATATTGGGATAGATAGATAGATAGATAGATAGATAGATAGATAGATAGATAGATAATGAACATATTAGGATAGATAGATAGATAGATAGATAGATAGATAGATAGATAGATAGATAGATAGATAGATAGATAATAGACATATTGGGATAGATAGATAGATAGATAGATAGATAGATAGATAGATAGATAGATAGATAATAGACATATTGGGATAGATAGATAGATAGATAGATAGATAGATAGATAGATAGATAGATAGATAGATAGATAATGAACATATTGGGATAGATAGATAGATAGATAGATAGATAGATAGATAGATAGATAGATAGATAATGAACATATTGGGATAGATAGATAGATAGATAGATAGATAGATAGATAGATAGATAGATAGATGAATCAATGAACATATTGGGATAGATAGATAGATAGATAGATAGATAGATAGATAGATAGATAGATAGATAGATATGTGGGATAGATAGATAGATAGATAGATAGATAGATAGATAGATAGATAGATAGATAGATAGATAGATAATGAACATATTGGGATAGATAGATAGATAGATAGATAGATAGATAGATAGATAGATAGATGTGAACATATTGGGATAGATAGATAGATAGATAGATAGATAGATAGATAGATAGACAGATAGATAGATAGAACATTATTTTCACATTAGCTGCAATAAGAGACAGTATTTATTGAAGATAAACTCAGAGTTTTATAATTTTTTAATAACTCTTTAGAACTTCCTTGAAAGTCTTGTTGAGTGTTTGAAAAGTTATGTATTGGCCTTAAGTATTGAACATTGATATATTCAATTCAATAATAATTATTCCTCCAGTATAATTATAATACTGAACAGTATGTATGCAAAGGAGGCATACATACTTTTAAAAGACCATGAGCCGGAATTCTACTGAAAATTACCCACTAGATTTATAAACTCAACAAAAGCAGAAATCGGGAGAATCAGCAAGGTAATACTAGAAAGAGTTAACCAACAAATAAGAAAAAAAGTCCAACTTATGCAATGGAGGGGTACCCTGGATGTAATCGACTGGTTTGAGAGCTTTGGGGAAAAAAATAATGCCACTTTCTTACAATTTCACATCGTGGACTTTTACTCATTAGTATTTGAGAGCCTCTTTAAGCTTGCCCAGGAATTTGCAGAATTCTATTCAAACATCTCAAAGGATGAAATCAAAATAATTTTGAACTGCAGAAAATCAGATCTAATCCACAACAACAGTGGACAAAAAATTCAATAGATAATTTTGATTTATCTATAGAAGCCCTGGATTCTGCAGAATCTTTGGATCTACCTCACAGCGTATAAAGAAATTGACATTAACAATATAGGACTCTATAGAGATGATGGACTCATGATAGTAAATAAATCTACTAAAGGTACGGTTGATAGAATTAGAAAATTAATTAATAAAGTTTTTAAATCTTTTAGTCTTTGCGTAGTAATTAACCCTAATATAAAACAACTTGACTTTCTAGACATAACATTAGACTTAGTCTCTAACACTTTCCAACCTTACATAAAAAATAATGCTAACCCAATCTATATCAACCCCAACTCTAATCACCCACCGACCATTATCAAACATATCCCATCATCAGTTGAACACCGCATTAACACACACTCCCCAAATAAAGAAATATTCGATAAACACAAAGCAATTTACAATAAAATTCTTAAAGACAGCGGATATCAATCATCCAAAATTAACTTTGTGGAAAAATTCAGGAGCCCAAAAAGAAAAAATTGAAACAGGAAAATCATATGGTATAATCCACCATTTAATCAGTTAGTTAATTTTAAACTGGGACATAAATTTCTTAAACTAATAGATAAACATTTTCCCCAAAATAACCCTCTAAGCAAAATTTTCAATAGGAATACAATAAAACTTAGTTATAGCTGCTCCAACAATTTAGAAAAAATAATTAAATTACATAACAATAAAATATTAAAAGCATCCAACAAAAATAACCCCAACACTCATACCAGTCTGCCCCATAATATTAACCTTTGTGACTGTAGAAACCCAAACCAATGCCCCATTCCTAATAAATGCTTAACAAAATCCCTGGTATGTATGTATTCGATTTCATCCATGGAGAATCCTAAGGATGCTAAAATTTATATCGGAAACACAATGAACATATTTAAAAAGCGCTTTTACACTCACCTCTCATCCTTCAATAACAAGGACCCAAAAAATATGACATCACTTTCCAAATATTTTTGGAAGTTAAAAAACAAAAATAAAACACCTAAAGTTAAATGAAAAATCCACAAACAAGCCAGAACATCTAAATCAATAAAAGAACCATGTTTCCTGTGTCTTCAAGAAAAATGGAAATCATTAAAATACATGAATAGCAACATACTATGAAACCAGAGGCATGAAACCACAGTAAACTGCAAACACATTAAAGAACTAACCTTACAATCATGCTAAAAACTACAAAAGCCAGAGTTAGGATCCCTAGAAACAATAAATCTTTATAATATTAACTACACTCTTACATCAAATGTTACCTTATTTCATACCACAAACTATGATCTAATTTAAAGTTTTATATAAAAAAGTGATTTCCTAAATTTTAAATTAAGGTTAGACATACAAAAATAGATTAATTATAAAAACTAAATTTAAATACAAAAATATTGTAAAGTCGTACAACTCAATAATAAAGATAAGTTCAAAAAATGGGAATTACTATTCCCACTTCATCGCATCTACTCCTACTCCTCCCCACCATATATACATTTCTTTATTTTCCCCTTTTATTAAACCTAAAGAAAATCAGCCACTAAGCTATAAAAGACTATACCTTATCTTTTAATGTTAAATCTGTCTACAAAATTTTTGACACGTTCATTAATCAACTCTATCCCCTACCTATTCCCTCTTTTTACTCAAAATTCTAACAGACAATTTACAAGACTTATTCCCTTATCCTTCACCTCCTCCCCCTACATCTCACACAGAACTTGCTAAATATAAGAAAAAAACTTTCCATTCTTTTCCACAATACCTGATGAGAAATTATCATTTCAGTGTTGAAACAAAATGTACACTTTGTAGTGTATAATAATTTGTACATGTTCTAAACTATAATTTATAATAAACATATCTTTATATATATATATATATATATATATATATATATATAACACCCATAGCCCAGAAGTAGAATCACCGACTGACGCCAATTCAGCCGGGTTTCAATCCTGGGTTAAAAAAGCAATCGGAGTCTAACCATACTGATGAGCTGTGATACAGTAAAACAGATCTGTCTGTAGATGACAATATATATATATATATATATATATATATATATATATATATATATATAAGCATGTGTAGATATAGAAAAATCCAAAGGTGTATATCCACTGTACCACAACGCACATCCACCCTATATACACTCCCTTATTTTCCCCTTTTATTAAACCTAAAGAAAATCAGCCACTAAGCTATAAAAGACTATACCTTATCTTTTAATGTTAAATCTGTCTACAAAATTTTTGACACGTTCATTAATCAACTCTATCCCCTACCTATTCCCTCTTTTTACTCAAAATTCTAACGGACAATTTACAAGACTTATTCCCTTATCCCTCACTCCACCTACATCTCACACACAACTTGCCAAATATAAGAAAAAAACTTTCCATTCCTTCCCACACTACCTGATGAGAAACTGTCATTTCAATGTCAAAACAAAATGTACACTTTGTAGTGGATAATAATTTGTACATGTTCTAAACTATAATTTATAATAAATATATATATATATATATATATTGTTAAATACAAGAGACAATGAATGTCTATTATGTTTAATCATGAGCCATTCTAAACATCGTATTTTAACTTTAATTTCAGTTGAAAATAAAGAAAAAATTCTCCAACATTTGGATAAATTTTTATTAATTTGGTTCTAAGCTTTCGGCTCACATGGAGTGCCATGTACATTAAATCCAAACAACCCACACTTAATAAAATCATGTTTAAATCTGGCCATAGCACATTACATTGCATTTGAATACATGGTTCTGTTGTCATTTCATGCTATCACGCGGTGTGACATCATAGAACCGCATTGCAAATTTGCAAACTGCGTTTGTTATTTTTGATAACTATTGCCAGAGTTTTATGTCAACACAAAATAAAATCGTCGATGATGGTGGATGTTATTGTGTTACCATCTTAATAACCTTTCTGAAGATGGCTCATGTGAGCCGAAAGCTTAGAAACAAATTAATAAAAATTATTCAAATGTTGGAGAACTTTTGTCTTTATTTTCAACTGAAATTAAAGCCAACATATGACATTTAGAACGACTCATGATTAAACATAATAGACATTCATTGTATCTTATATTTAACAGTATATGTTTAGAAAATTATTTGCTGCCTCGATACCCTAAATATATATATATATATATATATATATATATATAAAATCCTCAGCATAAAGGCCTGTTTTTCTTTATCACAGCTCATCAGTGTGGCTAGATAGACTGTTTGCTTCAAGCCAGGATCAAAATTTGACTGATTTGTCATCAGACAAAAATCTTACCCCTAAGCTATCAATGCATGGCAAAGAAAGGAAGACTTCACAATGCGTTAAATTTCAAGAATGTAAACAAACAACTAGTAACCAAGAGCAGTCAATTCAGTAGCTAAGCCGAAATGTGTTCAACTTGGTAGCCAAAAAAGTAGCATAAAGTGTAAGTGGTCACTGTTTTATGAAATCTATCTTTCCCTACAGTTCTCCATCAACTAGCAATAAATAAATAATTCTCTGCATACAGACATGTTTCATTGTATCACAGTTTATCAATGCAGCTAGATCAATCGTTTGCTTCAAACCGGGATAAAAATCTGACTGATTTAACATCAGACAGAGATCTTACCCCTAAATTATCCGTGTTCAGCAGAGAAAGGTGAACTTCAAAGTATGTTAATTCACAGAATGTTAACAAAAAGCCAGTGTTCAATTCAGTAGCCGAGCCAGAATGCGTTCAACTCGATAGCCGAAGAACTTAAATACCTAATTAAATATCGATGTATCTTGTGCCATCTTCAACTATAATCAAAACTGAAAATGGTCGACAAGCAATAATTAAGATGGTAATTAAAACCATGTACAAAAAAAAGGCAATTAATTTTTTTCTTCTTTTCTATTCTTTTTTTATCTAAGTTTTTGTTTCTTCTTTCTAAGTAAATGTTACACCAATCAAACTTCTATGTTTATTTGTTAGTCAACACTTGTTTCCTCCACTTTGAGAAACTTGGCATATCAGAAAGTGTGCACATTAAGAACGGAAAGCGTACACTTCATGAGTAAAGAAACATGGATGTCACTGCAGATGTCAACAGTAATAAGAGCAATTAAACCCATAAACATAGACATACTAATATATCTGCAAATACCTCCACCAATGTCTAACAGCCATTTAAAAAAATTATGCTACTTTTAATATACTAATATTAAACTCTTATTTTTATTTTGTAATGACTAATTGTCAATATATTTGTATTATTTTAAAATACTGTTCTCATCTTGGTTGATATAGATGTTAATATAGACACAACATTTCGGCCAAGTACCCTCTGGTCATCATCAGGTCTTCATAGATTGGCTGATATGGATTATCTACTGATTTTTAAATATTTATACCAAAGTCATAAGTATGTAATTTTTAAAACTTTTATATCAAACTCATATTTACAGTATTTCCATCATTCAGACTGCTAGCCTCATCTTTATTGTCATATTCACAGTATTTTGGTCATTGTACACTCCAGCCTTCTACACTAGAATTTCAAACTATGCCCTTTATTTAATCCATGGGTGGGGGGAGTATATTGTTCTAGTTCCACATGCCAAGCCTTTTCTGGATAATTTCTTTTAGTAACTTAATTCTCTAAGTTTTTGTTCACCTCTGTTCTGGCCAGGTATTGAACTCACGACTCTTTGGATCATGTTACTGGATTACTTCAGACAACACTTTTATCCACTAGGCCATGTATTATTAAATATTTATCTCAAACCCATACATACATTTTTTTATATTTTTGTATCGGCTGTATCTACCTAGATTTTATACCAAACTAATATACATATTTTTATACGCAGTGTGCAATGGGTAAATTGTCACCATTTAATATTTTTAATTTCATGCATTCATGTTGTTTTTGATTTTGTCGAATTTACAGTATAGTAGGATCAGTTGGGTGCCATCTGTGAGAAAAAAAATGCAACACAATGCAATTCACTTGACCAGAAATTTGCAAACAGCATTTTGTACTGCTTAGCATTTGCATCAGATGTTCCAATTTTCAAGTGTTTGGGCATCAATCTGAGGACAGTGCAAAGGATTCAGAAAGAGTAGGATGAGTCTAATGGCGACTATGAAGGTATTTGGATTGATCACTAGTGATGGCAATGTTATACCTCCATTCATCTTGCCACAGGGCTTCAGACTTTATGTGGAGGCCTAGCTCAAGTGTCTTGAGGAGGTAGTTCTGCCCTGGGTCAAGAGGGTGGCTGTTGGAAGACACTATGTCTGGCAACAGAACTCTGCATCAAGCCACATGACCAAGAGAATCCAGTCATGGCTGTCAGAGAATTTCTGCAATCACATCACCCCTTACATCTGGCCATCTAAACCCCTTGATTATTATGTGCATGGAACAGTTGAGCAAGAGTCGAACAAAACTCCTTGTAACACCAAGAAGACTGTAGGCAAGGATTATGGCAGCATTCACCAACTTAAACAAGGAGACCATCCAAAAGTGATGCAGGAGATTACAAAGTCATCTGGAGACTGGTTGAAGCCAGTGTCAATTTTATTGAATAAATTTACTCTTTAGCATTTAAATATATTTTTGTATAATTTTGTTAAATATACATACATCTTAAAATGAAATGTCAGAGTTAATTTAATTTTGATGTAATTTAGAGAACTATTTACTCCTCTCAAACTGTATACTGATTTAATTTTTATATAAAATTTATATGCACACTAGTAGTATAGCCCAGCATTGCTCGGGTGTAATGAAAGCTTTAAAACTAATCCATGGTCATGGAGCTCAGATTCTTTGGGCATTGACACAAAAGGACTAAAAAGCAACAGTTGTTTCCAGTTAAAGTGAAACCGTAGACTGAAAGAAAATTGAATGGATGTAAGTCAAATTATGATTACTTGGTATCGATATCAAATAAGATTTTTTTGTCGTAAACCGAATTTTGAAGACTAAATAAGTCCTCTGAGTAAATGGTATGATGGCTGAGACTAAGAACTACAATTATACCTACTTAGAGCCAAACCCGAAGCAAAAACTAAAATAAAGGGGCTGAAAAACATACAGACATACAGGCAGATAAACAGACACACACACAAACATTTTGCCTTTTATATATATATATATATATTATCAATTTTCTGCACTATTGTAAGAACTGCAACCTTGAAACTTCTGAATATCATTCCTTATGTCTTTGTCTATGAGTGTATCAAATTTGATTAAAATCAGACCACTCCTTCTATAACCCTATTTTTTCAATTATCAATTTTCAATATTTATCGGGGATACCTTGACACAAAACCTAGCTAAGAACACTCGCAGACACTTGTAGTACAACTGTGCAAATTTTCAAGAAAATTGGTTCAGCCATTTTGGAGTCTATAGGTAACGGACACACACACACACACACACACACACACACACACAAAGACAAAGTTCCATTTATAAATAAGTTTAGATGTATATTTTTTCAATATTTTATTATTCATACCTATAATTATATCTTTGTACCAAATTCATATCAATATATATTCATTCATTTTTTTGCATCAAACTCACCTCAACAAATACTGTTTATTCTTCAAACAAATGCATATTAACTTTTTAAACTCAAGTCATATGTAGGTATATTTTACAATTTTTTATGTCAAATTTTTACCATCACATATTTTCATCTTTATAGCAAATTTATATCTACAGCTTCACTTTTTAGCCCAAATCTCATCTATATATATTTTTCATTTTTATATTAAAGTCATTAAATCTTTATACAAAACTCATATCAGTACACATTTCTTTAATTCTGATACCAGATACATATCTGTTACATATATCTATTACATCAAACTCAGATCTATATACCAAACTCATATCAATTACATCAGATGAAAAATGGAGTATTGCTGCCATATCTGGGCTGGAGCTGCCCAATCCTCATTTGCCTGTTCAAAAGTATATATGCGACCTTTTGGGTGATGAATCGTTCCCCACCTTACAACCCCTTTCCCATAGATGAAATGTCACCAACTCATCTCTGCTCTGTGGTTATTTCCATGGCAATCACCACCATTTATGCCCGTCTCTGTAAGAAGTCTTACAAGGCTAACAAAGTAAACCTGGATTCTGCACTTGAGAAGGACCTCCAATCTGTGACTGAATGGAGTAGGAAATGGCTAGTAAATTTAAATACCTCCAAAATAAAGCTGCTCTTCTTTTACCACCATAGATAATTATTCCTGCTTACCATTAGATTCAGCCTTGTGTCAGACTTGACCAAACTTCCTACAGCTTACAAGTTTTATGCAGAGTTATAATCATCAGAAGGTTTTTCATCATCAGAAGATTGGCTGTCGGCAGGTTGGAATATGTGGAATAGTGTAAGAATAAAATATACATTTCTTTGTATGTTAAAACAGTAATTTATTAAAAGGAAAAAATAACAAGAATTCATAATGTTCAATGAGAAAGTTAAGGATATCAAGAGTTCCTACAAAATGTTTGTAGTAGTAATTGTTGAAAGAGATAAGGAGAAAGAGAAAGAACATAATGTCTGAGTCGCTTGAAGTTAAAGTTACATTTTAGATGTTTCATCTCACAGCTCCCATCTGACTCTCTATGTGACTGATGATGATGAAGTCCTTTTATTGCAATCTAGATTTTTTTTGCACTTACTCGCAAAGTCCTTTTTGGTCTTGCAAGTCGCTCTCATTGGTCAAAAATTATTTTAGCACCTACTTGTATGTGAAGAGTAATGGAAAATATACAAAATGATACAGTATGAGAGAATATGATATATATGAACAGTAAGAGAAAATATGATACAGTATAAGAGAATGCGATATATATGAAGAGTAATGGAAAATATGATACAGTATGAGAGAATACGATATATATGAACAGTATGAAAAATATGATACAGTTTAAGAGAATACGATATATATGAAGAGTAATGGTAAATATGATACAGTATGAGAGAATATGATATATATGAACTGTAACGGAAAATATGATATAGTGTAAGAGAATATGATATATATGAATAGTAATGATAAATATGATACATGATGAGAGAATATGATATATATGATACAGTTAAGGAAGAATAATATATATATATATATATATATATATATATATATATCAGATGACAGAAATTTAGAAATTTAAACTTAAAGTAAAGTTTCTTTGCAGTCAGTGGAAAGTGAAGATTGACCAAATATGACAACAGTTGACAATTTTAGCCCTGAATCTGGCTCTTGCAAATGTAGACAATAGTACAATGTGTAAGGTAGTCACTGGATCAGTACAGAGAACCAACCATTCTTCTTGCACATTTAGTGGATCATATGTACAAGTTCCACTTGAGGTCAGGGGTGAGATTAAAGCCTGAGAGTCTCTCAAGACATCATAGTTTGAGGTCCAATTGGCAATGATGGAATGTATCTAGTTTGGTTTTCAAAGTTATATAGATATAAGACATTCTATAAAATTTAATTAGATCTATATGCCATGTATCTTCTGGCAGTGGGCAATCATGGCTCTCCACAATCTCTTGCCTTTGTAGCTTTTAATAAATTGTTTTTTTTTGCTAACTCTCCCAAACCATGTTCTACCATCCATTTATACAAGTTTGCTAGATAGGTTATGCTCTGCCTTGTCTCTAATATGTCCTGCATGTATCAAATTTTCCAACCCCTCTTTCCTCATTTTGTGCCCTAGAAATTTCAACTTTTTCTGATATTAAGTATGAGTATGCTTTTTGTTTCCATTTTCTCTAAAATTCTCAGTATCCTTCTGTAGAACCACATTTCTTTTGCTTCAAGTCTCTTCTGCGAGGAAAGGATCCAGCATTCACTGACATACAGGAGGACTGATATTATATAAAAGTTCAGTACTATTTTCTTTGTTTCAACTAAAATTTTTCTGTTTTCTTAATACTTTTCTTAGTTTTTGGAACCTTTGAATTTCAGTGTCACACTTTCTGTCCATTGTTAAAACACTTTCCAGATATTTAAATTGTTGTACTTGTCTGATTTTGCTATCCCCAATGTGTAATTTATAATTTTGGCTGTCCCTTTTGCTAATATTTCAATTCATTCTTGTCTTTTCATTTGCTAATGTTTCATTCAGTTATTATTTTTTCATATGTATTTATGGTTATTCTCCAATGATGTATACCTATTTACTTAATTTCTTTATCTTACAGTCTGAAGTTTTGCCTATATATATATATATTTTGAAATTTCAAAATCATTTGTTTCTGATGAAAGGCCAAGGACAGTCTGAAATATCAAATAAATAAATACAGTCAAAAAAATACATTTTTAAACTTACAACTTTTTAGTAGTTTTTCCTATACATATTAAGACAGTATACGTGGATCATCACTATGTTATATATATATATATATATATATATATATACTGCATATAAAAAATACAAATTTTCTAAAATCACATGGCCATTTTGATGAGTAAGTTTAACACGTGTCTCATCAACAAGAATGAAACATTATGGGGAAATAAATTTATTTACGTGTGTATATATAAAATAATGGAAGTAAGGGTAGGGAAAAAGAAAAAAGGGAAAAAAAAGAAGAAAAATGGGGTCTATATATATATATATTTAGTGTATTGAGGCAGCAAATAATTTTCTAAACATATACTGTTAAATACAAGAGACAATGAATCTCTATTATGTTTAATCATGAGCCGTTCTAAACATCGTATTTTGGCTTTAATTTCAGTTGAAAATAAAGACAAAAATTCTTCGACATTTGGATAATTTTTTATTAATTTGCTTCTAAGCTTTCGGCTAACATAAGCCATCTTCAGAGAGGTTATTTAGATGGTAATACAATAACATCCACCATCATCGACCATTTTATTTAAATTCTCTACAAAACCAAACTAAACTAAATTCTCTACAAAAAACCAATGTAGTGTACCAATTTACATGCCAATTCAGAGATTGCATCTCTGATACTAATAAAAAACCCAGAACATATATTGGTTTTACTACAACCACGCTCTCCCATAGACTTACATGTCATCTTTCTGATCAGAGTACAATTAAACAACATTTCTCTGAAAAATATAAACATGTAGGTAATATCAGACAGATTTTGGTCAACAATACGATGATCCTTACTCATACACACAGTAAGAGGAACCTTCAGATATTGGAGGCCATGTACATCAAATCTAAACAACCAACACTTAAAAAAATCACCTTTAAATCCGGACATAAAATATTACATTGCATTTGAATACATGGTTTTGTTGTCATTTTATGCTATCACGCGGTGTGACGTCATAGAACCGCATTGCAAATTTGAGAACAGCGTTTGTTATTTTTGGTAACTATTGCCGTTGCCTAGCGGAGTTTTATGTCAACACAAAATAAAATCATCGGTGACGGTGGATGTTATTGTATTACTGTCTAAATAACCTCTCTGAAGATAGCTCATGTGAGCCAAAAGCTTAGAAACAAATTAATAAAAAATTATCCAAATGTTGGAGAATTTTTGTCTTTATTTTCAACTGAAATTAAAGCCAAAATACAATGTTTAGAATAGCTCATGATTAAACATAATAGACATTCATTGTCTCTTGTATTTAACAGTATATGTTTAGAAAAATATATATATATATAACGTAGAATACTTGGTGTATAAGTCAGGTAAATTTCAAAAGAGACGAACTCAAAACAACTCAATGTTAAATTTATTTATTTAATTTAACAGAGTAATATAATCTAAAAAAATTTTTAGATATTCTACAATTTCATGAAATTTTAGATATTCTACAATTTCATGAAACTTTTTCTAGATTATATATATATATATATATATATATATACACACAAAGTGCCTATAAAGTTTGTGTGCACTTTAAAAAATTTATAACTTTATTTGTATGTGCAATCGAAACAATTTGTAAAAAGGATTAGAAAGAAGAAAATCTATGATTCTTAAAGTTTTATTGGAATTTTATTTAAGTTTCCACACATCCTCCATCATTAGCAATATAAAGGGTAATATGATTTTGCAGTTCACGGAAAACGTTTGCCAACTGATTTAAAGTAATGCCTGAAATCACATTACTTATTTTAGGTTTCAAATCTTCTAATGAACTAGGTTTGGTTGCATACACAATTGTTTTCACATGTCAGTTGAAACCATGGATCAAATTGATTCTGAAAAAAAGAAAATTTTTACTAATCTAAAAATTGTTGCAAATTTTGTAGTAAAGAATTATTCAATAACTATACTTAAAATTCAGTACATTAAACTTTATAACATTTTTTACAGATTATAATACAAATAAAGTTATGTTTTTTAAAGTGCACATGAACTTTATGTACACCCTGTATATATATATATATATATTTGTAATTTACAGTCTGATGAGATAGGTACCAAAAACTTACCTGTTAAAATAAATTATAGTTTATAACTGCCTTATATGATGCATTGAGATTTTTCCTTATGTACATCATATTGCTCTGGACAGTGCCTACTCAGCTCTCTGTATGGATCTATCTCTTTCATAATCTATATTAAAAATATTAAATAGATCTGTTTGGATTATCCACACCATTTAAGGATTTGACATCATTACCTATATATATACTTGCTTTCCTGAAGATTACAATCTCCAGGAATTTAAATGCAATGAATAACTAAATAGACTCTGTAAGTATTTAGGTTCTAAATTTATACTAAGATAAACCTTTAAAAAAACCCTTAACAAACAGAACCTAATTCCGTTACAATCCGATGCACTGAGGCGTCGGATGAATGGGGAGAAAAAAAAAGAAATCCACGGAATAAGAACAAAACATTCAATACTCCGCAGTAAAGAAAAAAAAACCCAAACGGAACCAACCACAAGAAACACTATGACTTTTGTCATGATAGCAGTGACAGAAAATAGTGATCAAGATATATATAACTAACTAATTATATATAATTAGTTAGTTATATATATCTTGATCACTATTTTCTGTCACTGCTATCATGACAAAAGTCATAGTGTTGAAAGTTTCAGTGAAAGTGGTCTGACGACTTTCTGCAACGCTTGCAATGAAAGATCTCATCTGATTTTTTGCAGGATAAAGGAAGGCTTTTCAATCAAGCAAAGCCGTAATCAATTGTCAACCTTAATGAAAAGTTAAGTGCTGTTATTGAAATAAGAATCAAACCAACTTAAAAAAGACATAACACAACATGCTTCATTATCTATAATTTTTTTAGAAGAAATTTTCTGACATTTCAACTCATCCTTCTTTTATTTTTACTGTTATCTCCACAACAATTTGACCTATTTTTCTTTTTTGTTACAACAGTTGAAACTTATATATATATAAGAGAGAATGCCAGACCCGCAAAAACAGAGAGGATAAGATTTTATCCTATTAATATAAATTATTAATTGGATAAAAATAGAGAGCTTGATGTATATTATCCAGAAGCATTATAAAATATTGAGAGGAAAACTCAGCAGAGTATTTACATTATTCAAACTATTGTCCAAATCTCTGTTGCCATTTGTATGACGTTTCAGCCGTTGTATGCTCTGGCCTTCTTCAGGTGCTAGGAATTTTGAATCAAACCCTTTATTACAATCACTGCGGTATATGAACTCCATTTTTTACCAAAGCTCATATCTAGTATTTCATATCAGAGAAAACCATTAACATCAAAAAAATGCAACATGAACTCTGGTAAAAAAGGGTTAATGGACATTAGGTTTATAAGTCCAAAAAATTCAATTGTTCTTAAGGATACATGGCTATAGACGTTGGTTAATTCCTGACTTAACTCTTAGAGTTGTGAATTCAATGCCAGGCGACAGCAGAGTTAGAGGGTAATAACTCATGACTTCCAATCGAGGCTTTATGCAAGGAATGGAGTTCATATAGCCCAGTGATTGTAATAAAAGGTTCAGTTCGAAATTCCTAGCACCTGAAGAAGGCTGACACATTGTACAAATAGCAACAATGATGAGGACAATAGTCTATATATTGTAAATACTACTTCATCTCAGAAATATAGACAAAAACTCAGCCCATTTGGACTGTTATAAATCAAGATTTATTTTGATAGTGTAAATTTAAGTGTTGAAAAAAAACTGGTCAATGTAAGTAAATTTACACTGTCAAAATTAATCTTCATTTATAATCGTCTAAATATGTGTTGAATTTTTGTCTAAATATTATCTATATATATATATATATATATATATATATATATATATAAAAGGCAATTTTACAGTTAGATCAACCAAATGCAGGCAACAATGCTATTCCAGTTGCTTCTTTTCTCACGCTTCCCACCTGTGGAACTCCCTTCCATATACTTGCTTTCCTGATGGCTACAACCTCCAGGAATTTAAATGCAAAGTCAGTTCCCATCTCTTATCTACTTGACTCCAGCCCTTTCCACATCACCCTGTGTATCTTGTTCTTTTCCTTTCTCTCTACCTTCGTAACTGTCTTCACTCCTGTGTTCATATCCTTTTCTTGCCCTTCCTCTTTCTCCTCCTGTAGCTGGTTCGTCCTTGTCTTCACTCTTTTTCTGTCTAAAATTTTAACTCTCTTATGGAGCCCCCTGCACATCAGTGGCAGTACCACCTTGCTTGGGGTGATATGATTAAAAAAGAAATTTAAGTGTTTTTGTATTATTGTACAGAATACAATTTAAATGCCAATGCAATAATTGTATTAGTGAATATAACTATATATACAATCTCAATATAAATGTTGGCATTTACAGTCCACCTACTTTTGAACCAACCTGTATGCGTGTGTTCAGCACTCTTTTCTTTGTTTTCATTTTCCTTAATACTTTGAGTAGCTTTTGGAAGGCATCTTTTACTATTCCAATGCACCTTTGAATTTCAGTATCTCATTTTGTGTCATCTGTTGTAACGCATCCCAGGTAGTTAAGAACTTGAAAATTGTCTTGTGAACACAAAAAAGAGTGCTTGACAACCAGTTAATGTCTCATTCAAATCTCCTACATGACAGTGAATGCTGAATAACTTTTTCACAGATAAAAAACAAAAAGGCTTAAAATGACAGGGATGTGGTTCTACTGACATATATTGGATTGATATAAGAACTGATTTCTAACGTTTGCCTGTGAGATGACCTTTGTAAACACTGCATCATGAGATTTTCTTTCTTTTACTTTCAAAATTATAGATCTGCAACGAGCAAGCAAAATCTCCTAAATAAATGAAAGCCAAATTAATAGCTGATCATCATTATAGTCATTAACTATCAAATTTTTAATGAGCAATTTACCGAAATATCAGAAGTAAAAAAGATCAATAGTTAACATATTTGATTATTGCAACACATTTTTGTCTGTGTCTGTGTATGTGGAAAGGGTGCAGGTAATGAGGCTGATATTCTCTGGGATGACTGCACTTTGATTTTCAGGGACTATGTCTGTATAGTTGTGACTCATCACTGAGTGATGGGATGAGAATCGATTCCTTACATCTTTTGAGATTCTCCAGTTCTTCCTGAGAACGTAACTTTGAACTGTAAAATCTGATATGGCAGCAGTTTCTTGTTTCTTTTTTAATCTTCAGCCATTTTGAAATATGACTGGAGCCAGAAAGGGAGACATCTTTCTGTAAATATGGCTTTCCCAATATTACGTATGCAGACATCACCTATTCTAAGAACCGTTCAATATTTTCCATTATAAACATGTCAGCACAGGTTCTTGTCGATATACTACTCTTTTAAGAAAGTAAAAGTCCTTGTGCATGTGCTGAAAAGTTCTCAACCCAAGCAGAAAACCCTTTCAAAAATAAATTCTTGTTATATCATTTAATTATATTAGGAAGGGAGTTGCTCTGAGGAATTTTCACTATGTTCTTGTCACAGATACATATATGGCACTTGAAAGATATCAATATCTTTTTAATTTATATAATTTTTTCATTATTTATTAATGTTATTTAATTCATATTAAAATTTAATTTAATTTAATTTAAATAATTCATATAATCTAAACTTATTTATAAATGGAACTTTGTCTGTGTGTGTGTGTCTGTCTGTGTGCGTCCGTTACCTACAGACTCCGAAACGGCTGAACTGATTTTCTTGAAAATTTACACAGTTGTACTATAAACATCTGCAAGTGTTCTTAGCTAGGTTTTGTGTCAAGGCACCCCCGATAAATATCGAAAATTGAAAAAATCGGGTTATAGAAGGAGTGGTCTGATTTTAATCAAATTTGATACACTCATAGACAAAGACATAAGAAACAATATTCAGAAGTTTCAAAGTTGCAGTTCTTACAATAGTGAAGAAAATCAATAATATATATATATAAATCACAAGATGTTTGTGTGTGTGTCTGTTTATCTGCCTGTATGTCTGCATTTTTTTCAGCCCTTTTATTTTAGTTTTTGCTTCAGGTTTGGCTCTAAGTAGGTATAATTGCAGTTCTTAGTCTCAGCCATGATATCATTTACTCAGAGAACTTATTTAGTCTTCAAAATTCAGTTTACGACGAAAAAAACTTATTTGATATCAATACCAGGAAATCAAAATTTGACTTACATCCATTCATTTTTCTTTTAGTCTACGGTTTCACTTTAACTGGAAACAACTATTGATTTTTAGTCTTTCGTGCCAACGTCCAAAGAGTCTGAACTCCAGGACCATGGATTAGTTTTAAAGCTTTCATTACACTCAAGCAACGCCAGGCTATACTGCTAGTTTAGAACATCAACAAATTTCAAGTGGTTCATTGAATGTTGTTTGGGTGATTCTTTTTTTGTTTAGCAGCATATCAATCTCTATGGGTTATTTAATGCCGAAACCTAATTATTTTATACACAATATTATCTTCTGGGGGAAGATAATAATAGTTTTAGCGATACAAGTTTCATTAATTAACCCATAGCTGTATGGAGAAGCGGAAGTTTCATACCATTCACAATGGTATTTGTACAAACATAACTGGCATTGGAAATCAGCTTTCCAATTAACAATTCCAAGTTATTAACAATCAACTGCTCATCAAAGCTTACAGCACCTGGTATTTCCAACTGGTCACCCATCTAGGTACTGACCAAGTTCAATAATGCTTAACTTTGATGAACATACAAGAACCAATGTTTAAACATGATGTGGTCATAAAATTTTCATCAAAAGCTATCAGGATATTAATAAATCCAACAACAGAACTCTCTCTCGCTTTCTTTCTTTCTCTCTCTCTCTCTCTCTCTCTCTCTCTCTCTCTCTCTCTCTCTCTCTCTCTTTGAGTATGCATGTGTGTGTGCACACAAATTTGTATATACATATATATATGTACATGTGTGTGTTAGCATGTATATATATAAATGTGTTGCTCATAAAATAATTGCATATAATTGTGCATATAAATATATATAGAAAATCTCCTACAACAATCTCACACAGTAAGTCTACCTTGAGTGGCTCTTAAGCCATCTATTGGATTAACTAAAGTAAAAAAAAAGACAAGAGGAAACCCTTTTATGCTAACACATTACATTTCTTGAATAACTTCACTGAATCAATTTCTTTTATTTATCTTTTCATGTATATTATTATTTATAAATTCGAAAGAAAGGGGCTTGAAGATAAAATCCCAAAGAGACCCTATCAATATTAATTATTAAAAATTAAATATTAAAACTGATCAATTTTAATATTCAATTTTTAATAGTTAATATTAATAGGATCTCTTTGGGATTTTACCTTCAAGCCCTCTTTTTTAGATTTATAAATATTGTTTGCTCCTATTACCTAGAAATGAGCTCTCTTGGGTTTCATACTGGAAAAAAATTCAGAATTTCTACACTTTATTATATATATCTGTTTATGTTTATACTCACACAGGTTCACAATCATAAAATGTTGAAACACCAGTTCTTGCATGATCACCAAGATTAAGTAACTTCAAGCCTGGTCAGTACCTAGATGTGTGACCTCTTGGGAATACCATGTACTGTAAGATTAGACATACAGGCCGTGTGATTCTTAGAAATCAGAGAGTCAGATTTGAATTCCAGTCATATTCATTTACATTTAAAAGCATTGGAAAAAGTATGAATCCACCTCTTCTCCACCAGCTATGGGTTAATATCTAGGACTTGTATCAGTAAGTCTTTACTATCTCTCCAAATTCTGATAATCTAACAAAAAGCACTTGAAAGCACTTTGAAAGTTAATAATTATGGAACATTTTTGCATTCTTTATCTCCAGCAAAAAGGAAACATACAGTCATCTACAATTCCAGCCCACAAATTAATCATAAACTGGTGCTGGTATTTAGCCTGTAATGTGCCATGTGGATTCCAATCTGCCCACAAATGGTTGAGTAAATTTGTTTTTTATCTCTTCAAAATGCTGCCTCAACCATCAGTCAGTTAAGTGCCATACATGATACACACTTGGACGATCATGTCTCAAAAGAGACATGACTGGCTGGGCAGAAGATTATCCCGCAGTAGGTTGCCATTGCTTTCTGTTGTAGACTGGTTGCCAGCCAAGGCTATAGAACCCAATCTCTCCTGCTATTTAACCCATAACTGGAAGGAAGAGACGGATTAATACCTTTCCCAAGGGTATTTGCGCGTAAGTGAATACAATGGATTCAAGTGGAATTTGAACTCGGCTCCCCGGATTCTCGTTCCGAGCTGATATCCACTGTACCACAACGCACATATTGGCAGTTTGTGCAATAAACTATCAGCAAAAGTTCTCTTGTGATGTGTGATCAGAGGATGAAAGACCCTGCATATGTTACAAATAATAGATACAGGAGTAATTCTTGAAGTACCCACCATGTTTATTTTATTTTTTTTTTTAATCATCTCACTCCAAGCAAGGCATTCCACTGCCACTATTGTGCATGGGGCTACATAGGGGAAGGTAAAGAGAAGGAGTGGTTAGACATAGGGAATGTCAGGAGGAAGGTGACAGATGAGTAAGGATAGTGAGGATGAGGGTCGGGCAGATGGGAAGAGTGCTTGATAGAATGGGAGCAGGTTAGCGTGTTAGGAGGTGTGTATTGACCTTACATTTAAACTCCTGGAGATTGTAGCCGTCAGGGAAGCAATCGTTTGGAAGAGAATTCCACAGTCGGGAAGTACGAGGAAAGAAACTGTTGGAGTAGAAGTTACGGCTGCATTTTATCGGTTTCACTGTAAAAAGGTGGGATCTAGTTGCTAATCTAGTATCTCGTGCAAATTCGTATTTAGGGGGCACCAGTGATCTAAGTTCATCGGAGCAGAAGCCGTGAAAGTATTTATAGAAGAGACACAGGGAAGCCACGTCTCGCCGGTGGGAGGGAGACTGCAGGCAGTCTGCCAAGTCGGTATCTATCACATTACAGACCCTCCTCTGAACCTTATCGAGAAGCCCGAGGAGAACAGCAGGGGCACCCGACCAGATATGGCAGCAGTATTCAATGCACGGGCAGATGGTAGATTTGTAAATGTGCAGGATAGATTTAGACGGAAAAAACTTCCGGGCCCTACACAGAGAACTGACTTTCATAGCAGCGGATTTAGCAATGGATTCGATATAGTCATTCCATTTGAGGTCCGCTGAAAGTGTGAGACCAAGGAGGCATAGTGTTTTACTCTCTGGGAGGCAAGCCTGGTCCATGCTAATGGGAGGTAGGTGAGATTGTCGATGATGGTTAATTGAGAGTAGCTTCATTTTAGAAGCATTAAAATTTACTAGCCATTTCTTACCCCAGTCCAATATGGATTGGAGGTCTTTTTCAATCTCGGCTGCGAGGTTAGCTTTGACGCCTATACCAGATTTTTGTTGGAGGCGAGAGTAAACTGTGGTGTCATCGGCGTACAAACCTATTTGGGTTCTTATGGAATCAGGGAGATCATTAATATATATCAGGAAGAGTGTAGGACCTAAGATGGAGCCTTGGGGGACACCTGCGTTTGTATGGTAGTTCTGAGAGGCATGTCCGTTTAATACCACTTTCATTGTGCGGTTAGAGAGGAATGACTGGATTAGTTCAAACAAATGTCCAGTTATACCATATCTCCGCAGTTTACATAGAAGGCCAGCATGCCAAACTCTGTCGAACGCCTTAGATATATCCAATGCAACGGTTCGAGCTTCGCCATTTCTGTCGAGTGCCTGGTATATGTACTCGGTGATGGTCGTTAGCATATCAGCAGTAGACCTGGTGAAGCAGAAACCATATTGCTTGTCCAAGAGGAGCCTGTGTGCTGTGAGATGCTGAACCACCTCGGCGTTGATAATGGCTTCGAACATTTTGCCAAAGATCGGAAGAAGGCTGATAGGGCAGTAATTTGCAGGGTCAGAGGGTTCTCCAGTGATACTAAAGATTTATGACAAACTAGAAACACTTGACATGTGCTGATACATAGATCAACTCTGACAACCCATAGAATGTGTCCTTCATGGCCAGGCATTTGAGTGGATCTCAGTCTTCCTTGATCCATAATCTGTGGTACCATAGAACCTGTCTCAGCAACGTGATGATAAACAGCTTGAAAGGTTGGATGACTTGGCTGCTTTGGGTTTAGAAATGCAATCTGATACAACCATGCAGCTTCATATCCATTAATACTCACTCAGCCATATGCAAAAATAATATTTGCCTGCATATAATATGAATATCCTGCCATTGTTAAACACAATGCTACTCAGTTAACTCACTCCTACACACTGCTACATATATATATATATATATATTCCATTTTTAAACGAGTTATTTCACTACCCAGGTTTCTACCATGAGTGGTGTCTTCAGGAGATTTTTAATAACTTTTTTGGTTAAGCCCAAATATATTTTGTTTTGGCCATCTGGGTCATGTACCTCTGCTTTATAAATTATTTCTTTTGTGTTGCAGAGACCTTGAAGTGGACATTTATTTTTGTCCCTGCATTCTTTGTTAGTGGTCTTGTTTTGTACGATGATATTTAAGTTCCTGGTGTTTTGTTTTTTTTATTAAACTATCTAAATTATTAGTACAATTATAATCTAGTTTGAATGCTTTTCTGTTGAAAATTTTGTTTAGTTCTGATTCTTTTGGAAAGTGTCTATCTATTAGTTTAAAAAATATTTGTCCTATTTTAATCTTTACTTCTAAATTAAATTAAATTAATATATATATATATATATATATATATATATATATATATATATATATATATATATATTCACAAAGATTAACAAAACGACTTTAAACAAATGACAATTTAAAGTTATTTGTTTGAACATTATTTTTGATTGATACTCATATTTAAGTAGATATTATGTTTATAATCAAACAGTATATATATTTATTTCTACTGGCCTGATTATTTACAATAAATTTTGTTACAAAAATGTGTGTCATTTGGCAGAATTCAAACCTTTATCAATTATTGATAAAAAATAATGTTCAAACAAATAATTTCAAATCATCGGTTGTTTAAAACCATTTCGTTAATCTTCGTGAACTTCCATAACATTGTATGTTTACATTTGTTGACATTACAATACATTTCAGTGCAAAGATGGTTATTTATGTAGAATCGACAATTGTGTTATATAGGTTTGATTTGACTTTGTTAGATCGATTGGTGGTTTCCCCTATGTTGATAGGGGTCACAAGTTCAAATCCTGCCAAATGACACATTTTTGTAACAAAATTTATTGTAATAATCAGGTCAGTAGAAATAAATATATATACTGTTTGATTATAAACAAAATATCTACTTAAATACGAGTGGTTTTTACTATTAATTACATACTGCTCACTTTAGTAAGTAGTAGAGAATATCAAGTCATTTAGAATGAGTAAATAGAATTTAATAAACATTCTTATTTTCATGTACAAAAGGCTCAGTGAAGATTTCATTTAGGCTTATGATTCAGAAGTGGAAAATTTAAACCTACCCTCGTCTATGCACTTGGTGAGTTTCTCCATATATGTGAAGTATTGAGGTGTTTTAACAGAAGAAGCAAGAAAAAATCATGAGACTGACAAGACGAAAAGGAGTGTCAAAAATATACTAAAAGAAAAAAAAAGCTTAAAGCATGAAGATTAAGGAGGTGTAATTGAAAACTAGAGATAAAGAGGAAGAAAGCAGAGAAATGTTCAATCTTGAAGTGTAGCTGGGAGTGGCAAAAATGGTTATGGTTAGGGCCTTTATTTCTTTCATATCATAAATTGACATTGTTTTCTAACCTATATATCTCTTTTGGATCAAATTCGTTTTAAACAGTCATTTTTTATATTTCCAGTTAAAGATAATTCTCAAAACCATGCACATCAATGCAATATGAAATGTCCATAAATAGTGTCTGTCTGTCTGTCTGTCTGTCTGTCTGCTTGTATATCTATCTATCTATCTATCTATCTATCTATCTATCTCATGTATATCCATCAATATGTTTGTATATCTATCTATCACTCTATCTATCTCTCAATCTAATCTATTTGTAAATCTCTCTATATCTTTCTGTTTGTATATCTATCTTTGTATGTTTATCTATCTATCTATCTATCTATCTATCTATCTATCTATCTATCTATCTATCTATCTATCTATCATGTATATCCATCAATATGTTTGTATATCTATCTATCACTCTATCTATCTCTCAATCTAATCTATTTGTAAATCTCTCTATATCTTTCTGTTTGTATATCTATCTTTGTATGTTTATCTATCTATCTATCTATCTATCTATCTATCTATCTATCTCATGTATATCCATCAATATGTTTGTATATCTATCTATCACTCTATCTATCTCTCAATCTAATCTATTTGTAAATCTCTCTATATCTTTCTGTTTGTATATCTATCTTTGTATGTTTATCTATCTATCTATCTATCTATCTATCTATCTATCTATCTATCTCATGTATATCCATCAATATGTTTGTATATCTATCTATCACTCTATCTATCTCTCAATCTAATCTATTTGTAAATCTCTCTATATCTTTCTGTTTGTATATCTATCTTTGTATGTTTATATCTATCTATCTATCTATCTATCTATCTATCTATCTCTGTATAGCTATCTAATCCATTTGTATGTATATCTGTTTGTACATCTATCTATCTATCTATCTATCTATCTATCTATCTATCTATCTATATGGTAGTGGTAGTGGTGGTGGGAAATCTCTCAAAAATATAATTAGACATCAACTCATGTCTATTTGGCACTTAAGTGTAGCTTCTTATAGTTTATTTTTCACTTTTGTCTTACTATTTTTTCTCTAAAGTTGATAGATAGATAGATAGATAGATAGATAGATAGATAGATAGATAGATAGATATGAACAGACTGAGATAGATAGATAGATAGATAGATAGATAGATAGATAGATAGATAGATAGATAGAAATTAGACTAGAATAGATAGATAGATAGATAGATAGATAGATAGATAGATAGATAGATAGATTTAAACAGCCTGAGAAAAAGCAAGAAAAAAGCATACACTGATATATAAAAAAAAGAATTTTATCTGTCTATCCATCCTAGTTTTCAGATTTCTTTTGGCCTGTGTACACTCGTCATTCATATCATTTTATGAATCTTTCTTTGTACTTAAATGGCTATTATAATGGGAACAAGATTCTAATTATTTTATAAGAGACCACTTGACTGACATCAATTTGGTTATAAGATTTCTAATTTTTCTTTCTTTTCATTTCTTCTTTTTTTCTTCATACTAATTGTATCTTCAGTAAATACATTTAGACACTTTCTGATCTATATCAATAGCTACATATTGAGGTATACATATATATATATATATATATATATATATATATATATATATATATATATATATATATATATAATTCTTTTTTCAAGGGAAATGCCAGCTTAGGATAAAAATAGTAAATTTGATTTCTTATTTAAACATCCACCAATACACACATATATACTTTTATCTCTTTCATTTTGGATCTGATGAAGCCCTTAAATTGGCAGAATGCATCATCTGTTTGATCAAATTTTTCCTCTCTTTTCAGGCAACGTTTTCAATGTATCAAATTTTGAAACTTTGTCAGGATTTTAATATCCGATTTAAATTAACACACAAAGATATATTAACAAATATACATATTGTCTTATATTGATGGCACAACTCTGAGTTTCATGCTTTATGCAATCATTAGGTGCACTGCATAATGCAAACTCCGATTCATGCCATTGACATAGGACACTATATATATATATATATATATATATATATAAATATATATATCAGCATGCAGTGTGGGTATAGAAGAATCCAAAGGAGTATTCTGTATATACAGTGGTAGGATCACTCTCTAAGAGAGCTCTAAATATATATGTATATCAATACATATTGAGCAAATGTAAGAAAAATTAAGGCAGATACATAATTTTTATATATATATATATATATATATATATTTAATAGCTCTGTCAATAGCACTGTTCTATTAACACCTGAATAATAATATTATATGTGTGTACCCTCATATGTATATTTATTAATTAATGTAACTATATATATATATATATATATATATATATATGCAGTTTATAAAGGAAAACTCAACATGCCATATTATAAACTATAGTTCATTTCAATGAGCTTAAACAACTCATCTCATCAGACCCTTTTACAATATTCCTCCATCTGGCATAAAATTTTTGCTGGAATATGCCAGATGGAGGAATATTGCAAAAGGATCTGATGAGATGAGTTGTTTAAGCTCATTGAAATGAACTATAGTTTATCATATGACGTGTTGAGTTTTCCTTTATAAACTTCATATCGCTCTGGTTAATACCCATTGAGCTCTCTATATGGATTTACCTATTAATAATTTATATGAAGGAAATCTTGTTGGATTATCCTCACCATTTACAGACTGACAACTATACCTATAAATATATATATATATCATAAAATTATTTTTTTATTTAAAAATTATTTAATTTACATTGCGACACAAACATTTCTATGTTTCGATATTTTACCTTGTTATCAGGCAATGTTGAATAATTGAGGTGAAAATGATTTACATTTGAAAACATAAATCATTTTCGCCACAATTATTCAACATTATTTGCAATGCAAATTAAATGGTTTTTAAAGAAAAAATAATTTAATTATATTATGCTCTATGATCTATGTTGTATTGAGCACTTTTTAAAAAGTAAATACTGGAGAACTTGCCAGATTCTGAATCTGTTAGTTCTCTTCACCTGGATATATATATATATATATATATGTATAGATAGGTGTGAGTTTGTAACCCTGGGTTTCATGCTCTTGTGATTGTCAGACAAACTGATGAATTTTTTAAAAAATTGGCTATATGTAGGGCAGTGTATATTGGTGTATTTTTTTGTGGAAGTGAGAGGAAAACTGGGAGAAAAATTTGTTGTCGTGACAAACACATACATATATACACACTTGTACAGCCATTGACGTTGTCAGCTCTATCACTGATATTGAGTGCTTTCAAATAAGTGCTTTCAAATAAGTACCAGATATAATAATATATAAATAATATAATATATATAACAAATTGCCTATATATATATATATATATATATATATATATATATATAGTGTATTTGGGTGGTAACATATCTTTTATACAAGTTTCATGAAAGACCATTGAAGATAAAGTGTGTAAAAAACTGTCCAAATGTTCTATATATCTGAGCACTTTTGGCTGTTATTTTTAGCTATCATCAAGGGAGTTTTATTTTTTAATGGAATATGAAGATTTTTCTATAAGTGTATCTATAGTGTTGGGAATAATTTTCAAACATAGTCAACATGTTGTGGCTGCCTTTAAAGTTTATATTATTAGCTATTAGTAGATTAGGAGGGTAGAAAACCATTTTAGAAAATAAAGATTGCACTGAAATGCATCCGATTGTCATAAAGTCATCTCATCCATACTATTCACATCTGACTATTAGGTTGTTACAAAAATAATGGCCAATTTCAGAAACAATTTTATTCTTGAAAAATCAACTGTCGAAATGTTGAAATTAGTCAAAATACAAGACTTGCGCATCTATGCACAACTGCCATTGATCAATGAGATTGTTTATTCCTCGTTGATAAAAAAGTTATTGGTTATGATACAATAAAATCTTTGAAAGCCGATTCCAACTCTGGTTGGGACCTAAAAGTTTTGCCATTTAAAAATGTGTTTAAGTGCTTAAAAAAATAATAATCAGTGAGTAAAAGATAAAAAAATATTGAGGATGTATTTGAAGTCTGCAAGTTTTTGCAACATCATTCTTACTTTATTGGGGAGCAGAATTGGACCACATTGATTCACAGATGCATGTCTCATTTTCTGCAGATGTACATGTATTTCAGCAAGTTGATGGCAGTAAAGCTCTGCATTAATGTTCTGATTGGATACCAGAAAGCTGTAGTAGATGATACCAATTGCAGACCACTAAACAGTCACCATAATCTTTTGCCAATGTAACTTTGACTTTGGAAGATGTTTGGGGGACTCATCATGATCAAGCCATTGACCTGATCGTTTACCACTTTTCATTACAAGTGACTATTCGGTCAAGAAATAGATCATTGGTTTTATGCATAAAAAGCATCGAGCACACTTCAAAATGCCTAATGCTATTTTTGTTGACACCAAGCATTTTGACATTGGTTTTGCTCAACAGCTGATTGCAATTGTTCATTGTCAAGACTGCATGACCGTCCTCTACCTTCACGGCTCTCATCACCAGAACAGAATTTCTGGAACCACCATCGTACTGTCGGATCACTAGTGGATGTGTGTGTGTGTGTGTGTGTGTGTGTGTATATTTAGTATCTATGTGAACATATATATTATATCTTTGTGTGTGTGTGGATATATATATATATATATATATATATATATATATATATATATATATATAATATCAATATTATATCTATGCGTTTGTATATATCTATGTATATACATGTTTGTGTATATATATATATATATAATATCTATATATATATATATATATATATATATATATATATATATATAATATTTGTGTGTATATATATATATATACACATACACACTCACTTCAGCTATATATAATAAAATTATAATTTTACACACTCTGAATTCAAGCATAAAGCAGTTTTTTATTTTCTTTTAAACATTTTTTGATTATGTTATTTTGATTAAACCCCAATTTAGCAAAACCCCACTTTTTATTCCAATGATATTTTAATGTTTTTATCACCTCATGTTATAACTAGGTCCGACTGTTTAATATTACTTTGTTCTAAAATAGACAAGTTCATGTATCATTGCTTTTACTAATGCTAGTATTTAACTCAAAGCAGAGCGGCCATGTTGTATTCACATTGTAAATTTGCCAGCTTCTCCTCTCTTATCAATACTACAACTATTATTACTGTCAGATTCCATATTGTGTTGTCTGCATCTTTGAAAATATTAACAGTAGCTGTATGGATAAATTTTTTTTTTAAATATGTCAGCTTATAACTTATTTTGTTGACAGCCAATGTTTTTTGCTACAAATCCAAATAATTATTAAAAATTGAATTTGGTTTGTGAGCTGGCAATTATATGATGAAGTATTTTGTAAACAATATTTTTTTTAATCATTTCACCTCAAGCAAGGCAGTTTTACTGCCACTGTTGCGAAGAGGGTTACATAGGAGAAAAGTAATGAGAAAGAAGGGTAGGTTATAAGGGGTGTCAGGAAGAGGGTAATAAAAGGATGAGAATACTGGTGTGATGGGGGTGGAGTGGATGGAGAAAAGAGCTTGAGAGAAAGGATGTGAGTCAGTGAGTTAGGAGATGACTTCTGATCTTACATTTAAATTCTTGGAGATTGTAGCTGTTGAGGAAGCAAGTATACAGAAGGGAATTCCACAGACAGGAAATGCGAGAAAAGAAGCTGTTAGAGTAGAAATTGTGGTTACGTTTTATTGGTTTCACTGTAAAAGGGTGGGACCTAGTTGCTAGTCTAGTAGCTCGAGTAAGTTCATACATAGGGGGCACCAGTGAGCTAAGTTCATTGGAGCAGAAGCCATGAAAGTATTTGTAGAAGAGACACAGGGAAGTCACATCCCGCCGGTGAGAGAGCGACTGAAGCCAAGCTGCCAAGTTAGATCGATCATATCTAATACGTTTTATTCTTAGTTTGTCATAAGGTTTATTTTTTAATATTTTACTGGATAAATTTAAACAGAAAGCATGAAAGAAATATTTTGTCATATAAAACTGTCAAAAAAAAAAAACTTTTGTTTATTACTGTTTCAACCAAATGCAGATAATCATCAGAGATATTTTGATTTTAAAGCCCACTCTAAATTAGTGTGATTTCTCACCTGCAGAATGGCTGCTTGTTTCCAAGCATGCCCATCTGCTCAGGACAATTTTTCTTTCTTCAACACTGAGAAGTAACCTGTGGTTTATACTGCAACTATTCTGAGTTGCAGTTAGACCTCAGTTAGCTCAAGTACAGTACAGTGCAAAAGTATTAGAGCAAGAACTATTTAATCTTTTATGAGGCATACTGACAGAAAATAAACAATTTAATTAAAGTAATTTTATTTGATTTACTCAACAAATACTTTAACAAGAAAAAATACTTCCTACAAAATAAATTGAATATTTAGTATAATAGCCTTTCGCTTTTGAAATAATAAATAATTGCGACAATTTACCAATCGCACATAGTATATATATGTATATATGTATGTATGTATGTATGTATGTATACTAGGTGCGATTGGTAAATTGTCGCAATTATTTATTTATACTATATATATATATAGTACTGTGCAAAAGTATTAGGACAAGAACTATTTAATCTTATATGAGGCATACTGAGAGGAAAATAAACAATTTAATTAAAGTAATTTTATTTGATTTACTCAACAAATGCTTTAACAAGAAAAAAATACTTGTTACAAAATAAATTTAATATTTAGTATAATAGCCTTTCGCTTTTGAAATAATAAATAATTGCGACAATTTACCAATCGCACCTAGTATATATATATATATATATATATATATATATATATATATATATATATATATATATATATATAGTACTGTGCAAAAGTATTAGAGCAAGAACTATTTTATCTTTTATGAGACATATTGACAGAAAATAAACAATTTAATTAAAGTAATTTTATTTGATTTACTCAACAAATGCTTTAACAAGAACAAAAATACTTGTTACAAAATAAATTTAATATTTAGTATAATCGCCCTTTGCTTTGATCACAGCCTTCATTCTGTCAGGCATTGATATCATAAGCTTCTTCAATGTATCTAATGGTATCTCCTGCCAAGCAGCTTGTATTTGTTCCCAAAGTGTGTCTTGCAAAGTAACTTTAGATTTATCAATTTTTTTATCCAAAATATTCTGTAGATGTTCAATAGGATTGAAATCAGGGCTTTGTGGGGACCAATTTCAAATTCCAAAGCCTTCCTTCCTCTTCTTTTTTAGTTAAATAATTCTTACAAAGGTTTAGTTCTTCACCCTGTATCTGAATTTCAGTGAGGTTTTTAAGAAAATTACCCCAGTTCTAATACTTTTGCACACTACCGGTAGTGTGCAAAAGTGTTAGGACAGGGGTGATATTAAACTTTATTTTAATGCCTCATAAAAGATAAAATAGTTCTTGTCATAATACTTTTGCACAGTACTGTATGTACCCTATGAGGGACACATACAGTTTTGAATTCAGAGTCATCTTTCTCTCATATTGGTTATTGACCACAGCTACAAAGTCCAGTCTACCTTACTATTTAACTGTTTTACAATTGATGCACCTGGACACTCTGATGCACCTTGAAAGGTAACCATGTACACTCTAAGTTAACAGTAATTTATGAATTATTTTTATATTTAAAAATATTTTTATTTTCAAAAAGCTAGAGACACCAAGCACATGGCTTCCATGTCTAAGTCAAATCTTTGTTGGTTGTTTTATATTTTACACTGGATTCTTAATTCCTAAATCTTTAAGGAAGAGTGGATAATCCTTTCTCTTTTGCCTTCATCAAAGGATTTAATCAGTCATTATTAGCCTTTTACAAAAATTCTTCACAAATCCTTTTTAAATAAAAACTGTATCACTAATCTTCTTTGGCAATGCTAAACCACAACCTCATTTTTTTCAAATTTCCTGATTTTTCCTTATTAAAATTTATAGTGCACCCCAGACATTTAGTTTTTCTACAAATGCACTCTAAAGTAAAAATGTATGTGAGATATTATTCCCATGTTGCTTTTTTCAGCCTACTTTTCTATGCTGGCTCAAGGCATATTGAAAGAGACTGCTTGGAGATTTTTTCTGTCGTAGATTTTCAGTTCTTTCTGCACTAAACTTGTTGCCAACCAAAGCTATATAACCCAGTGTGCCCTACTATTAACCCTCTCTAAGCAGGTTTTTTAATTCAGAGTTTCCTTCTTCTACACCGGTTGTCATCCAAGGCTATAGAACCCAATCTGTCCTACTATTAACCCTCTCTAAGCTGGTTTTTAATTCAGTTTCCTTCTCCTAGACTGGTTGTCATTCAAGGCTATAGAACCCAGTCTGTTCTGCTATTAACCCTCTCTAAGCTGTTTTTTTAATTCAGAGTTTCCTTCTTCTAGACCGGTTGCCATCCAAGGCTATAGAACCCAATCTGTCCTGCTATTAACCCTCTCTAAGCTGGTTTTGTAATTCAGAGTTTCCTTCTTCTAGACCAGTTGTCATCCAAGGCTATAGAACCCAATCTGTCCTGCTATTAACCCTCTCTAAGCTGGTTTTAATTCAGTTTCCTTCTCCTAGACTGGTTGTCATCCAAGGCTATAGAACCCAATCTGCCCTGCTATTAACCCTCTCTAATCTAGTTTTTAATTCAGTTTCCTTTTTCTAGACTGGTTGCCATCCAAGGTTATAGAGCTCAATCTGTCCTACTATTAACCCTCTCTAAGCTGGTTTTTAATTCAGTTTCCTTCTCCTAGACTGGTTGTCATCCAAGGCTATAGAACCCAGTCTGTTCTGCTATTAACCCTCTCTAAGCTGGTTTTGTAATTCAGAGTTTCCTTCTTCTAGACCGGTTGTCATCCAAGGCTATAGAACCCAATCTGCCCTGCTATTAACCCTCTCTAATCTAGTTTTTAATTCAGTTTCCTTTTTCTAGACTGGTTGCCATCCAAGGTTATAGAGCTCAATCTGTCCTGCTATTAACCCTCTCTAAGCTGGTTTTTAATTCAGTTTCCTTCTCCTAGACTGGTTGTCATCCAAGGCTATAGAACCCAATCTGTCCTGCTATTAACCCTCTCTAAGCTCGTTTTTAATTCAGTTTCCTTCTCCTAGACTGGTTGTCATTCAAGGCAATAGAACCCAGTCTGTCCTGCTATTTTCCTATATCTGGTAGGAGAGAGAAGAGATGAATTCATACTTTTTACAAGGTATTAGCACATAAGTGAATGCAATGAATTTGAACTCTGCTCTCCAAGTCCTCACTTTGAGTTGCTATCCGTTACTCTACTATGCCTTCACAGCTTATTGTAATTTTCACCCAGAAAACAGAAAAAATATCTTAAGAGATTGCAAGATGATATAAGACTGAGTCTACATGGATCTGGCATTCACACTCAGGGCTAAAAAGCTAACAAAGTTTGGTGATATCATCATCATTTAATGTCCATTTCCATGCTAGCATTGGTTGGACGAGGTTTTCTTAATGACTTTTTTTCCAGGCTGCCCAATTTTGTATCAGGCCTGGCTATAATCTCAACTTCCATAAATCATCTTTGGTAAGTTGGGTATATATTGTACATGGTCTCACAGGACCTTCATTGATGACTCCAGCCTCGTTAACACAACTGTGTTAACGAGGATGGTAATTAAGTAATGTGTAATTGAGCCATCACGAAATATTAGAGCGAGTTTTACAGTTGTATGCTCTTACTAACACAAACCCATTTATGAGTCTAGAAGCTCAATGTTTTTATCAAGGCACCATCTCTAAGATGATTATCTACCAAGGTTAGAGAGTTCAGCCTACCTTTTTCTACACAGAGTAGGTGTAGAGGTTTTTATTTCAGAGACTACAATACACTACAATATATTTTATTTCAATACAACAGTTTTTTTACAATACAATAATTTAGTTTTTTACAATACAATAAGTTTTGACAAGAGTTTTTTACAATACATTGCAATAGTTTTTACAATACAATAAAATAATGTAAAATAAACTTTTTTATGATACAAAACAAAAATTTCTCTACAATAGTATTTTATTTCAGAGACTACAATACACTACGTTATTACTGGGTACCCTAGTTTAGTGTTAATGTGGTACAGTGATTATGAAAAAAACTTTAAAAATCCATACCAGTTAAGATTTGGAAAAATGAATAATTAGACAGATTCAAATTATATTGAATTTATTATTAGAACTAGCAGTATAGCCCGGCGTTGCTCGGGTGTAATGAAAGCTTTTATATATATATTATCGATTTTCTGCACTATTGTAAAAACTGCAACCTTGAAACTTCTGAATATCATTTCTTATGTCTTTGTCTATGAGTGTATCAAATTTGATTGAAATCGGACCACTCCTTCTATAACCTGATTTTTTTTATTATCAATTTTCGATATTTATTGGGGGTACCTCGACACAAAATTTAGCTAAGAACACTCGCAGATGCTTGTAATACAACTGTGTAAATTTTCAAGAAAATTGGTTCAGCCATTTCGGAGTCTATAGGTAATGGATACACACACACACAGACAAAGTTCCATTTATAAATAAGTTTAGATAATTTACATTGTTTAGACTCTTGTTCTCATTTTTATTGCCATATTCACTATGTTTTAACCATTGTATGCTCCAACCTTCTTCAGATGATTGGAATTTTGAACTGAATTCTTCATTTGGATCACTGGAGTAGATAATTCTCATTCCATGAGTCATGCTACTTCCAGATGTCTTAGTCATCTTCATTTTAACTCAACTCTCTAAGTTTTTTGTTCACCACTGCTTTAACCAGGTATTGAACTCCTAACTCATTGGATCATGTCACTCGATCCATCCAATACTTTTATCAACAGGCTCAGTTTTTGGAGCATAGAAGAAGTTCTGTGAGTATAATAGCTGAAACATTGTGAATATGGCAACAAAGATGAGAACACCAGTCTGAACAATGTAAATAATTACAATACCTCATCTCAGAAATATAGACGAGTATTATTAGAATATATTCTATTAATTAATCAGTTTCAGACAAAATAAAGAAAAGGTTTAAAAATCCATATAAATTAAGATTTGGAGAAATAAATGGCAAAGATTCAAATTATAGCAGGTACATTATGAGAACACATTCTATTAATTAAACAAATTTAAGCAAAATAAAAATACCTTTTCTAATAGAAATTATTAATAATATATGATATCCCTGCTGAGTAGATTTTATATTAACTTAAAATAAAATTTAATTTATAATTGATGGAGAAAGGTAAAATTGGGAAGCATTTAAAATATACTAAATTATTAATCAGCAAAGTCAGCTTTCAGTCACATGTAGTTATAAAGTTATTAGAAATGTTATACACTTCAAATAACCCACTTTATAAGTGAGCAAAGCATTTTTCTATCAAATATTTGCATGTGTTTTGTGTCTACTATTATGTCTGCACATGAGGTATAAATAAAAGGACTGAGTATCAAGTAGTCCAAGCATTCTGCGTGATTATATGAGTAGCAGCCAGATGTAACAGTGCAAGTTTAAATCATTAAGGAATTTTCCTGTGTCTTATCTAGTCTCTGTTGCATTAAAACTGTTTTCATAAGAAGAAATTGGACTTTTAAAATTGAAAAACATTTTTCATAATATATGAACCTTTGTTGGATTATTTGGTGTTAGGTATGAATCTTCTAGAACAGAAATTCATAAAAAATCATTTTTAGTAGAAAGATTACAGAAATGAATAGAGAGGTATACATAAGTCTAGTTTGCACTACAATAAAAAAGGCAGACATTAGTTGTGCATATACTTGAGTCTACAAGTCAATTATTTAACTGGAAATTGGTCCATTTTTTTGGTGGAAATATTACCCTACTACAGGTTATGCACTTAAAATCCTGTCAAATGGGTTAGAAACTTTGCAAGGAAAGTTTTTTTTTTTTTAATCATATCACCCCAAGCAAGGCGAAAATGCCACTGATGCGCAGGGGGCTACGTAAGATTGAAAAGATTGGAAAAGAGAAAAACCGGAAACCGCATTCTAAACAGGAAACAAGGGATGAGCCTCTTCACCTGTTCAATAGATGCGGGTGGAATGTGAACCGGGCGATAGTTTAGTCTATCTACTCCAATTGAAAAAAAAAAAAGAAAGAAATGAGTGAAAAGATTGGAAAAGAGAAAACCGGAGTCCGCATCCTAAACAGGAAACAAGGGATGAGCCTCTTCACCTGTTCAATAGACGTGGGTGGAGTGTGAACCGGGCAATAGTTTAGTCTATCTACTCCAATTAAAGTCTATCTACTCCAAATTCTTATTAGGACAATACAAGATTTTGCAAGATTTAAGAAAAATGGGAACAAAAAGAAAAAAATTACTTCGAAAAAGAAAAAGTCAGTTGAAATTTTTCGAACACCAAATGAGGAAAGAGGGCTCAAAAATTTAATATTCACAGGATATATTGTAGGCAAAAGGGACAAAAGAAGATGGCTAGTAACCTACCTAACAAGCTTGCATAAATTGAGGCTAGAACATGAACAGAGGGAGATAGTAATGAAACAAACACTATTTAATGCTATAAGAGAATGAAGGTTGTGGAGAGCCATGATCACTCACATACTGAAGAAAGAAAGAAAAGATATAGATGGTTAATTTAACAACATATCAACATGAGGAGAAAATAAAAGGGCAACATATGAATGAGTCAGAACCAAACAATCTGCGTGATAATACGAGTAGCAGTCAGATGTAACAGTCCAAGGTGAAGTGATAAAGAAATCTTCCTGTGTTTCATCTATTCCCTTTCATGTAAAAAGTGTTTTCATTAGAAGAAATTGGATTAAAAGGTTTTGTAAATCTTCACGACTATTTCTGCAATATAATCATCTTGGATTCACACTTTATCTGCTTTCTTTTTTTCTTTTTCTTTCCCTTTGTGGATGAGTTGAATGTTTTTTTACACCATAGATGTTTCAGCCATACCTGACTCAAAGGTAAACATTTAATGAAGTGCTTGCTGGAGGCACATCTGCTGTTTTTCAATAGTGATTGTATGATTGTATTACATATACAGTGTGCAGTAGAAATAAATATCTCCAATAATTTGCTGAATAAAAGCATAGCATAATGAAAAAAGGACCCAAACTTGATAAAAACAAAGTTTTATTATCAAGAGGGAAGACCAAATATTTTTTTTTATTATTTTATTAAATTTTTTAATCAGTTCTAGCACATTTGAAATTTTGGTTAAATTTTTTTTTTTTTTTTTGCATCAGCAAGAGCAGCAAAGATTAGTATTAGGAAATTTAGTGCCTTTTTTGGTAAAAAAAACACATTGACTTAAAAACACTTGTAAAAATCAAATAATGGTCAGGTTTTAATTAAACTTTCAGGACTTATTCACAAATGAATTTAATTACGCAAGAAGTTTTTTTTCAAAAATCTTGGTAAAAATATATTATTTACATACTCCCACCTTACTTAATTAAATTTTGAGAAATTAAATTTTGAGAAATTAAATTTTGAGAAATTAAATTTTGAGAAATTAAATTTTGAGAAATTAAATTTTGTCCTACTTCTTAGTTACATTAGTTAAAAGGATGAATCCTTGGAGAATGTTAATCATCATTTTCTTTTCTTTTCAAATAGTAGTATATTTACTACAAACATACTATGAATCATAAAATAAAAAATGCAATCAAACTAAGACATTATTTCATTAGAAAAGCTTGTTTTCATGAATAAGATATGTTATGGATGCTTTTGTCTTAAGGAAATTTTTTTCAATGAATAATGAATTTTTACAAGAATTATTTTCTGTTTTTGAAAACTTTAATTAGAATAATTTATAAAGTTTTAAATCTTTTAAATTTTTGTATTTTTTTTTTTTGAGTGCTTAAAATCTACTAATATTCCTCAAA
Organism: Ascarosepion bandense; assembly: GCA_037127315.1. Taxonomy (NCBI): domain Eukaryota; kingdom Metazoa; phylum Mollusca; class Cephalopoda; order Sepiida; family Sepiidae; genus Ascarosepion; species Ascarosepion bandense. The sequence goes on along the minus strand of JBBBDQ010000695.1, from coordinate 1,285,144 downwards.
TAAAATTTTAGAAAAGTATATTTTATATTTGGAAGATTTTTCAATAAAGAAAATTACATTGCAATGACAGAAGAATTAAAGAGGGCAATAATCAGCTAGTTTGGAAAAAATAAAAAAATAAAAATTCTTCTAATCATTTTAAATTAGTTTTAAATTAGTTTTTGAAATACAGCAAAATATTATTTAATTTATTATTTATTAACTTGAAATTAAAAATAAAATAAAAGCTTCAAGAAAGATTTTGAATTTTTATAAATATCATTACTATATGTTTGTTTTATATTTTTGGAAGTCCTCAGGCAAAAGTATCATCCTTTTTCATTTATTAACTTTTATTGAACAAAAATAAATTATATTAGTCTAAGGAAATTTATAAGTATTGTCACATCAAAACATGGTTTGTTGAAATTAACAAACTCTTTAACATCTTCAAAATTCTCCACTTCATGTTCAATACAATACCGAATCATATCAAAAACACATCTACAAACCATTTGACACATTTCTACATTAATTTCAGAAAATTTATCAGAAATTGCTTGTTTTAATATATAAACTGTTTTTTGTGTTGAGCCAATAAACAAGATCTTTCAGTTCACCCCAAATAAAAAAAATATGGTGGTGTGAGGTTAATATTATTTTTGACATGGCTCTCCCCAACTTCTTTTGAATATGCTGGAATTGCCATGACTGTTCATGGAGAAGATAGTCGAATAGTTTTACTCTATTTTCTTCATAGTTTTTTCATTCAGATTTGTCTTATTAGACTGGTCGCATGATCCAAACTAAAAAAAACTCTGTCTTTCTTACCAGTTAAAAAAAAAATTATCTGAAAACCGGCTAAAAACAATCTATCCAACATAGCCAACAAACAAAAGATGGATTCATGCCTTTCATCAGGACATTTTTTTAAGTAATTAAAACTGCCTTGGCCTGAATTTGAACATGACCTGCTACTTCCATTTTAAGTGCTGATAGTCATCTCTACATTAACTTGTTTTAAGTACCTACAAGCTATTTGAGTTTTTGCTCTATTTCACCCAATGACAGGCTAGAATTATCTTTAGTCAGCAATCCCTTCATCTTGGCATCCAATTGTGGTTATCTGTAAGTCCCCATATGTCCTGAAGCCAACACCCATACTTTGCCTTCCCCTAACTGACTTGAGAGTACATTATTTATCCTCTCACACAAATAATTCCCTCCTATTGCACTTACTGTTTCAAGAATTAAGAGCAAGAGTAGATAAAGAACTTTGACTTGATGTGGGGTGGGGGAGGCCGTATATATTCTACCAGATATTTTGCCTGTTTAATATATTATGGGGAATGTCTTTGTGTCAATCAGTTTCTGTAAATGAATGTTTATGTTGCTAATGAGATATTTTTTGTGAAATTAAATCATTTTGAAGTGAAAAAGCATAAAACATAGACACAAAGAGATTTATCAGCATTATCAAGGACATGATTTGATTTCATTTGCATTTTCCATGGCTTTTCAACCCTTTGTGGGTTATTTAAAATGAGATTGTATTTCACATTGTAGGAGGTTGCTTACAATAGCAGGTGATCTCAAGTGGCCCCCCTATTTAAGTACTGAGTGGGCTTGGCACTGCTTAACTTCAGTGATTGAGCAAGAACTAGTGCCTTCAGTAGGATTTGAACATATATTTATTTAAAAAAACACATGTGCTTATATATATATATATATATATATATATTACAGAAATTAATGAAGATTAACGAAACTTGGCTATAAACAACAGACAATTTGAAATGATTTGTTTGAACATTATTTTTTTTTTATCAATACTCATATTTAAGTAGATATTCTATTTATAATCAAACAGTATTATATATTTATTTCTACTGGCCTGATTATTTATGATAAATTTTTGTTACGAAAATGTGTGTCATTCAGCAGGATTCAAACCTGCAAACCTATCCACATAGAGGAAGCCACCAAGTGATCTGGCGTGTCTTAGACCTCTTGACCACAAATAATGAATAAAAATAATGTTCAAACAAAACATTTTAAATTGTCGGTTGTTTATAACCAAGTTTCGTTAATCTTCGTTAATTTCCATAACATGTTACATTTGTTGACATTATGATACATTTTAGAACAGAAATGGTTATTACCATAAATTCAAAAATTGTGTTATAGCCTTAATTTGACTTTGTTCAGACTGATCATTATTCGTGGTCAAGAGGTCTAAGACGCACCAGATCATACAGTGGCTTCTCCTATGTGGATCGGGGTCACAGGTTTGAATCCTGCCAAATGACACACATTTTTGTAACAAAAATTTATCGTAAATAATCAGGCTGGTAGAAATACAAATATATAACTCTGTTTGCTTATAAACAGAATATCTACATAAATATGCATATCAATCAAAAATAATGTTCAAACAAATCATTTCATATATATATATATATATATATATATATATATATATATATATATCACTCATTCAGTAATGGATTAGAGCACTCTGGCTATTGCGCGGGTATAATGACAATATACACGCTAAAAAGTCTGCTTTCTTCTACTGAACGCCCAGAGGTAGAATCGCCGATTGACGCCAACTTGGTCAGGCTTCAATCCTTGGTTGAAAGCAATCAGAGTCTAACCGTACTGATGAGCTGTGATACAGCAAAACAGATCTGTCTGTGGATGACTATATATATATATATATATATATATATATATATATATATATATATATATATAATATTATAAGAAAGTGAAACAAATAAATTAAAAACCTACTGTTCACTGCATTTGCTTTTATAAAAAAAAGTGCTCAGTACTAAGCAGAGATATGTGTATGCACATGCATTCTATAGTAAGCATGTTGATAATCTCAGTATATAGGTACCTCCAAAGAAAAGTGATGTCAAAGGTTTAGAATTAATTTTATAAATGAAAAATCATTCTTCAAACTTTTATTTTATATTTTAGTTTTAATTTCAATATATGACACTAGCATTAAAAATAACACATAAGAAAACATCAACATATTTTATTGCAACCAAACGCACATTAATTATAAACAGAATAAATTTTCTATATGAAAGATTATTAAACACCATATTTCAGCTGTAATTCCTCAAAAACATGTAAAATTTATAATATATTATAGAAAATGTAAGACCTTTTTATTTCTAATAATAATAACCCTATAAACTCTAATAAAAATAAATAAATAATAACTTAATAAATAATAAATAATAAATAACTTAATAAAAAATAAATAATAATAACCCTATAAACTCTAATAAAAATAAATAAATAATAACTTAATAAATAATAAATAACTTAATAAATAATAAATAATAATAACCCTATAAACTCTAATAAAAATAAATAAATAATAACTTAATAAATAATAAATAATAAATAACTTAATAAATAATAAATAATAATAACCCTATAAACTCTAATAAAAATAAATAAATAATAACTTAATAAATAATAAATCATAAATAACTTAATAAATAATAAATAATAATAACCCTATAAACTCTAAACTAGCAATGAATAATATAGTGTATAAATTTCAATGACCAGTACAAGATTTGTTGTGTCATAAATCAATTACCTATATTGAACATACAACCACTTTCCTGAATAGATGCATTATACTCTACCTATCTATTAATAATAGTGCAATGAAAAAAACATTTATTAATCCATAACTTACAAGAACTCTTAAGAAAAATCTTGGTTGAAAATACAAAAATACTATTTAGCACCTCGCTATAAGAGAGGTACTATATATATCAAACAATTTTCATCAACCTTACATTATTTAACAGTGGAAATGAAGTCTTGAAAGTTTTTTTAAAAATAGACAGATGCTCACATGATGCCCTCAGTGTGCATCATGTGACAGCTTTATAGAACTCTCCTTTTCAAAAAACAAAAAAGCACTAAAACGAAAAATTACATTACAGTCAAACATGAGAACATAACAACATCAGAAAAATAACATCCTTAAAAATGGCCTGTGAAGAGGCTGAAAGCACTTAGAAAGTTGAAAATTATTAAACATTTTTAAACTCCTTATTGCCAGCAAAAAAAGAAACATGTAAGAATACTGGAAAAATTAAATCAAAAACTAATAAAATCTTCCTTGGTCATTTTTAATGAAACATGTTTAAATGAAAGATTGCTGCCCAAATATACATTAGTATATATATATATATATAATTTTTTTTCTGCTTCAAATATAACAGTCAACACACGAATGCTAGTAATTTGTCAACCGTTATATTTGAAGAGGAAAAAAATTTGCAGTAATTTTTAGCAACACAGTTTTGCAGTTATTTTTTGTTACCATAACTCACACCCCTGAAGATGATCTCAGAAAGAGATTGAAAGTACTTGGGTACATTAAGAAATGAATGATAATAACATCTGTCAATGTTACAACTCATTTCTGACATCTTCCAATTATAATACACAAAAGATTATCAGTGAGTATGAACGGATTTTATTAAAAATAAGCAGACATAATTTTTGCAATTTATTTAATCTGACACACACATATAATAAAGACCATTGTGTATTTATTTGTATATTTCCCTCCTATTAAGCTCAGGAGTTATTTTGTTTGTTTAGTTTTTCTTGTGTTTTTTTCTTATGTTTTAATGTAAGATTTTGTTTCTTTTGTTTTTCTTATGTTTTAATGTAAGATACTCAATAGTAGGTACAACAATACATATGTTGCCATCATTTTTGATGGCATGGGCCCACTCATATATATATATATATATATATATATATATATATATATATATATATATCAGCATGCAGTGTGGGTATAGAAGAATCCAATTGAGTATCCTGTACATACAGTGGTAGGATAACTCTCTAAGAGAGCTCTAAACATATATGCATATAAATACATATAGAGCAAATATAAGAAAAATTAAGACAGACACATTAAAAATTAAGACAGACATGTTATTTCATGAAATAACATATCTGTCTTAATTTTTCTTATATATATATATATATATATATATATATATATATATCATTAAAGACAACTGGTAAGGCACTGAAATTAAGCTTTTTATTTAATTTTCCATGAATTCATACAAGAGGTTTTCTTTTCTGGACACAATGTGTTAAAAACATGTTTGGAAAATAAAACATTCTTATAACTCTTATATAGATACATAATCTCTATACATTCAGTTAAAAATAAAAGCCATCCTTAATAATGGCTAAAAGAATAGCTGAAAACATTTAGATATACAGAACATTCAGACATTTTTTACATACTTTATGTCCAGTGAAGAAAACAATTTGCAAACACAAGAAAAATTCAAATAAAATCTTAAATGCAGAACCTTGGCCTCTTCTTCTTCTATGTGCCTTGTCCTTTCAGGACATAAGCAATCATGGCCTTCCACGTCTCCCTGTTCCTGGAGGCTCTTAGCACACTTTCTCCTCCAATACCAAGCAACCCCCATTCTGTCATCCACCTGCTCAATTCCTTCAAATATGTTATCTGCTGCTTTCCTCTATCGCTTTTCCCCTCTATCTATCAGGTTCTCCAAGCCTTCCTTCCTCATTGCATGTCCCAGGAACTTTAGTTGTCTCTTCCTAATGCTCAATACTAATTTCCTTTTTGCTTTCATTCTTTGTAAAACCTCATCATTGCTCACATGCTTGGTCCATGATATCCGCAGCATCCTTCTGTAGTAGCTTGACACTTGTCTTTAATAAAACTTGTATAAAAAAGAAATTGCTGCCCAAATACACACACACAGACACACACACACACACACAAATTATCTCAAATGCGCACGCTGATAGATACATAATTGTTTAAAATAAAATAAAACATTGGGATTCTATTTCAATATGGATATCCACTAAAAATAATATTTGAAGTAATGTTCTATGCAATATAAACAAATTATTTTGGTATAATAAAACATATTGTTTAAGGTAATGTTGTTCTGCTATTCGAAACAATTCTTCTTTTAATCTTTTTATTTTTCAAACATTTCTTTTTTCAGGTGTCCTTCCTTCCTTTTTTTTCTTCTTCTCTTTCTTTCTCTTATAATCTTTGCCTTCATCCCTTGTTTCCTGTTTAGGATGTGGTTTCCGGTTTTTCTCTTTTCCAATCTTTTCACTCTTTATTTTATTTTATTTTATTTTATTTATTTATTTATTTATTTTTCAATTGGAGTAGATAGACTAAACTATCACCTGGTTCACACTCCACCCACGTCTATTGAACAGGTGAAGAGGCTCATCCCTTGTTTCCTGTTTAGGATGCGGACTCCGGTTTTCTCTTTTCCAATCTTTTCACTCATTTCTTTCTTTTTTTTTTTTCAATTGGAGTAGATAGACTAAATTATCGCCCGGTTCACACTCCACCCAAGTCTATTGAACAGGTGAAGAGGCCCATCCCTTGTTTCCTGTTTAGGATGTGGTCTCCAGTTTTCTCTTTTCCAATTGGAGTAGATAGACTAAACTATCGCCTGGTTCACACTCCACCCACATCTATTGAACAGATGAAGAGGCTCATCCCTTGTTCCCTGTTTAGGATGTGGTTTCTGGCTTTCTTTTTTCCAATCTTTTTACTCTTACATAGCCCCCTGCACATCAGTGGCGTTATTGCCTTGCTCGGGGTGATATGATTAAAAAAAAAAAATCTCACTTTTTTCCTTTATTTATGTTTTTTTGTTCTAAATTATTTTCCTTCCGTGTTTCCTTTTGGAAGAAAAAATGGAAATGAAAATAAAAATCTTCAATCAATTCTTTGTTATTTTTTTAAAGTTTTATTTTCAATAAAGTCTGTGGTTTTAATTTTAAGAAAATTTTAACCTGTCAATTCACACAAGATATTTAAAATCATCTTAAATCATTTAACTAATTTTAATTATTGTTATATTTTAATTTTTTCTTTTTTTTTTTTTTGTTAACAAATACTTAAATCTTAAAATGCTAAATCTTCACTTTCTGATTAAAAATGATAATACCGTTCCAATGACTTTCCAATGCAATTCTTCATATTCATGCCTCGGCAAATGACTGATACCAAACATTTCCCCAGGTTTCCTATTTATTTTTCATTTTTCATCTAAAGGTTTTATTTCTGCCTGAATTTCTGGGATGAGAAATTATCATTATTTATATTTCGACTTGTATCCTCATCTTTGTTATTCTGATCACATTTCAGCTGAGAAAGTTGGTGTATTCCTAGGTACAGAATGTTTAAGAGCCTTGAATATCACCTTTCAAAACCCTGGTTTCAACATTGTCATGAGTTGGGATTACTGTTATAGATTCACATCTTCTCTGTTCCTAAATTGACAAAAACATCAGAGTAGACTGGGATAGGTAGATATGAACAGATAAGGTGGGAATATATAAATTGACAAAGAGATAATGTGATTTTCTAAGTGTAGCTTAGATGTACCACAAGGCCAAAAGTATGAGGCACCCAAATAGAATCAAACCCACTTTTAAGTTGTAATTGATTTAGCAAGACAAGCTTAATAACCATTACACCACATCAAAGTGCTCACAAATAGATAAGAACACACAAGACTAGGATAGATAGATAGATAGATAGATAGATAGATAGAAAGGAACAGACTGAGATAGATAGATAGATAGATAGATAGATAGATAGATAGATAGATAATGAGACAAGGATAGATTGATAATAAAACAAGAATAGATAGATAGATAGATAGATAGATAGATATGAAAAGGTGGAGTAGATAGATAGATAGATAGATAGATAGATAGATAGATAGATAGATAGATAAACAAGGATAGTGTTGTATCCTGGGAGGGGATAAACAGAGAAAGAATAGTGCAAGAAATAACTCTCAACACTGAGGATATATGAATAGAGATTTATTATACCTCAGTACAATAAACCAAATACAAGTACACCAACGAACAGTTAACACGAATAACAATTAAGAAGGCAATGTCTCTGTATAGGACATAGGCGTCCGTCTTGAGAAGAAGGCTTCCATCTAGTGACGTCTAACTCTCATCTAAGGCCGATGGCTCTCGACTTCTCTTGTATAATGACGAATAATCTTGATCACTCCCTTGTAATGACGAAGACTCTCATATAGTCATGAACACATTGTAGTTTGTTCTAGTCCCGGTCTTTTATAACCCAGGCCATACCCATTCCTGGGTAAGACAAGATATTCCTCCACAACAGACAGATAGATAGATAGATAGATAGATAGATAGATAGATAGATAGAGAGTGAAACTAGAATAGATAGATAGATAGATAGATAGATAGATAGATAGATAGATAAGAAACTAGACTAGATAGATAGAAATAGATAGATAGATAGATAGATAGATAGATAGATAGATAATGAAACTAGACTAGGTAGATAGACTCAAATGTTTTTAGTACATTCTTTATTCCTATTCCATTACCAGAGTATTTCCCCTGGTTTTTATTACCTTTTCCCCTATTCAATAAATGCAAAACCATCCAATATTTTTGACAAAATCTATTATCTTATCATGTTGTCATATATCATAGTTAATACTATATCATAGTTAATACTTAAGTACAAATTGAATATGGACAACTTTCCATGTTCTGCTCTAGGACAGACTATTTACCACCAGTCTTCACATATTTACAACTGTAATCAATTGATTCTGGTTTGTAGTGAATATATATATATATATATATATATATATATATATATTAATTCAGATACTTCAATCCAAGGGAAAAAAGCAGGAAGGTAAATTCCCAAAAACCGATCCTAATTAATATTAAAAATTTATTTTAATATTAAAAAATGATACAGGAAGAGAGCTCCATGTAATAAAATATTACAGAGCAAATATATATATATTATAAATGGATATTGAAGTCAGTACCCAGCAGTGACAGTCTGTATTATGCTTAAATGTCATCTTCAGGCCTGAAGATTGTGTTTAAGCATGAAACAAACTGTTACCTCTTGGTGTTGACTTCAATCTCTACTCTTATGTTTACATTGGTTCTATTCCTGATAGAGATCACTTTAACCCATAAATATCAGTTAAGTGCCATACATGATACACGCTTGGGTGATCGTGTCTCAAAAGAGACATGACTGACTGAGCAGAAGATTATCCCGCAGTAGGTTGCCATTGCTTTCTGCGGTAGACTGGTTGCCGACCAAGGCTATAGAACCCAACCTGTCCTGCTATTTAACCCATAACTGAAAGGAAGAGACAGATTAATATCTTTCCCAAGGGTATTTGCGCGTAAGTGAATACAATGGATTCAAATGGAATTCGAACTCAGCTCCCCGATTTCTCGTTCCGAGCCGATATCCACTGTACCACAACGCACATCCATAAATATAGCATACCTTAAAACTATATATATATATATATATATAGGAAAAACTACTAAAAGGTTGTGAGTTTAAAAATGTATTTTCTTGACAGTATTTGTTTATTTCTATTATTATATTTTATATTTCAGACCGTCCTTGGTCCTTCATCAGAAACAAATGATTTTAAAATTTAAATTAGAAACGTATTTCATGAGAGCGTCCGTGGAGAGAGTTTGTTTACATCACGTGACACAGAAAGCGACAAATTTTTTTTAAATATTTGTAAACGTAAACCTATCTTTAATAATAAATTTTGTTTTTGAGAAAATGTTTTTGATTGTATCTAAAAAATGTTTAGCTATTGAAATATTTGTAAAGATCCAAAACACCTAAGTCCCTATTTAACCCTAGCTTGTGTGTATTTAATTTTAAAATCCAGTATTTTTCTTTCTTTCTGCATGTGTGTGTGTGTAGAACTAAAATCGGAGTCTATTAGTAAACATTTGCAATTTTCTAAAGTGTGACCCGGTTGATTGAAATGAACTGCTATTGGTTGTTCTGTCGTATGCTAAGTTTGTGATTATTGAAACGAAATCTAAAGCTATTACCAGATTCTCCAATATATCCACTTTTTGGACATATTTAACAGAAGACAAAATATATAATGTTTTGGCTGTCATTGTACTCCCTTACTCCACCAAATGAAAAATATAAAAACTAAATAAAAAATTAAATTTTTCTTTTTTGTCATATTTAACAGAACATGTTTAAATGAAAGGTTTCTGTCCAAATATATTTTTTTTTCATTTGGAAATTAGCTATTTCCGCAACCTAGATTTCAATTTTACGGTATCTTTAGGCAATTTATAATAACTGATTTTTCAACATTTTTCAAACTTTCAAACAGAGATTTTTATGAATGCACAGCTGGAATTTTTAAGCAACTGAAAACTTTTTAAATTAAGGAGGAATTATTTAATGATCTTAAGTCACTCCTCCCAATAATTTTTCCACTCCATGTCAGCAAAAAATGCTTGTTTGAGAAGGCACAGTGAGTCCCTGTCTTGAAGGTTAGCATCAGCCATGCTGATGGAAAGTAAAAAAGGGTTTTTACAGTATCTTTCCAAACTTTTCTTTTTGTTAGTGTAGAAGATTAACAGTTTGATTATATCATTATTTTCCTTTCTCATTCATTTTGCTATTCATTTGAGCTGTTACTTCAAGAGATATTCCCTGTGCCTTTTCTATATGTTATGGTAATTTACCCATGGACACATGAACACTTCCAAACTATAAATAACCAGCAGTTTCTTCTTTGTGCTGAGAGAGTGAGGTCTAACAGTCACACTGGTGATCTTCTCATGTTGTATCTGTTTTTACTACTGTTCTTTGTAATATATTTGTTTAACTCTATTCCATCTTTGTGTCCTTATTCCTGGCCCCTAACCAGGACATAATACTAAACATACTTTTATGGTAATTGTTCTGATAACCTTTTCTTTATAAATTTAAACACAGTACTAGATTGGTGTGAATGCTCGTTGTGGTGTAGTTGATATCAGCTCAAAACAAGAAATCGGAGAGCCAAGTTCAAATTCCTGTTGAATTTGTTGCATTCACTTATGCGCAAATACCCTTGAGAAAGGTATTAATTTGTTGCTTCTCTCTCTAGCTATTGGTTAAATAACAGGACAGATTAGGTTCTATAGCCTTGGTTGGCAACCAGTCTACTGCAGAAAATAAAAGCAACCTATTGCATGAAAATCTTCTGCCCAGTTAGTCATGTCCCTTTTGAGACATGATCCCCAAAGTGTGTATGACATACAGCACTTAACTGATTAGATTCATGGCAAGGTCTCATTTTTTTATAGTTAAGATGGCTAAATGTAACTGTAATTTTTATGCTCTCTTCCAGCTTCTTGCTTGCAAGTCAATTTTGATCTTCAAAAATTTAAATGCCATTTCTATTATTATCTCGTTTTCTTAATTCTTGTTCTTTTATGGTTCACTCGCTTTAATAATGTTTGTCTTTGTCATATTTTCTAACACTCAGTAACCCCTTGTGTCTTCATGGCTTTATTGCCTTGCTTAGAGTGAAATGATTAAAAAAACAGTTTGTCAATATTAGAAAAGGCAATAGCAGTGACTGAACTTGACAAGCCTAATTTCCCCTAAAAAATGTTTTAGAAAAAATTTTTAAAAATTTTTACCAATACTAATTTTGACCAATTGGATGTGCATTGTGGTGCAGTGGATATCACCTCAGAATGAGAAATCAGGGAGCCGAATTCAAATTCCAGTTGAATTCTTTGCATTCATTTATGCACAAATACCCTTGGGAAAGGTATTAATCCATCTCTTCCCTCCAATTATAGATTAAATAATAGGACAGACTGGGTTCTATAGCCTTGGCTGGCAACCAGTCTACCACAGAAAGCAATAGCAACCTACTGCAGGATAATCTTCTCCCTCCAGTTATGGGTTAAATAATAGGATAGATTGGGTTCTATAGCCTTGGCTGGCAACCAGTCTTCCACAAAAAGCAATGGCAACCTACTGCAGGATAATCTTCTGTCCAGTCAGTCATGTCTCTTTCGAGACATGATTGCCCAAAGCGTGTATCACGTATAGAGCTCAACTGACTGACCAATAGTGACATTAACTGTTTAGCCATTACCATTGATTTTAACATTACCATTCTTACAAGTTCATGCCTACCTTCCAGCTTTCAGAAAAGAGCAAATAGAAGTGATTCAAGTGGCCAATTCTTATCGTTTGTCTCTGCTAGAACCAGTATATATGCAATGCTGCCACAAAATAATTGGGAGTTCTTTCCCTCGACAAGAAAAATAAAATAAAATGAAAAATTACAGATGAATTAATTAATCTCTTCACCCCAATATATTATTAAAAAAGAAAAAAAAAAGAAAAAACATTGCCAGAATTCTAATTTATCTTTTTTCTCATGTTCAGCTTTCAGAGTTGAAATGAGTTAATTATTAGAAAAGAGATTCTGGTTATCTCTTTTCATTTTCCAACACTGTCACAAAGAATCAAAATTAGATTTCAGACAATTAGTAGCAACAACAAAAAAATGTATATATAAAAATAAACTAATAAATAAATGAAAGGAAGATGTAGCAAAAGTAATTTATTCATTATTAATTTATAAAAAAAAAAAAAATTTATCAAAAAAGATGAAAGAAATGGAAATTGCTTGAGTTTTTCTGGGTGTTCTCTCTTGTACCATGTAAGTGAAAAAATGGCTGCCAACTACAAAATGGCAGCATTCATGAATGTTGAATGTTGCTGAAGTAGTTGTTGAAAATAAGTTACAAACAGGGCAATAAATAAATATGAATATAGGAGAAAGCTTTGTCTTATACAAAGCATTTGAATTTTCTCTTTTGAATTTAATTCTATAGACAGGCTAATCTGATAAAAATTAATGAAGTTTTTTCTTGTTAAGAACTGCAGTTTGGTTTGAATAATTGAAATAAAAAAAACAAGATGGCAGATGTAAATCAATGCAAAGGCATCAATGACAGTAACTGGAGCAAAGAGGTAGCGACAAGTAATTCATACACTTTTTTTCTCCAAGGAATACATGAAAAGCAGAATTTCCAAAGAGAATAATATGTCAACAAATGGATGGCATTTAGCTCAAGTTACATGTTTTATTTACAAAGAAAATGAAAAATAAAATTGTCTGCTGTTTGGTTTAAAGAATTTAAACAATTCAAGATGGTTGATGGAAGTTAATTTGTAAATTTTAGGAATAGTATATTTCCTGTGGTCTCAATTTCTGATTGGCTATGTAAAGTGAGTGGCCATTGTTAAATCTAAATAAATGACAGAACTGCCAAAAAAACAGAATTGATTAGGTTTGCAATAAACAAGAAAAAGAAAAGGACATGGGAAAAAATAATATAAAACAAGCAAATAATATGCAAATAAGCAGATAATATATGCAAGGGAACTTAACACTAATAAGTCAAAGCAACAGTAAGATGGCAATAAGTTTGCAAAGAATTTGGATTGATACATTGCAAGTTCAGATAAGCAAATGTACTGCTAAGAAGGTTGGTTCTCTGTGAAGGAAATTTTTCCCGTCTGAAACAATCCTGCACAAATACAAATCTACCATCCGCCCGTACATTGAATATTGCTGCCATATCTGGTCGAGTGCTCCTCTATTCCACCTAGGTGTCCTTGACAAAATCCAACTTGGCAGCAAGGATACAGTCACTTTCTCACCAATGCAGTGTGGCTTCCCTTCTACAAATATTTTCACGGCTTCTGCTCCAATGAACTTAGCTCACTGGTTTCCCCTATATATGAATTTCCTCAAGCCACAAGATCAGCAACTAGGTCCCACCTTTTTACTGTAAAACTGATAAATGGTAAATGTAAATTCTACTCCAGCAGCTTCTTTTCTTGCACTTCTCACCTATGGAATTCATTTCCGCTTACTTGCTTTCCCAACAGCTACAATCTTCAAGAATTCAAATGTAAAGTCAACAGTCATCTGCATCCTCTCTCTCTCTCATGCTCTTTTCTCCGTCCACCCCACTCTCATCAGTATTCTCTTCCTTCTCAAACCCTCTTCCTGACACCCCTGTAACCCGTCACTCTTTCCCATAACATTCCTCCTATGTAACCCCCTGCACAACAGGGGCAGTAAAATTCCTTGCTTGGGGCCACACAATTATAAAAAAAAACAAAAAAAACCCTGTTCTGAATCTAAAAAAAGACAGATCAGGATGATGTCAGATGAAACGGAGAACTGGCCTACCTTATAAGCTAGAAATAAATCCCAGTATGCATTTGTATGCTTCTGCCTATAAATTGGGGAGGGGCAAATGCTTTGCAGTCCTTCCTATTTTTAATTTTATTCGGTTTTTTACCATGACTGGGTCAGCTTTTGATTTTCCCACTCCACAATTTATTTTGTCCTTCCCTTTCTGTTACTGAGCAAGCTTCTTGAGTTGATCCTTGGTAGAATACAGTGACAACTCTTATTTTTCTGTCAGATAGATGATTTCTACTAACATATTTTATTTTTAGTTTAAATGTTTTGTTATATTTTATTTTCGTTTGTGCGTTCATTCCCTCCCACCTCATTTCATGTAATTAATTTTTTACATATTTTTTGAAAAATGATAATAAAAAAGGACATTAATTATAGTATAAAATGTGTATGTCATGGGATTTTGTAGGATTCCTGTGAATATGTGGTATTGTGGTATCTGTCAGATTGAATAATGATGGATAAGTTCTTGTAGCAAATAAGTATATTGTAATTAATGAATGGGTTGGGAATCTGACAAGCTAGATTTAGGATAGTTAGTGTCTGATTATCTTCACCCAACTTTCTCTTTTGGCCTTGTGCTACAACTGTATGAAAATGCAATAAATATACATTCTCATTTTGGACTAGAACCAACATGCTAAATTTTTCAAAAATGTCAGATGAAAATTAAAATCCATTATTTCTTATATATATACAAGTGTGTGGCTGAGTGGTTAGATTGCTTTCTGAAAATGAGCACTGAGTTTAAATCTCTCCATAGTCAATTATTGGTTTGGGTGAGGTGATCCCAGTATGTGGCACCTTTGAAAATGCCTGAAAACCATACCATGGGTTGACCCAAGCATTGTGAGCAAAATTGGATAGATGTGACCCTTTGGAAGTCATCAATGGTTATGCTAACACAAAGTCATTTTGACTGAGGGTTTGAGTGTTCTGGCCTTGTTCAGACTGTTGACCTTACTCGATAACACACACTCTCTCCCTGAAACTGTAACTAAGGTTCGCTCAGCATAGTTGCAGTATAAGCCAGTGGTGGACTCTGTAGATATTGAACAAACACAAATGTTCCTGAGAAGGCGTCTGCAACAGGGATTAGTTAGTAGACAGGCATCCTTGGATATGAGTGGCTAGCCACATATATGTGCATGTGTGTGCGTCTGCAGATTTCATTAAAAATGACAGACACAGTGTTATTATTAATTTTTTATATAATTTTTCATGTGTTCTTATGATTCTTTTCTTTTTCAGAACTCAAATTATATAAGAATTATTTAAAGGTTTTGTACTTTCAAGTGCTTTTGGCTATACTTTTAGCCATTATCAAAAATTAATTTTCCTTTAATTGTAAATAAATGTGTGTAAAGTTTATGTATATAGAGTTTTGTGTATGTTAAGTTCTGAACATGGTAAGCACATTGTTACCATGTTCAGAACTTATTTTATTAAGTGTAAGACTTCTCCATTATTTTTAATCTTCTTTTGCATGTGGATGATACAATTGTGTGTTATATTATATATATGTGTGTGTGTGTGTGTGTGTACAAGAATTAATAAATATACATATGAGGGTACACACATGCATAGTATTATTATTCAGGTGTTAATAAAATGCTGCTCAATGTATTATGAACAGAGCTATTGTATATATATATATATATATATATATATATATATATATATATCAGCTTGCAGTGTGGGTATAAAAGAATCCAAAGGAGTATCCTGTACATAAAGTGGTAGGATAACTCTCTAAGAGGGCTCTAAATATATATGTATATAAATACATATAGAACAAATATAAGAAAAATTAAGGCAGACACGTTATTTCATGGTGAATCAGAAGTATGGTCCTATTTCAGGCAAACTATCATCAGCTTCTGTCTTTATTTGACAAAGGATTTTACACAAATCCAGTGTAAAATGAGTGTATTCAGTGTAAATGAGCAGTGTTATTTCAGTTTTACTGACTTTGAAGTTTCATGAGGGCATTACTGTAATTTGATATCTTTCTGTGTGAAATCAGCCCAAAATGGTAAAAAGAGGCCAATTCAACACAAAGCAATTAAAGGGGCATACACAGAGGTACACTTAAAAGGATCAACACAATCAAAAACAATTAACCACAAAAAAATCCTACACAACTTAAGACACAGCAACAAAAACCAAAGATAAATGATACAACATTCATCACACAAAATAATCACTCACACACAAATATATCAAATTACACCTAACTTTGCATAACCATGAAAAAAAAAAAAATAATAAATGCAGCAGGAAAAGCAAATAAGCTTGAAGTGTGAAGGCATTACAATAATGCCATCATGAAACTTTGAAGTTGGCATGACTGAATTAACACTTCTCAACTAAGTGACAAGCTTCTCCTCATTAATTTTGTTAATACTTTATCCTGATCTTGATATTGAGCATTTTATAACAAAAAATGATTTATTTACTGAAATAAAACCTAGCATTTTTGGCTCTAAACATTAGTACAATTTAACACTATGTATATATGTACTAGCAGTATAGCCCTGCGTTGGTTGCTTGGGTGTAATGAAAGCTTTAAAACTAATCTATGGTCCTGGAGTTCAGACTCTTTGGACGTTGACACGAAAGACTAAAAAACAATAGTTGTTTCCAGTTAAAGCGAAACCGTAGACTGAAAGAAAAATGAATGGATGTAAGTCAAATTTTGATTTCCTGCAATCGATATCAAATAAGTTTTTTCGTCGTAAACTGAATTTTGAAAGCTAAATAAGTCCACTGAGTAAATAATATCATGGCTGAGACTAAGAACTACAATTATATCTACTTTTTTTTTTTAATCATCTCACCCCAAGCAAGGCATTCCACTGCCACTATTGCGCATGGGGCTACATAGGGGAAGGTAAAGAGAAGGAGTGGTTAGACATAGGGAATGTCAGGAGGAAGGTGACAGATGAGTAAGGATACCTAGGATGAGGGTTGGTCAGATGGGAAGAGTGTTTGATGGAATGGGAGCAGGTTAGTGTGTTAGGAAAACTTAGAGCCAAACCCGAAGCAAAAACTAAAATAAAAGGGCTGAAAAAAATACAGACATACAGGCAGATAAACAGACACACACACAAACAGCTTGCCTTTCATATATATATATATATTAACAATTTTCTGCACTATTGTAAGAACCTTGAAACTTCTGAATATCGTTTCTTATGTCTTTGTCTATGAGTGTATCAAATTTGATTAAAATCAGACCACTCCTTCTATAACCCAATTTTTTTGATTATCGATTTTCAATATTTATCGGGGGTACCTTGACACAAAACCTAGCTAAGAACACTTGCAGACGCTTATAATACAACTGTGTAAATTTTCAAGAAAATCAGTTCAGGTGTTTTGAAGTCTATAGGTAACGGACACACACACACACACACACACACACACACACACACGCACAGACAAAGTTCCATTTATAAATAAGTTTAGATTTAGATATAAAATAGAATCCTTGGTATTTGGTAAAGTAAATTCCACAGGAGATTAAATCTAAAGAGAACTCAATGTTAAAATTTATTGTTAAAATTTAACAGCATATTATAATCAAGAACAAAAGTTGGATGTTTTTATAAACCCATACATAATATTATATTTCGCGGCTCTCTTATCACCGCTCATCAGACCAAATTCATACAACAGTGAATGGGTTAAATTTATCCAAAAAAAGAAGAAGGAAAACAAAGAAGAAAAAAAAGAAAGAGAGAAAAAAGAAAGAAAAGAAAAGAATAAGGGAAAGGGAGTTTAACTTAATGTGTTAAATCTTAGCGTCATGTAGTGGCTAAGATTTAACAGGTTAAGTTAAACTCCCTTTTTCTTATTCTTTTCTTCTCCTTTTATTTCTTTTTTTTCTTTTTTTCTTTCTTTTTTCTTCTTTTGGAAGGAGGCACAAGACCCTTGCATATATATACACACTACCAGCCATAATTATTAGGCCACCCCAGTTTTTTTTTAAAAGAAATGATGTATTTCATACTATATTTAGTATTTATTGCCAAATGAAAATAAAATGGTTCTTTTGTTATTATTACTTTGCAAAATTTTACAACGCAAGGAAGCAAAGATGAACTCATTCGAATCAGCCTAAATTTTCTTCATTCTTTCATTGGTGAACCTGCAATATAGATAATTATTAAATATTTATAAATTCATTTGATGCACATGTTATTGTGCAATATTAACAAAAGAACCGTTCTATTTTCATTTACAATTATTCACTTGGCAATAAATACTAAAAAATAGTATGAAATACATCATTTGTATATATATATATACATATATATATATATATATATATATATATATATATATATATATATATATACACACTACCAGCCATAATTATTAGGCCACCCCAGCATTTTAAAAAAATGATGAATTTTATACTATTTTCTAGTATTTATTGCCAAGTAAATGAAAATAGAATGGTTCTTTTGTTAATACCACACAATAACATGTGCATCAAATGAATTTATAAATATTTAATAATTACCTATATTGCAGTTTCATCAATGAAAAGAATGAAGAAAATTTAGGGTGATTCGGTTGAGTTCATCTTTGCTTCTATACCTTGTAAAATTTTGCAAAGTAATAATAACAAAAGAACCATTTTATAATATATCATTTCTTTTAAAAAACTGGGGTAGCCTAATAATTATGACCGGTAGTGTGTGTATATATATATATATAATAATGAACTTAATCACAGTAAGTCAACACTAATAAAAGCAGACTAAATATCCGAAAATAATGCTAACTAACAGTAATAAACTGTCTTCTAACCCGAGATTACCTCGTGGGATAAATAAAGGGGGAGAAAAAAAGAAACAAACAGCGCACAAGAACAATACGTCTAGTGCTTGTTTGAAAGAAAAAAACCCTAAGACGAAATCTTAACAGCAAAGTGCTCGATACGAAAGTACGAAAGTAGAGCAGAATACAATACAAAATCTAGAATTGAGCCACCACCTACCGTGGTTTCACACGAACGGTTCTTCAGAGTGAGAGCCTCTCACCCTGAAGAACCATTCGTGTGAACCGTGGTAGGTGGTGGCTCAATTCTAGATTTTGTATTGTGTGTATATATATATATATATATATATATATATATATATATATATATTATAAATTATAGTTTAGAACATGTACAAATTACAATCTACTACAAAGTATACACTTTGTTTCAACATTGCAAGGTCAATGTCTCATCAAGTAGTAAACGCTATTTTTTCTTTATTTCCTTTATAATAAATATTCATAGCTCTATTTCTATATTGAGCACTGTTTTAAATTAATGTTTTGAACGTTGTTAATATTTTCTTCATCCCTTATTCATATGGATATATATATATATATATATATATATATATATATATATAAAAAGAACAAACAGAAAATGTTTATCAATTTAACATGATTCACTTTCATTAAAACTTTGTCAAAGATTGAGAGAAAACAAGTTAATTAAAGTAAGACATGTTCGACTAATATACATTTCCTTTTTGTTCTTCATCTTACTAGATTCTGATTCCTAACTGCTCTACATTTGATCTTTAACTCATATATTTAATATATTTCTGTAACCAACGGAAATGTGATTTTAGTCAAAAGCAGGAGTGCAGGCAGTGATAAACAAAAATTTGTTTACACTGAAGGAATGTATTGTATCTCAGTGACCTGACAGAAATATGATTTGGTATCAGGAACAATAATAAACAAAAGTGTGTTTACATCAGGGTCACTGTTTTAAAGGTCAGAAAATATAAACAATGGCAGACAGAATGTGATGACATTAAAGGCAGCTGGCCTAAAAGCAATAATCGGTGAAAATGATTAATAGATTTACCTATCCATGGATGATGCAATTAAGCAGAATTTAGGGAGTTTCAGCTTATACAAGAATGGAGTTTTTTCGCTAAAAGGTGAAACAGAGCCAGGAAGCAGAAGACAGAGAAGAGAAATCCCAAGAATTCTTGCATATGTGCATGATTCTGTCTGACTGTTATTCTACACAAAACCATTGCTGAAGTGTTCTGTGTTTGTCGTTTATCCGTTAAGACAATTGTTATTCTAGCAGAAGCAATATATATCATACTTTATTTGGTATATAATGTGTGCTACATTTTAGGTAGCAGCAGTTCATCCAAACAAGTTTTATTAAATTTCACTGACAACGTCTATCTATACAACTTTTTATTATATGTTTCCAATTTCCGAATGAGGTGTTGTCTATCAAGATTGAAATTATAAATAAATTGTCCAAAGTTTTTTTGTTATATTCAAGTACTTTCAACTTTCACAGTCATTGTCAAGAATGGGGGTTATCAGTATTTTAAAAAAAATTTATTTGGCTAAATTCTAGCATTTTTTAGATTGCTGGAATCAGCTCCAAATGATGTCTTTTGTAGCAGCTAAACAAAAGACAATATATGAAAGATATTTTAGTTAATATTATTTAATCTTCAAATTAATAACATCAAAAATATATCTATATATATTTCAGTTAAATGCCATACATGATACATGCATGGTCGATCATGTCTTTTTTCATCCTTGGCAGACTAGGCAGAATATTTTCCCTCAGCAGGTTGTCATTTTTTTCTGTAGTAGACTGGTTGCCAGCCAAAGCTATAGAACTCACTCTGTCCTCCTATTTAATCCACATCTAGAGGAAGAAGTGATAAATTAATACCTTTCCCAAGGGTATTTGCACAAGTCTATTGCTAGGAAGGTCGAGTTACTATGTTGGGCCAGGAAGTCTTTCTCACGTGAATCCATATACCATCCAACCATGCATTGAATACTGTTGTCATCTCTGGTTGAGCAGCCCTGACTATTCATCTCAGAGTTCTCAACAAAATCCAAAGGAGAATCTGGAATGAAATCGATCCGAATCTGGCAACTCAACTCCAGTCACTTTCTCACCAATAAGACGTGGCTTCCCTCTGTCTCTTCTACAAATATTTTCAGGGCTTCTGCTCTGACAAGCTTAGCTCCCTGGTGCCCCCTCTACACGAATTTACTCAAGCTACTAGACTGGAAACGAGGTCCCACCCTTTTATACTAAAAACAATCAAATGTAACTACCACTTCAACTCTATCAGCTTCTTTTCTTACACTTTCTGCCTGTGGAATTCCCTTCCGTATACTTGCTTCCCTGACAACTACACTCTCCAAAAGTTTGAATTATATATCAATTACCATCTCTTATCTCTTTGACTTCCATCTTTCTCTTATTCTTTCTCTGACACCCCCTATATTTTGTTCTTCTTCCATTTCACTCTACTCCTCACACCAGTATTCCCATCATTCTCTTTTTTATTCTCTGATATCCACTGTATTTTGTTCCTCTGTCTTTTTGCTCTCCTCTCGTGTAGCCCCCTGTGCACCAGTAGCAGTACTGCCTTGCTTGGGCTGAAATGATTATAAAAAATAAATAACTGAATGCAATGAATTAAACTAGAATTTGAACTTGGCTTGTCGATTTCTTATTCCACAACACACCACAACACACGTCCTATATACAGTACTGTGCAAAAGTATTAGGACAAGAACTATTTAATCATTTATGAGGCATACTGACAGAAAATAAACAATTTAATTAAAGTAATTTTATTTGATTTACTCAACAAATGCTTTAACAAGAAAAAAATACTTGTTACAAAATAAATTTAATATTTAGTATAATAGCCTTTCGCTTTTGAAATAATAAATAATTGCGACAATTTACCAATCATACCTAGTATATATATATAGTACTGTGCAAAAGTATTAGAGCAAGAACTATTTTATCTTTTATGAGGCATATTGACAGAAAATAAACAATTTAATTAAAGTAATTTTATTTGATTTACTTAACAAATGCTTTAACAAGAAAAAATACTTGTTACAAGATAAATTTAATATTTAGTATCATACCCTTTTGCTTTGATCACAGCCTTCATTCTGTCAGGCTTCACAAGCTTCTTCAATGTATCTAATGGTATCTCCTGCCAAGCAGCTTGTATTTGTTCCCAAAGTCTGACATTAGATTTATCAATTTTTTTATCCAAAATATTCCATAGATATTCAATAGGATTGCGAGCAGGGCTTTGTAGGGGCCAATTCAAATTCTGAAACATTCCTTCCTCTTCCTTCTTAATTAAATAATTCTTACAAATGTTTGGCTTTTCACCCTGTATTTGAATTTCAGTGAGGTTTTTAGGAAAATCACCCCTGTCCTAATACTTTTGCACACTACCAGTAGTGTGCAAATGTGTTAGAACAGGGGTGATTTTAAACTTTATTTTGATGCCTCATAAAAGATAAAATAGTTCTTGTCCTAAAACTTTTGCACAGTACTGTATATTTAGGTAAGTAAGAATTTATTTGAACAAGGTTTTTTACTGAAGCCCTATCATACTGTTTAGAATTTCAAAATTACCATGAAGCTTGATGTGCTTTTAAAGAAGTAGCTTTTGTCAACACTAGAGAAATATAAAATAAATGATAATTTTGCAAAGCAATTGAACATGACACAAATTCCATAAACCTTTTTACTATTTTCTCATACACATTATTATTATTTTATTATTTTATTTTATTTTTTTTGAAGGGTGGGCATTATTCATTGTTTATTTTCTTTCTGCCTTATTTTTCTGTGATTTCATACCAACAATTCTTTAAATCTTAGTAATAACTTGGACACAAAAACAGTTATTAGCTGTTATTGTCCAATATTGATTTTTTTCTTTATATCAGCCCAATTACATTCCAAATAACTATTATTTTTATACAGTGATTACAAAACACTGGCCATTGGAAGCAAGAGATCAACAGAAAAAATAGATAAATTATATCCTCAATATCATCTGCAAAAGTCAATTGTTATACAAACTGCACAAACCAGAGAACATTATTATACTTTATACTCTAACATATGCTAAAATACAGGATCACAAAAGTTAAGCAATATCAAGCCTGGTTCATACTTAGATGGGTAGCTGCTTGGGAATATCAGGTACTGTAAGCTTGGATATGCAGGTGGTGTAATGGACAATGGCTCAAAATTGTTAATTGGACATCCGAATTCTAATTCCTGTTTGTTATATTCACTTACATGCAAATACACTTAGAAAATGTACTTATCCTCTCCTACCCCCTACAGTTATGGGTTAATTAGTAAGATTTGTATTACTAAACCATTATTATCTCAAAAAAGGTTTGACAATTTAAAATTATATTTTCTTGCTTTACATAACCTGCAAAGGGTTGATAAGACATAAAAAATGAATCAATTCAGTCAATCTTACTTTTAATTTTTCTTGTTTTCCTTCTTTATCTTTTTCATTCATTCTTTCTTTCTTTTTATTACTGAAAACCAAATATCCTTAAAATTATTTTTGTTGCATACTCAATATATACTTTATAACAGGGTGTGGTCATAGGAATGCTGTATAGCTGAGCATCTCCCTCCATAAATCTCATATGTATGTCAATACTTGAAACTTTGTAGGGGCTTATGGTCACATCCCTTTGGCATACTGGTTCCTGTACAACCACTGAAGATAAGCAATATCAAGCCTGATCAGTACCTAGGTGGGTGACAATATAGCTTGGATATGTCGATGGTGTAGTAGATAATAGCTTGAAATTGTTAATTGAAGAAATTTGTTCCAATTCCCACTGAGTTTATTATACTTACTTAATGCAAATATCCACGGGAAAAATATGAATCCACCTATTCTCCCCTGAGCTAAGGGTTAATTAGTAACACTTGTATCACTAAACCATTATTATCTGCTAAAATAAACTTCTTACAATATAAAAATATTTTCTGACTTTAAATAAGACAGTTAATAAGCCCTAGAAACACTCAAATAATGTTTAGCTATACAGGCTTGACTTTAAATTTTATTTACATTTTTTGGAATATCAAATCTATAAAATCTGTTGTGACCACAAAGTGAGGGGTCAGTTTATATATTGATTGTAATAAATAACCCCCCCTTTATATCCATGTTATAACTTGTTATTCTGATTATATATTGTCTTCTCACTTTGATAGACCTTGTGTTTTATTGGCTTTACTTTTATTGGCTGCTTTTCTTTGTACACTGGGAACTTTTTGTTATGGTGAAACACACCTATTCTATAGAGAATAGACTCTCCCACCTAATTTAAGTAGGAGTAGTAAGAGGAACGAGGGTCAGTTGATGTTGGACGATAGTAGTTGACAGTTAGTCGAATACGAAAGTAGTCAGCGACCTGGCAAGATTACACTGCATAATACATATTATATCAAGTTCCTAACGTTTTGTACGTCGAACCTATTAGGGCTGGTTTTAGCATAAATACTAGCTTCCACTGCGAAAATAACTCCACAACACTTTTGCATCAACATACTCAGTTGTGAGAAAAGCACTTACTTGTGGCAGTTATATTACAAGAGCTAGCAGAATGACATAATTAATTGTCTTTGCAAATATGAGATAGAATTTTGTTCATAAAAGATTAAAAGATAAATTATGGAATAACGTATGAAATAACAAGTTCTGACATTATATTATTGTATGATTATTATTCAATCAACTAATCAATTTATTGATATGCATCTATCAATACATTTTCATCTCTATCATATATATATATATATATATATATATATATTAATAAATTTTACAAGCTATGGGTTAATTAGTAACACTTATGTTCCTAAATCATTATTACCTAAAAAAAAGAACATTTTTACAATGTAAAAATATTTTATGGCTCTCAATAATTTGTAAAAAATAAAAAATAAAGTAATCACTCAACTAAAAAATGGGAATAATATTTAAATTTTTGATATTTTATATGTAAAAAGCAATTACAAAATTGCTTTCCATTTATTTGTAATAGACTCTTCTGATGAGGGAGAAAAGTATCACACACATATAATAAGGTATATTTAGGTGTTGAAAATGAGGTGTATTTATGTAATAAAAATAAGGTGTATTTAGGCAGTAAAATAAGGTGTATTTGAGCAGTAAAAATGAGGTATATTAAGCAGTAAAAATTAGGTATATTTAGGCAGTAAAAATAAGGGATATTTAGGCAGTAAAAATAAGGGATATTTAGGCAGTAAAAATAAAGTATATTTAGGCAGTAAAATGAGGTATAATTAGACAGTAAAAATAAGGTAGATTTAGGCAGTAAAATTAAAGTATATTTAAGCAGTAAAATTGAGGCATATATAGGCAGTAAAAATGAGGTATATTTAGGCAGTAAAAATAAGACATATTTAGACAGTCAAATTTATTCAAACAAGTTAAATTTAACTGATAAAATCTTTCCGTTATTGCTTCAAAATCATCAGACATAGTTTTGAGCACAATACTTCACTTATTTAAAAATTGTAAAAATATAATAAAAAATTGAATCCTCCTCAAATCTTGTCAGTTCTTTCTAAACAAACTTGTTTGGATAAATACTTTCTGCCAAAATATAACTTGTTCATATATTTTACCATCCAACCAGATTTTGAATATTGCTACTACATATAATCCATTAATACCTGTCATATATTTAGAAATTCTTGATAAAATCTAAAGAAAAAACAGCAATATTAGTGGTCCTGACATGGCATTTCAGATGAGCTTTCCACTATGGTACCTAGACTTTATGAATTTAAGCACTGTTCTAGATTGGTAACAATGTCTCATTAATTTACAGTTGAACTGGCTAGATATGAATCGTAAGTTCTATGTTGACAGTTTCTTTTCTCTCCCTTCTTGCTTATAGAGCTCTTTTCTGGCTCCATGCTTTCCAGTCAACTTTGATCTTCAAAAATTTATATAGAATGTCAATTGTTGGTTGGTTGTTGGTTTATTTAAACAGCATATCAACCTTTTTTGGGTCATTTAATGCTGAAAATTGTTTTTTTTTTTTAAGTTGTTGGTCTTCAAGTTTTTAATTGCTTTCAAGGTTGTTGCTTTCAAACTTTTAATTGTTTTCAAAGTTGTTTGCTCAAAGTTGTTTACCTCTCACTTTTAATTGCTTTCAAAATTGTTTGTCCTCAAATTTAATTGCTTTCAGATTGTTTGCCTCCTAATTTTTAACCATGACAGTTCCATTGGATTATTTTTGACCTATGGTAGAGAATTTGATTTTAGGTTTTGTTTTTTTAGAAGTTTTTGTTTTGGTTGGTTTGTTGGTATTGATGGTTTTGATTTTGTGTTTTTTTGTTTGTTTGTTTGTTTGTTTTTTTAGATTTGTTTTTTAGTATTTTGTTTTTAATCTCCATTTCTTTGAGCTCCTCAAATCTGTTTGGTGTTGGGAATGGCGTGGGCTGTATGTCAGTTGTTATCTATTGTCTTCTCACTTTGATAGACCTTGTGTTTTATTGGCTTTACTTTTATTGGCTGCTTTTCTTTGTACACTGGGAACTTTTTGTTATGGTGAAACACACCTATTCTATAGAGAATAGACTCTCCCACCTAATTTAAGTAGGAGTAGTAAGAGGAACGAGGGTCAGTTGATGTTGGACGATAGTAGTTGACAGTTAGTCGAATACGAAAGTAGTCAGCGACCTGGCAAGATTACACTGCATAATACATATTATATCAAGTTCCTAACGTTTTGTACGTCGAACCTATTAGGGCTGGTTTTAGCATAAATACTAGCTTCCACTGCGAAAATAACTCCACAACACTTTTGCATCAACATACTCAGTTGTGAGAAAAGCACTTACTTGTGGCAGTTATATTACAAGAGCTAGCAGAATGACATAATTAATTGTCTTTGCAAATATGAGATAGAATTTTGTTCATAAAAGATTAAAAGATAAATTATGGAATAACGTATGAAATAACAAGTTCTGACATTATATTATTGTATGATTATTATTCAATCAACTAATCAATTTATTGATATGCATCTATCAATACATTTTCATCTCTATCATATATATATATATATATATATATATATATATATATTAATAAATATACATATTATCCTATGTCTATAGCATGGCATAGAGTTTCTTGTGTTATGCAATCATCAGGTGCATATTTTAAACTGTCATTTTGAAATATGCACCTGATAATTGCATAAAGCATAAAACTCCAAGTCGTGACAAAGACATAGGATAATATGTATATTTATTAATATATAGCTATTTGTATATATATTTATATACAATTTCCATGATTTATAAAGCTTATATATAAATTGTACTGATACCAATTCAGTTAGGTTTCAATCCTGGGTTAAACGTAATCGGATGTCTAACCGTACTGATGAGCTGTGATACAGCAAAACAGATCTGTCTGCGGATGACTATATATATATATATATATATGTATAAATAATATGCATTTAATAATATGAATAAATAAAAGTATAAAAATGTATAATTTTTTATATATACATTAATATTACACACACACACACATATATATATATATATTAATAAATATACATATTATGCTATGTCTATAGCATGACTCAAAGTTTCATGCACTCTGTAATCATCAGGTGATCATAATGAACAATATATATATATATATATATATATATATTTCATTATAAGTATCTAACAGTTGTTCAATGCATGAATCTCCAAGTTATGCTGGAAACGTAGGATAATATGTATATCTATTAATATATACTTTATAGATCAGTCATATTACATTGAGTAATGTTTTATTAATACCAGAAATATATTTGTGTTCTTGCATGTACACCTCTCTCTTTCTAAATTTATATATATATATATATATATATATATATATATATATATATATATATATATATATTTTAATTCAGATACTTCAATCCAAGGGAAAAAAGCAGGAAGGTAAATTCCAAAAACCCAATCCTAATTAATATTAAAAATTTTATTTTAATATTAAAAAATGATACAGGAAGAGAGCTCCATGTAATAAAATATTACAGAGCAAATATAAATTAAAAAAGGATTAATTCAATGATGTTGAATGGCCATTTCGATATGAAGATCCCCACGGGGGATAACACATCACCTCAGCAACAGAAAAATCCTTTTCGAGAAACTGGAGAAAAATTAGTCTACTTTTCCTTTTTAAATAGATTTGCAAAGAAATTAAAAAAGAAAAGAAAAAGGAAAAATAAAGGAAAAGAAAAAGAAAAAGATAAAACAAAATAAAATCAAATAAACAAGAAAAGAAAAAAATTGACATCGTCTGGGTTCGCAAAAAAAAGAAAGAGAATTGTAACTAAAAATTAACAGACAGCCGTGTTAAATCGACGTAAGGTTAAGCAACACAGAAAAAAGGTGGGAGATAAGAGAGATAAAGGAAGGAAGGGAGGGAAAAAGAAAAGAAAGGAAAGAAAAAAAATTTTTTTTATAATATTACAGACGCTGGACATATTCAAAAACCTAACTTCCCAAAAACGTTGAAGTATTAGAAAAAGGCCTTTACTTAAAAAGGCATAATTATTTTTAAAGGGAATAAAAAGATATAGGATTTAAAATAAAATTATTTTTAAAAAATTAGGTCATTTGAATTAAACTAAATAAAGACATCACTAGGAAAAAAAAAAAAAAAAAATTTTTTTATTATTCGGGTTTTTTTTTTTCAGGTCTGTGTGAATTTCATTTGTGTAAAATCTTTTGTACAAAAGATGGAAGCTGATGATGGTTCACCTGAAATAGGCCCATTCTTCCGATTCACCATGAAATAACATATCTACTTTAATCTTTCTTATATATATATATATATATATATATATATATATATATATATATATATATTATTTGAATTTCAGTGAGTTTTTTAGGAAAAATCACCCTGTCCTAACACTTTTGCACACTACCGGTAGTGTGCAAAAGTGTTAGGACAGGGGTGATATTAAACTTTATTTTGATGCCTCATAAAAGATAAAATAGTTCTTGTCCTAATACTTTTGCACAGTACTGTATATACATAATATATATGAATAGAATAAGTAAAGAACAGGTAGGAAAAAAATCTTTAATCTAACATTTCACTTTAACAAGCTTCTTCAGAGATATTTTAAAGACAAATCTCTGTTGCACATACATACTGTTGTAATATTCTTCCTCACTTCCAATTTTTTATAGTAATACTTGGAAGAAAAGTGTTTAGAGTGTGATTGTCACCCATACCACACCAAAGCAGTTCCATCAGTGACCATGGCACAGTTTTTTGGTCAAGGACAACATTCCTCAGGACCTACAACAACTATATTCATGAGATCTCACCCCTTGCTGTTTGCAATCCCAACAAAGGAGTTCCAGGAATGCTTCTATGTAAACGATGCTGGATAAAGTGTATGGCTTCAGAAAGAGATTACTTCAGAAGCAGATTAAATGCTGAATTGACATGTGTCATAGGTTTCTTTTCATAACATCAGTTTGGATAATTTTTGATCAGACTTCGTATATTCTTGTAAAATGTGCATTTTTAAAACATTAATAAAATTCCTCCTACCACATAGAGAATATTTACAGATTTTGTTTTAGAAATCTGAAATTAATGTCAGATTTTCCTTTTCTGAAATCTGTAATTTATAGCAATTTTTATAACCCTATAATTAATAGTATATATTTGTTTTAAAAACCTCCAATAGTGTATTTTTATAAACCCATAATTAATGTTCAAATTTCCTTCTTATAAACCTATAATTATAATTTATTACCTTGAATGGCAGAGGTAATTGACAGATACCTCCGGTCATAGATAAAAGTCAACAAAGGTCAAAGGTGGTTGACAGATATATCCAGCCGTAGATGAAGTCAACAAAGCGACAACTCAAAAAAGCAAAAATGTGTGGTAGTTTTAAGACTATATAAAGTCTAGAATTTTTGGCTGAAGGGTCAAAGATTTGTTAAAAACCCCTGACAGCCCCTTCATGTGCGTGATTCTCTGCGGATGGTCTCCTGTTCCACACAAATGTCACTGACAAAGAATAAAAATATAAGATTATATATATATATAATCATCTGCAGACAGATCTGTTTAGCTGCATCACAGCTCATCGGTACGGTTAGACATTCAATTGCTATTTTACCCAAGATTGAAATCCGACTGAATTGCCGTCAGTCGGTGATTCTACCTCTGAGCTATGGGTGCTCAGTAAAAGGAGGCAGACTTTTAGCGCGTGATATATCATGTATTCATACGCTAGTAGTGAGAGTGTTCTAACTTATTAGTGAATGAACGATGTGTGTGTGTGTGGATGTGCATTGTGGTGCAGTAGATATTAGCTTGGAACAAGAAATCGGAGCTGAGTTTGAATTCTAGTTGGATTCGTTGCATTCATTTATATGCAAATACCCTTGGGAAAGGTATTAATCTGCCTCTTCCCTCCAATTATGGGTTAAATAACAGGACATATTGGGTTCTATAGCCTTGGTCAGCAAACATTATACCGCAGAAAGTAATGGCAACCTACTGCAAGAAAATCTTCTGCCCAGTCCGTCATGTCTTGAAATGACATGATTGCCCAAGTGTGTATCACGTATGGCACTTAACTGACTGATATATATATATATATATACATGATCCTTGTTGTTTGTCAAGATCCAGCATAATATACAACATAATTAATATCTGATTTTATTTTTATTTCTTTAAACAATTAATGGTTTAAGCAAATAATAGATTAAAATTTTGGAAAGAAACACTTAACAAATAGGAACATTTTTTGCTGGTGGAGTTTCTGTTAGCACAGTAAAAACTTATGTGTTTACTTCCTCCATGTTTAGATAATTTTCAGTTCAGTTAGTGTTCTACCACTTCCTGTTTGCCCTTGATCATCAACCAAACATACACAGTAGCAACACAAGCCCAAGCATGTGATTCTTTGTTTTCTCATCCATCTAACCTTACCCTCATCATTACCGTCACTCTTTTACCTTTTGCCTTTTAATAAACCTGCTGATGAACAGGACTTCATCTTAATTGTCTTAAGGCATTTATTTAATTGTCTTTCAGTGCACACATAGAAGTGCAGAATTAATTTCAACTCTTCCAAGTGAAATCAATTCTGAACTGAAACCAGCTCCAAGCTGAAACCAATTCAGAGTTGAAATTAATTCTGCAACCACTCCACATGCATGAGACTGACACATATTCTGGAAGCAGAACAAAGTGGTTTTGCAATTCAGGCAATTTTTCTAGTTTCAACATTTTATGTAATGCTTTACATCAGGAAGAGACAGTTAAAGTTTCTGGGACACGTAATGAAGAAGGAGGGCTTGGAGAATCTGATACTCACAGGATAGACAGAGAGAAAGAGAGACAAAGGAAATCAATCCAAGATATACTTGATTGGCTTGAGCAAGTGGATGGCAGAGTAAGGTTTGGAAGGAATCCTAAGAGCAAAAGTGTTAACAGCTACAAGGAATAGGAAGATGTGGAGGGCCATTACACTGGTGAACCCAAACATCAAAAAAACATGCACCCTCATACTACAAGATAACAGAACATAATTAATAAATTTCTATAAACCTTCGTGTATTTGTCTTGGGTATGATGATAAATTACATCGAGCAGCAAGGCTTCTGATTAGGAGACTGGAGGTCTTAAGGAGCATGGAATCACTTCTTAATTGCTGCTGTTCCCAGGTACCCCTGGCCCAAAGAGGTAACACCTGTTAGGGACCCAGCTATGGGCACACAGTAAACTCTCAAACAAAAATCAACAGTACATTTTTACAGTAAAATTACCAACAATAAATTTTTATTGCAAATTTACCTAAATCCGCTAAGATACTACCAAATAACCAACATGAAAGAACTCTTTCATGGCATTAATCCACATAATACCTTACAGTTTCTTAAAAGAAATCAAACTACAGTGTAACCCGGATATAAGAGCGTTGTCTGGGCAGGATAGTGGTTCTCTTATATCAGGGTTTGTCTTATATACGGGTTTGATCTATTTTATATACATTATCACATTGCTCTAATCTGGGACCAGATAAAATATCTCTTATATCCGAGTCTCTCTTATATCAGGTTATCTTATATCCGGGTTATACTTATATTCCAAAATATAACTTCAACAAAACAATAACATTAAACACACATATCATCACCTCTAATAATTATGTTCACACAAACATGTCTATACGTAAAAGCTCAATACCATCTACCATGTATTCAATTATTTTTTTTTTTATCATATCACCCTGAGCAAGGCGGTAACATGTATTTGTGTCCACCAACTTCAAAAAGCTTTAATACAACTTTTCCAAAACAGAGGACTGAAAGTGTAACACTAAGATCTATGGGTATCTTGGCACGGCCAGAGACGCATTTCAAAAGCTGTGTAGAGTATAGAGATACAGAAAAATTTTGTTAAAAAACAAAGAAAAGAGTACTGGACTGTTACATGATATCTGTCCTTTTATATGACAGTGAATGCTGAACAAGATTCTCAAAGATAAAGAAAGATTCAAAATAACAGAAACATGGTTCTACAGAAGAATGCTGAGGATACTGAACTAAAAATGTGAGCAATGATGAGGTTTTAGAGAGAATAGAAACAAAAAGGAAACTTATGCTTAACATCAGGAAGAGACAGCTGAAGTTTCTGTTACATGTAAAGAGGAAAGAGGGTTTGAAGAATCTGATACACACAGGGTGGAGAGAGGGCATGAGAGACAGCATGTAATGTGCTTGATGGGCTTAATCAAATGGACGGTAGAGAAGGGTTAAGGAGAAATAACAAGACAAATGGTATTGAAAGCTATAAGGGAGAGGAAGATGTGGTGGGCCATGATCGTCTATGTCCTGAAAAGAAACAGCACATATTTCTAAATGTATAGACAGTACAGAACTAAACAGTAAATGTAACAAACAAATTCAAAAATTATCTCAATATTCTCTATATTGGATGTGCATTGTGGCACAGATGATATTGGTTTGGAACAAGAAATCAGGAAGCTGAGTTTGAATTCCAGTTGAATTCCTTGTATTCACTTATGCGCAAATACCCTTGGGAAAGGTATTAATCCATCTCTTCCCTCCAGTTATGGGTTAAATAACAGGACAGATTGGATTCTATAGCCTTGAGTGGCAACCAGTCTACTGCAAAAAGCAATGGCAACCTACTGCGGGATAATCTTCTGCTCAGTCAGTCATGTCTCTAAAGAGACATGATCGCCCAAGCATGTATCCTGTATGGCACTTAACTGACTGATTCTCTATATTACTTTGTATTGCATATTATAATTTTAAAAATTTATTTTTCAGTCTATTTAGTTATTTTATTTTGATTCATTTTGAAGAAAAAGAAAACAAATGGGATCAAAGATTTTGCAGAATGTACAATACTGACTTGAATTTCTTTTTTAATATTTTATTTTAAGAGATTTTATTGCTGATTGTAACACTTCGATGGGGTGGGGGATTTTCTCTGAGGAAAACCAGATTCCAGCATTTGTTGAAACCTTTTTCACATCAAATTTTCTCATAAATTATTACCACAGCCAGCAAATTTTTTTATGGTAAAAATCTTTGTCTTTTCTTTCTTCCCTCTTAAACAGCCAAAGATATTCAAGCCATATGCTTACACGGGCTTTTAAAACCATTTTAATGTAATACCTAAACTGAAAATTGATAGTATCACACTTTACCTATTAAAAAAGTATCCTGACTAGAGGCTTACACTGGCTTCTAAAATCATTTTAATGCAATATTTAAACTGAAAATTGATAGTACCATACTTTTCCTAGTAAAGGGAAGATTGTGCTTTAATTTACAAATAAAAAAAATATCTTTTTGAAATTATGAAAATCATGGATTGGAATTAGACATGAAAAAAAAATTATTTAAACACAAGAATATACAGGATTATAGCATACATGAATAAAGAAGATACATTTCTAAAATAAATTTAAATTTCTTTTACTTACATTGTTAAGACTGTTATCTTCATCTTTATTGCCATCTTTACAATGTTTCAGCCACAGTATGCTCTGGCCTTCTTCAGGTGCTAGGAATTTTTAACTAAACCCTTTATTTCAATCTCAATCTATGTGCAATGATACTTCTGGATGTCATGTAGTTATTTCCAGTTTCACTCAACTCCCTAAGTTATTTGTTTTTATTCACCACTGCTGTATCCAGGTATTGAACTCAAAACTCTTTGAGTCAAATTAATTGAGCTAACCATCACTTTTATCTACATGGCCATGTGTCCTCCAGGCTACATGGCCACTTCTAACATAACAGTTTAAACTGCATCCAGCAGCAAGGCCTCTAACTTGGAGGTTATGAGGAGCATGGCACCACCTCTTAATTGCTGTTGTTGGAGTCAGAGTCCCAGCTAAGGGCAAATAGTTAACTCCCAAAGTGGGGTCAAAACACTATGAAAGTATAAAAATAGACTTTTACAGAAATATATACAATTTTGAAAGAAAAATATTACCAATAATACATTTTTGAAGAAATAAAATTATTACCATAACACATTTTTGAAGGAAAAAAAATTCTCATCAAAACATTTTTGAATACAAACAGTTTTCTAAAATAAAAAATAAAACCAAACATTTCCATTAAAATCTGACTAAATCTGACTAAATCAACCTTTTCACTATAACCAAACATTATATAAAAAATACCTCAAAACCCGCACCTTTTTGGCACTAAATAACCCACAGAGATGGGTCAGGTTACTAAATGAGCTGATTGCTATTTCAGACAAACTACATGTATAATGGGTTTATAGAAACCAGCTTCACATATCTTTAATGTCACTTTTACACCATTTGTAACATTTAAAATTTGTTTTTAGATGTTTACTCAACACAAAAATATACAGAACAGTCAATGTGATAAACAAATTTGAAAATCAACTCTATATTCTATATTTTATTTTGGTTTACAATGCAAGTAAATTCAAATATCACTTTTATATTACTTTGATTTGCATCCTGTGAATACAGTACAAGTAAATTTTTATTACTTATCTACACTTCTGAGATGAGGTAGTATTTATACTATTTACGTTATTTGAACTATTTTTCTCATCTTGGCTGCCATTTGTATGACGTTTGATAACAGATCATTCTATTTGTCTATATTTCTGAGATCAGGTAGTATTTACACTATTTACATTATTCAGACTATTGTCCTCATCTTGGTTGCCGTCTGTACGATGTTTGATAATAGATCATTCTATTTGTCTATATTTCTGAGATCACTATTTACATCATTGGACTATTTTCTTCATCTTTGCTGCAATGTTTATGACGTTTTGGCTATTGTATGCTCCAGCTTTTTTCAGCTGATAGAAATTTCGAACTGAATCCTTTATTATGATCACTGGTGTTTATCATTCTCATTGCTTGTGCAATGCCACTTCTGGTAGACATGTAGTTATATCCCTTTAACTTAACTTTTCTAAGTTATTTGTTCACCACTGCTGTAGCCTGGTACTGAACTCACAACTCTTTGGGTCAAGTTACTAGAATCAACCAATGCCTACATCCACTCAAGGACACATTGTCCAGTGTAACACAATAATGTAAATAGAGTAAATTTTTATTTTATTTTTCACTTTATTTATTCTTGTTCATTTTAAAGAAAAATAAAACAATTACCATCAATTTTTTTTCATCAGGGTTAGATTTTTAAAAAAATTTCATTTAATGAGATTTTATGGTGGGTTGTAAGTCTGTTGGTAGTCATTAAACAGGTAATACAATATACCGGTTAGATCTTTTTACTTTGGATTCTTTTTCATTTTATAAAATTTAATATCTTGTCATAAGTCTGTTGGTCATTAAGCAGGTAAGTCATTAAGTGAGGAATGGCTGTATTTCCAAATTCTCTTCCAGAACAGCATCTACCAAATCCTGAAGGAAGAACATACATTTCTTACAAGAGGAAACATATATTTTTTGGGAAGTGAGTAAACAAATGGTATATCGTATCATTTTCTTCTTTGACTTACTCCCCCACCCAACCTGCTGTCAAGATTTGACAGGGTCGGTTGAAGAGAAACAATATTGGTATTTACCGCAGAAGAGAAAAGATAGAAAGATAAACAGGGAGGTGAGAAAAACGGTAACGAGCTAGAAATCTTGACTTATTGCAGACATCAGTGAGTAAGATTTTCATGTACGTAAGCTGTGATATTTATACACATAGGTATACATGTGTTAGTGTGTTTATCCATTAGTGTTATACTATTTTTTTGCTTGTTTGTATGTTCGACCATTTATCTTTGCAAACAGCACCGGACTCAATAACTATTGTTCAAGCAATATCATGGAAATGCCAGTTGCCAAAATATCTCAACAGTCTTGTCTTAATATCTGATTGCTCTTTGTCTTTCTTGACATCTCTTTCTTTATATTATCTGCACCCACAGGTTTCCTTATTTCCTCTCTACCTTTTTTCTACCTTTCTTTCTTTTTTATTTCCTCTTTTTTCTTTCTTATTATCTGCCATTTCTTTTTCTTTTTCTTTTTTTCTTTTTATTATCAGCTCTTTCTTTTTCATTTTCTTATTATCTACTCTTTTTCTTTTTTCTTTCTTATTTTTCTTTCTTATTATCTACACCTTCTTTTTCCTTTCTTATTATCTGCTTTTTCTTTTTCCTTTCTTTCTCATCTGATTTTTTCTTTTTCCTTTCTTATTATCTTCACCTTCTTTTTCCATTCTTATCTTCTTTTTCTTTCCTTTTCCTTTCTTATTATCTACACCTGCTTTTTTCCTTTCTTATCTGTTTTTTCTTTCTTTTTCCTTTCTTATTACCTGCTTTTTTTCTTTTTCCTTTTTTTCTTATCTGCATATTCTTTTTCCTTTCTTATTATATGTATTTTCTTTCTCTTTCCTTTCTTATCTGCTGTTTTTTATTTCTTTCTCATGTGCTTCATCTTTTTCATTCTTTCTTTTTTATCTGCTTTCGTTTTTCCTATTATTTTTTCGTTTTTATCTTTCTTTCTCATATGCTCCTTCTTTTTTCTTTCTTTATTATCTGCTCTTTCTTTCTTGATATAAGCTAATTATTTCTCGTTTTTTAATATCTGCCATTTATTCTTTCTTTCATGATCATTGTTTATTTCTTTCATTCTTTCTTTCTTTGTTTTTTCTTCTTTCTCAGACTTATTCTTAATCAGTTACTCTATCAATTTTATATATACCCTTTAATATTTAATATGTATATAATAAATCATTTCTGTCAGTAATTGCAGAAATACTGCTGCTTGAGTAAAAATAATACAGAATTTCCATGTTTTTATATATAAAAAATTACCAACAATACATATTTATAGTAAAATGACCATCAATACATTTTATAGTAGAATGACCAACAATACATTTTATAGTAGAATAACTAACAATACATTTTATAGTAGAATGACCATCAATACATTTTATAGTAGAATGACCATCAATACATTTTATAGTAGAATGACCATCAACACATTTTATAGTAGAATAACTAACAATACATTTTATAGTAGAATAACTAACAATACATTTTATAGTAGAATGACCAACAATACATTTTATAGTAGAATAACTAACAATACATTTTATAGTAGAATGACCAACAATACATTTTATAGTAGAATGACCATCAATACATTTTATAGTAGAATAACTAACAATACATTTTATAGTAGAATGACCATCAATACATTTTATAGTAGAATAACTAACAATACATTTTATAGTAGAATGACCATCAATACATTTTATAGTAAAATGACCATCAATACATTTTATAGTAGAATGACCATCAATACATTTTATAGTAGAATAACTAACAATACATTTTATAGTAGAATGACCATCAATACATTTTATAGTAAAATGACCATCAACACATTTTATAGTAGAATAACTAACAATACATTTTATAGTAGAATGACCATCAATACGTTTTATAGTAGAATAACTAACAATACATTTTATAGTAGAATGACCATCAATACATTTTATAGTAAAATGACCATCAATACATTTTATAGTAGAATGACCATCAATACATTTTATAGTAGAATGACCAACAATACATTTTATAGTAGAATAACTAACAATACATTTTATAGTAGAATAACTAACAATACATTTTATAGTAAAATGACCATCAATACATTTTATAGTAGTATAACTAAGAATACATTTTATAGTAGAATGACCATCAATACAATTTATAGTAGAATAACTAACAATACATTTTATAGTAGAATGACCATCAATACATTTTATAGTAGAATAACTAAGAATACATTTTATAGTAGAATGACCATCAATACATTTTATAGTAGAATGACCATCAATACATTTTATAGTAGAATGACCATCAATACATTTTATAGTAGAATGACCATCAATACATTTTATAGTAGTAGAATGTCTTCAGCTTCTCATGCAGACTACTTCACGTGAACATCTTCAGCTTCTTGTGCAGATCACTTCACATGAACGTTTTCAGCTTCTCGTGCAGACCATTTCATGTGAACATCATCAGCTTCTCACACAGATCACTTCACGTGAATGTCTTCAGCTTCTTGCACAGACCCCTTCACATGAACGTCTTCAGCTTCCCGCACAGACCCCTTCATGTGAACGACTTCAGCTTCTCACACAGAACACTTCACATGAATGTCTTCAGCTTCTCACGCAGACCACTTCACACATATGTCTTCAGCGTCTCATGCAGACCACTTCACACAAATGTCTTCAGCTTCATCATAGGAATCATAGTCTTCAACTTCTCATTTAGAACACTTAATATGCAAATCTTGACAGGCAACTTGTCTATGCATTTATAGAAGTCTATGATGCAACTTGAAGCTGATTAACAAATAGAAACACTTCAAACATCTTTTTTACTCCACAGGATAGAAAAAACAAAATAAATATGAACAGTGCTGCTGTCAAAAATTTTCAAAATGTCTGATGAACCATCATTCTGATTGCTTATTGCAAAATCAATGAGAACTACAGCAGGAAAATTTCAATGTTGTGTCAGGAGTGGTGCTGAATCTCTCTGTTCACTCATTTTGTTTTACTTGTCCGACCAGAGCTGAAGCTTTGCCAATATTAATAAATCCCTCACTTATATATGGTAAAAATAGTTTTCTGTCAATTGAGATTTGTATCTTCAGATACTTTGGGTTCTTTTTACTGCCTTAGTTTGTTTTTTTTTTCTTTATTCTTCTGAGAAGAAGGCTTTTAGAAAGTGGTTTTGTTATGAGGTTTTGGGTGAGATAAGGTTGTTTGATGGACAAAATTTATAGGTCATCTCAACAAAAATCTCATGAAGGATATATTTCTTATTTTCTGAAGTAAAGAATGAGTAATAATATCTTTTCTAAGATTTCATGAAAAAATAAAAAAGAGATAAAAAAAATCATGAACTGAGTAAAGACTATAATATTTACAGTCAGACTAATGTCTGCATCTTTTGGTGTTATTATCACAATGCTTCAGCTGTTGTGCCTTCTGGTATTCTTCAGGAATCTTTCAATCTGGGTTCCCCTAGGTACGGATTTGCACGAGATACTAGATTAGCAACTAGATCCGACCCTTTTACAGTGAAACTGATAAAATGCAACCGCAACTTCTACTCCAACAGTTTTTTTCTTGCACTTCCCGAATGTGGAATTCCCTTCCACATGATTGCTTCCCTGGCGGCTACAATCTCCAGGAGTTTAAATGTAAGGTCAATAGACACTTCCTAACACACTAACTCGCTCCCATTCTTTCAAGCACTCTTCCCATCTACCCAACCCTCATCCTCAGTATCGTTACCCATCTATCACCTTCCTTCTGACATTTCATATATCTAACCACTCCTTCTCTTTACCTTCCCCTATATAGCCCCATGCGCAATAGTGGCAGTGGAATGCCTTGCTTGGGATGAAATGATTAAAAAAAAACTTTAAGGAATCATTGAACTGAACCCTATATTAACAATCTGAACCCATTGTCCATTACACCACCCACACATCCAAGCTTACAGCAAGTGATATTCCCAAGCAGTCAACCATCTAGGAACTGACCATGCTCAATGTTGCTTAACTTTGGTGATCATATGAGAATCATTGTTTTAATGTGATGTAAGTAAAAAGTAATCAGTAAATAATAAAACTGTCATACATACAATAAATAATTGAAAATATTTGGCAAATCTAAAGCCATTTTTTTAATAAGTGTTACTGCTAAAATGGTTTACATGTTAAGCAACAGAAAACAAATGGTAAAAATATGCAAAAAGAAAATAACCATTAGAATTTGCAACCGCTCAGATTTGTAGATATGTCTTGCAAAGACTAAACTATTGCCCAGTTCACACTCCACCCACGTTTATTGAACAGGTGAAGAGGCTCATCCTTTGTTTCCTGTTTAGGATGTGGTTTCCAGTTTTCTCTTTTCCAATCTTCTCACTTTTTTTTTTCAATTGGAGTAGATAGACTAAACTATCGCCCAGTTCACACTCCACCCACGTCTATTGAACAGGTGAAGAGGCTCATCCCTTGTTTCCTGTTTAGGATGCAGTTTCCAGTTTTCTCTTTTCCAATCTTTTCACTCTTTATTTTTTTTCAATTGGAGTAGATAGACTAAACTATCGCCCGGTTCACACTCCACCCACGTCTATTGAACAGGTGAAGAGGCTCATCCCTTGTTTCCTGTTTAGGATGCTGTTTCCAGTTTTCTCTTTTCCAATCTTTTTACTCTTTTTTTGTTTTCCAATTGGAGTA
The DNA here is from genome assembly GCA_037127315.1 of Ascarosepion bandense. Taxonomy (NCBI): domain Eukaryota; kingdom Metazoa; phylum Mollusca; class Cephalopoda; order Sepiida; family Sepiidae; genus Ascarosepion; species Ascarosepion bandense. Next base: position 1,244,246 of record JBBBDQ010000695.1, on the reverse strand, counting down.
GATAGACTAAAATATTGCCCGGTTCACACTCCACCCACGTCTATTGAGCAGGTGAAGAGGCTCATCCCTTGTTTCCTGTTTGGGGTGCGGTTTCCGGTTTTCTTTTCCAATCTTTTCACTCCTATGTAGCCCCCTGCGCATCAGTGGCATTGCCGCCTTGCTCGGGGTGATATGGTTGAGAAAAAAATTCCCAAATCCTGAAGGTGGATGTAACTCTTAAGCAGAAGTGAAGATGTAATTGTCAACATAATAATAACACAAAAAAAAAATCTATTAAGAAAGAGAGGAGGCTCATTTACATGCTAGATCAATGATTCTCAACTGGGGTTCCTGTAACATTGTTGGGGGTCCACATACAAAAAATAATGAATTCAGGAGGGTCCACAGTAATATTTAAGTGGTTCATAGAGCAATTCTACTTTTAAACGGCTGGTATTACTGAGCATAATTTATGCCATATTAAAAAAATAAAAGTAGAAATATTCATGTAGCTTTTTTTTATTGAAATCTAGTAAAAGATAAAATTTTGAATTTACAGTCTCATAAATTTAAGGTTACCAACAATGATCTCGTTGGATGACCTTTTTTTCTAATTAGGTTTTCTTTTTGCTTATTTTCTTTCTTTACTTTTTTTTTTTTTTTTTACTACCATTCACTATCTACTTCGCATCTAGGCTATATTTTCTTTATATTTCCTTTTGACCTGGAATCTGTCAGCGACAAGAACAACAAAAGGGTGCATGTGGCCCTGGGTTGAGAATTGCTGGTTTAAAAGCTATAGGGGTTCACCAAAAAAAGACTTAGTAGTTAAATAATAAACTAATAAATTCATGGTCCACAGTGATATTTTAGTGGTCTATAGACCAATTCTACTTTTGAATGGTTGGTATTACTGAGAATGGAATTTCTGCAGTTATTTGTGCCATCCTCTCTATGATAATAAAAACCATTATATATGTTCGATCCTGTCACGTTCAGGGTTGATAATCTGTGAGGAAACAGCTAATAATCCTCTCAAATATTTTACCGTCATTTTTTACGGCAAGTGCACACTTGTATCAAAATTATAAAAGTAGAAATATCCACACAGCTTTTTTATTACAATCAAGAAGAAGAAAAACTTGACAATTTACAGTATTGTAAATTTAAGTTTACCTTCCATATAATAAAGCTTCAGATCTGGTTCGATGATCATTTTTTATAATTAGGATTTCTTTTTTTTTCTTATTTCTTTTTACTATCATTCACTCTCTGCTTCACACTTAGGCTTTATTTTCTTTATATTTCTTTTTGACCTGGCTAATTGACATTAGAAAGAGAAAGTTGAAATTTCTCGGACAAGTAATGAGGAAGGAAGGCTTGGAGAATCTGATACTCACAGGACAGATGGAGGAAAAGAGAGACAGGGGAAAGCATTATGTGACATACTTGATTGTCTTGAGCAAGTGAATGGCAGAGGAGGGCTTGGGAGAAATAACACAAGAAAAGAGGTAAAGAGCTACAAGAGGTGGAGGATGCGGAAGACCCTGATTGTCTATGTCCTGAAGGGATGTGGCACACAGAAAAAGAAGAAGACCCACCCATTGGTCAGTGACAAGAACAAACAGAAGGCACTATGAGGCACTATGAGGACCCCGATTGAGAACCACTAGAATAGTTATGGGGTCCATGAAAAAAAAAGAATTAACTTAAAAAGGGAACTGTGGGTAAAAATTTTCTGTGTCCCTTCATGACATAGGTGATCATAGACTTACACTTGCCCTTATCCCTTGTTGCTTTCAATACTTGTCTTCTTGGTATCACTCCCAAACTCCTCTGCTGTCCACTCACTCAAGCCCATCAAAAATGTCTTGTGCTGCCTTCCCCTGTCTCTCTTTTCTTCTATCCATCCTGTGAGTATCAGATTCTCCAGACCCTCTTTCCTCATTACATATTCCAGAAATCTCAGCAGTTCTTTTTCCTGATGCCAAGTATATTTCCTATTTATTTCCATCCTCTCCAAAACTTTTTTGTTGCTCCTATACTCAGTTCATGGTATCCTCAGCATCTTTCTGTAGAACTGAATTTCTGTTGCTTCGAGTCTCTCCTTCATTTTTGAGTAGATCAGCCAGCATTCACTGCTACATAGGAAGATAGATATCACATAACAGTCTATTATTCTTTTCTTTGGTTCCAACAAAATTTTCTCATCTCTGCTTAGCTTTTGAAATGTTTCTTAGTATCTCAATGTCACCACTTTTTTTTCCTCTGTTAGAACACTTCCCAGGTATTTAAATTTCTGCACCTGCTTGATTTTAGTATCCCCGACATGGCTTTATTTCCTTTATATTTCCTTTTCACCAGGATGCATAACATCAACACGAAACAGCTGAAGTTTCTAGAACACATAATGAGGAAAGAAGGCTTGAAGAATATGATACTCACAGGACAGATAGAGGAAAAGAGTGACATACTTGATGGACTTGAGTGAGTGGGTGTCAGAGCAGGGTTTGGGAGAAATAACAAGAGAAAAGGTGGTAAGAGCTACAAGGGACAGGGGTATGTGAAGGACAATGATTGTTTACGTCTATTAAATTTATATTCCTAGATTTTAGTATCCTCAACTTGTTCCTCTTCTAGATGTTAGTACTGAGTAAACAAAGAAAGCTCTCTATATGCTGTTACAATGTTAGCAGCTGGAAAGGACTCTTTGCCGACAGGCCCAATGCAAAGTGTCATTACTTTGGTCTTATATTTAACTGAAATCAAACAAAGACTTCTGATTTGCTATTAGCACCAGACTTGTATTTAAAATGAAAATAAAAGAACAAAACTCAAAACAATTGATCTCTTTTCGCTTCTTTATGGTTGATGTTCGATTATGACAGCCAAGTTATGTTAGGAGTCATTTTAGTGGCTATTTATTTATTTCTTCAATCCACTGACGACCCTGATAAAAAAAAATACATAAAAAAGAAATTCAATTCGTACAAAAATAATTACCCATTTTATTTTGTTCATGATTCTTGTTTAAAAAAAAAAGAGGACAAAGAACAACAGAGAAATTCAGTTTCTTAATGTCTCGGCTCTTAACAAAGCAATGTACAAATTAATTGAAACAAAACAAATAATGTCATCCTAAGATCTTCTCACACTTTCCCTGATCATATATACATAATCTCTTGGCGTTGTTTTTCTCTTCCAACCACATTTTGAAAAAGTGAAATTGCTTCCTTACAACTGAAATACTGAGTGAAAGATGTTGGCTTGAGAGTCAGTCAGTCAAGTGCCATATGTGATACATGCTTTGGGCGATCATGACTCTGGAGGGAAGAGATGGATTAATACCTTTCCCAAGGGTATTTGTGCATAAGTGAATGCAAGGTATTCAACTGGAATTCAAACTCAGCACCCCAGTTTGTTGTTGCAAGTTGATATTCACTGCCCCACAATGCACATCCTGCTTGAAAGTACTAGTGTCATATCCGGTAAGACACCCCTGCGGTAAGAAATGACTTGTAAATTGTAAATTTAAATGCTTCTAAAATGAAGCTGCTATCTGTCAACTATCACAGGCAGTCTCTCTTGCACCCTATAAGCATAGACAATGCGAGTCACCCTGAAAGCAATACACTGCACCTCCTTGGCCTCACCCCCTCTTCCGACCTCAAATGAACACATTGAATCAATAGCTAAATCCACTGTTGGGAAGGTTGGATCACTGTGTCAGGCCAGGAAGTTTTTTCTATCTTGTACATATACAAATTAACCATCCAACCATGCATTGAATACTGCTGCCATATCTGGTTGGACACCCCTACTGTACATCTCAGGGTTCTCGACAGGTTCCAAAGAAGAATCTGTCTTGTGATCGGACCTGACCTGGCAGCTCAACTAGCCACTTTCTCACCAGGGGGATGGAGCTTCCCTCTGTCTCTTCTACAAATATGTTCATGCTCCAACGAGATTAGGTCACGGGTGGCCCCTCTACAAGAATTTACTCAAGCAACCAAACTGGCAACAAGGTCCCACTCTTTTATAGTTAAATCTACCAAATACAGTCGACAATTCTCCTCCAGCAGCTTCTTTTCTTGCACTTCCCACATGTGGAACTTCCTTTTGTATACTTGCTTCCTGATGGCTACAACCTCCAGAAATTTAAATGTAATGTCAATTCCCATCTCTTATCCAATTGACTCCAGTCCTTCCCTCATCCTTTCTACATCACCCCATGTATCTTGTTCTTTTCCTTTCTCACTCTATCTTCGCAGCTGTCATCACACCTTTATTCCCATCCTTCTCTTGCCCTTTCTGTGACTGGTTTGTCTTTCTCTTTGCTCTCCACCTGCTTAAACTTTTACTCTCTTATGTAGCCCCCTGTGCATCAGTAGTGGTACTGCCTTGCTTAGAGTGAAACAGTTAAAAAATGAATCTAACATGACACGTTTTACCTGTAAAGGTCTCACCTGAACATTTATCATAGAAGTAGTGATAGGCATGGTATATTGCATCTGTGAGAAATGAGCTACAGGATAGAAAATTTCTCATCACCCAGATGTCCATGGAAATGGTTTTGAAGTCTATCATCATGTGAGCATCTGTCTATTTTTAAAAAAACTTTCAAAATTCCATTTCCACTGTTAAATAATGTAAGGTTGATGCTAGAAGAAAAATTTTTTTATATATAATGCCTCTTTTAATAGCAAGATGCCTTTGATATTGTCATTTAAAAGTATTTGTTTATATTCAACCAGAATTTTCCTTAAGGTTTCTTGCAAATTATGGGTTAATAAATGTTTTTTTATTGCACTATTATTACTAGACAGGTGGCATGTAATGCATCTGCTTAAAGATGCCCAGTTGCATGCATCACATGGTAACGTTAAAGAATGCTCTTTTTCAAAAACACAAAAATTATATTACAGTCAAAACATGAGGATAAAATAATAACATTGGAAAAAAACAACCTTGAAAATGGTGAGTGAAGTGGCTGAAAGTGCTTGGAGAGTCAAAAAGTTATGGAACATTTTTACAATTCTTATCTCCAACAAAAAAAGAAACATTATATATATTGGAAAAATTAAATAAAAAAATTAATAAAATTTTTCTTCTCAGTTGTTTTTAATGAAATATGTTTAAAAGAAAAATTGCTGCTCAAATATATATATATATATATATATATATATATATATATATATATATTGATTGATATATATATATTGATTGATTGATATCTATATATTTTAATGAAACTTGGTTATACGCAACCAACAATTTCAAATGAATTGTTTGAACATTATTTTTTATCGATACTCGTATTTAAGTAGATATTCTGTTTTTAATGAAACAGAAATTATATATTTATATCTACCAGCCTGATTATTTACGATAATATAGATAGGGGTCGCAGGTTCGAATCCTGCCGAATGTCACACATTTTCGTAACAAAAATTTATCGTAAATAATCAGGCCGGTAGATATAAATATATAATACTGTTTCATTAAAAACAGAATATCTACTTAAATATGAGTATTGATAAAAAATAATGTTCAAACAATTTATTTCATATACATATATATATATATATATATATATGTATTGATTGATATATATATATATATACAAGAGAGATTACTATTCTAGGAATCTGTAATCCAGCCAGTCTATTTTTGTTACCTGATTGTTATCAAACATGGCACCCAACTTATCTGCAAGGCAAAAGATGTTTGGTCACTGATTTCCTGCATTGGAATTCTGACACAAAATAGACAAGAACAACAGAAATAACTCGCTAAATTGGTAAAAATCTATTCAGCAGGAGGTAAAACCAAAACAATCACAATATGAATGCCAAGACAATGAAGAAACCATGTTGCTTTATTTGGATACAGTGGAATCTATGGTAGACCAATATTAGCCAGAGACCTGCTGTGAAAACAGCACTTTTTTTTTTGGTAACAGATAAAAATATTTTGATTGAAACTTTTTGTCACTGTAAAAGAAAGATGAAGTCATCAAAGATGATGAAGAACCAAAAGTTGATGCGTCTTAGGCTCACTGGAATTTCATATCTCCACATTGCAATTTACATACTGAGAAAAAGAAACATAAATTTTTCTTATATATATATATATATATATATATATATATATATATATATATATATATATCTATATATAATTTAATATTTTCTAAACATATACTGTTAAATATCAGAGACAATGAATGTCTTAATATGTTTAATCATGAGCCATTCTAAACATCATATTTTGGCTTTAATTACAGGTGAAAATAAAGGCAAAAATTGTCCAACATTTGGAAAATTTTTTATTAAGTTGGTTCTAAGCTTTTGGCTCACATGAGCCATCTTCAAAGAAGTTCCAAAGACATTAACATAAAAGCATCCACCATCAAAGATGATTTTATTTTGTGTTGACATAAAACTTTGCTAAGCAACTATTTGTTATTTGTTTTTAACTCTAAAATATATATATAATAACTCGTTTAAAAATGAAAAAAACATATATATATTTATATATATATATATATATTTCTTCATTTTTAAATGAGTTATTTTGGTACATTGGTTTCTACGATGAGTAGTGTCTTCAGGCGATTTTGATAACTTAAAAATCGCCTGAAGACACCACTCATGGTAGAAACCAAGGTAGCGAAATAACTTGTTTAAAAATGAAAAATATTCAAAAGTTCTACAATATAATTGTATAGAACACTTTTTAATATAAATGTGTACTAGTCTATTAAGTATTAAACAGTCAATATATATATATATATATATATATATATATATATATATATCAGGTGTGTAGACAGACATGGAAAATTTGACTACTAAAAAGAAACTTCCTAATATACAAAGTGTAAATTGGAGATAGTAGAAAAGGAGCAAATTTTAAGATGTTAATATCTAAGGGAGTGTTTTGGCAGAAAAACCATCCTAAAAGTTGTCTAAAATCCCCTACTCACTTGCACAACAAATTTGCGCAATAGTAGCTGACAAATCTCTTCATAAAATACACACAGAAGAACTACCAAAAACTCTACAAATACGAGGATAGCCCACTCCACTAATAAACAAAGGTTTCTAACTGGCAGAAGAAGTACCATTAGAATCTCTCCTGAATCCACAAAAAAAAACATGAAAAAGGAGAAAACATTCTTGTATACCTCTCCAAATGCAACAAAAGCAACCCAGAATTATTTGCAATGATCAAAGCACACATAGAATTTCTGATCAAAAATGATAAAATAAAGGAAACCTTAAAGACAACTAAAAAAATTAAAAGCAAATGCCAACCCCCAAAAATTAAAAAACATACTAACCTCATCAAAATTTGAGCAACACACAAAACAGGGGGTCACAAAATGCAACAAAAAAAAAATGTGGGGTATACAACACAATAACAGAAGGAAATATCATACAAAAAGTAAGTAATATCTAAACTTACTTATAAATGGAACTCTGTGTGTGTGTGTGCGTGTGTGTGCGTGCGTGCATGCGTGCGTGCGTGCGTGCGTGTGTGTCCGCTACCTATAGACTCCGAAACAGCTGAACCGATTTTCTTGAAAATTTACACAGTTGTACTATAAGTGTCTGCGAGTGCTCTTAGCTAGGTTTTGTGTCGAGGTACCCCTGATAAATATCGAAAATTGATAATCAAAAAAATTGGGTTATAGAAGGAATGGTCTGATTTTAATCAAATTTGATACACTCATACACAAAGCCATAAGAAACAATATTCAGAAGTTTCAAGGTTGCAGTTCTTACAAAAGTGCAGAAAATTTGATATCGATACCAGGAAACCAAAATTTGATTTACATCCATTCATTTTTCTTTCAGTCTACGGTTTCGCTTTAATTAGAAACAACTATTGCTTTTTAGTCTTTCGTGCCAACGTCCAAAGAGTCTGAGCTCCAGGACCATGGATTAGTTTTAAAGCTTTCATTACACCCAAGCAACACCAGGCTATACTGCTAGTTAATAATCATGACAACAATAAATTTACAGTTTAAACAAAGTGCTCACAGCTCCTCACACGTTTTTATATATATATATATATATATATATATATATATATATATATATATTTATATATACTAGCAGTATAGCCCGGCATTGCTCGGGTGTAATGAAAATTTTAAAACTAATCCATGGTTCTGGAGCTCAGATTCTTTGGACGTTGGCACGAAAGACTAAAAAGCAATAGTTGTTTCTAATTAAAGCAAAACCATAGACTGAAAGAAAAATGAATGGATGTAAGTCAAATTTTGATTTCCTGGTATCAATATCAAATAAGTTGTTTTCGTCGTAAATAAGTGAAGGCTAAATAAGTCCTCTGAGTAAATGGTATCATGGCTGAGACTAAAAACTACAATTATACCTACTTAGAGCCAAACCAGAAGCAAAAACTAAAATAAAAGAACTGAAAAAAATACAGACATACAGGCAGATAAACAGACACACACGCAAACATCTTGCCTTTTATATATATATTATCAATTTTCTGCACTATTGTAAGAACTGCAACCTTGAAACTTCTTAATATTGTTTCTTATGTTTTTGTCTATGAGTGTATCAAATTTGATTCAAATCGAAACACTCCTTCTATAATCCAATTTTTTGATTATCGATTTTCGATATTTATCGGGAGTACATCGACACGAAATCTAGCTAAGAACACTTGCAGACGCTTATAGTACAACTGTGTAAATCTTCAAGAAAATCGGTCCAGCCATTTCGGAGTCTATAGGTAACGGACACACACACACACACATACACAAAGTTCTATTTATTATATAAGTTTAGATCTGTGTTTGTATTATTCACTTTAAAACCTCAATATATATTTTTAGACACAGCTTCCCAAACATATAAGAACTTGGCAAAAACCAAACGTTATCCTCTCTTAAAATTTCAGTTAAATTTAAGATAAAGATATTAACAGACAAACACTGAAATGTGTGCAAAGCAGATTGTGCTAAAAAAGTGTGGTCTGTTAAGAAGAAATAAACAATCATGCAGAAACATACAAGGGAAGTACAGTGAAGGGAAAAACCAATCCTTCAATAACTCACAGGAAAAACATTGTGAACATATTTGCTGAGCTTTCTCAACTAATCAGAGACATTAATCTCAACAATAAATTTAGCCTGGATTTTACTGTTAACTTGCTGTAGACACATGCCAACTTTTCAAGGATTTTCCAATATATGGGATTGAGATGCTTACAGCATATCTAAAACTTGCAATGACCTTAATCTGTTTATTACTGATACAGACCAGCATGCACTATATTTGATAGCATATAAGACAGCCATTGAAAAAAACTGTTCAAAATATCTACACACACATTATATATATATATATATATTCATATTGTAAATAGCTAACCTAAAGAGCCAACGAACCTACCAAGGTTTCAACAAATTGGATCTTCAGGGAAAGCCAACTTTCCCTGAAGATCCGATTTGGTGAAACCTTGGTAGGTTCGTTGAATCTCTAGGTTAGTTATTTACTTTGTTTGCTCTACTTGCGTATTGAGCGTTTTTTGTTTTAGGTTACTCGGCTCGGGTTTTTTCTTTGGGCTACGTACTTTGACTGATGTTTGAGTGCTTAGCTCGTTCTTTTTTTATTACCATTTTTTCCTTCCACGCATGTACTCAGAGAGTTTTTTGAAATGAGTATAATGACAAATTTACATTTACATTTATATATTCATATAGACAGGCATGAGTTTCTAACCCTGGGTTTCATGCTCTTGCGATCGTCAGACAAACTGATAAATTTTTTAAAAAAATTGGCTATATATAGGGCTGCATATACATATATATGCCGAGCCCCGTATGATTTGCATATATGTTTGTGTGAGCCTCAATGGGCAGATGTGTGTGTGTGTGTGTGTGTGTGTATCTTTGCGCACGTCATCAAGTACGTCAATGGGTGTACAAATGTGTATATATGTCTGCGCCTGTCATGACAACAAATTTTCCTCCCACTTCCACAAAAATACACCAATATATGCAACCCTAAATATAGCCAATTTAAAAAAAAAAATTAATCAGTTTGTCTGACGATTACAAGAGCGTGAAACCCAGGGTTACAAACTCACACCTATCTATACGAATATGTCTGCTCTATCACTGATATTGAACGCTTTCAAATAAGTGGCACACATATATAATATATAAATAATATAACATATATAACAAATTGCATATACATATTGATATTTATAATTATATACATACACTTTTCACATATATATATATATATATATATTTATTATATATTATATTTTAGGACATATAAAAAAATTTTTTATCCACTACAAATTGTACATTTGTTTTGACATTGAAATTACAATGTCTCATCAGGTGGTGTGGAAAGGAATGGAAAGCTTCTTTTATTATATGGAAAGTCTCTTTTCTCCTATTCACCTATTACCTTAAATACAAACATTTAATCTTTCCTCCTATATAAAATTCTACTTATTATGCACTTATTACCTACTTACCTATTATCTTAAATTTTTAACATTAAATTTTACCTCTTACATTAAATCTTACCTCAAACGGTAATCTAATTAAAATTTAAAATTTAATAGAAAAAATTGGTTTCTGAACTGTGAGCTAATTAAAATTTAAAATTTAATAGAAAAAATTGATTTCTTAAATCCAAAATTAAGATTAAATATACAAAATTAGATTAATTATAAAAACTCTGCTTAAATACAAAAATATTCTGAACAAAATAAGCATCCCACCCCTTACCTGCTCTTCTAAGAAATCCAAAGGATATAGTTTAGTTGCAAGATAATAAAAACTTACATTCTAACTGCTAATGTTCAATCTGTCTACAAAACTAACAGACACTCATTAGTCAACCATATTCACTACCCACACCACTTTCTTCAAAATTCTAACGGTCAATCCACAAGACTTACTCCCTTATCACTAACCCCACCAACATCTCACACACAACTGACCAAATATAAGAAAAGAGGCTTTCCATTCCTGTCCACACTGCCTGATAAGACATTGTAATTTCAATGTCAAAACAAATTTACAATATAAAAAATAATATAAAAAATATAAAAAATATATAGTGGATATATAAAAAAATTCTGTACATGTTCTAAAATATAATTTATAATAAATATATATATATATATATATATATATCAGCATGCAGTGTGGTCATAGAAGAATCCAAAGGAGTATCCTTTACATACAGTGGTAGGATAACTCTCTATATATATAGATTCTTCACTAGTCGATGACCTAATTATTGCAAAAAATAATAACGCACTGTTAAAGAGCAAACGTAGCAAGAGCTTTAATAACTGATAGTAAAGAGAATGAACTGAGCCAATTCTACCTCTCTCCATGAGTATAACAGGATGAATATATATATATATATATATATATATATATATTCATCCTGTTATACTCAAGTAATTTTTTATACCCAAGTAATTTTTTCTCCATCTAACAACAAAGACAATTACCAGACTTATATTGGTAGGCCCTTTCAAACAGAGACTTTACAGCCACAGGTACTCGTTTTCGAACCCTAACCAAAGATTCCAGACGGCACTATCACGTAGATTCTAGAAAATGAAGGAGGAAGGGCAGGACCCTGTAATTAGCTGGAAACTAATAGGCTCAGCCTGTACCCCTAAAAATTTTCGTGATAGGTGCCGTCTATGTCTGTTGGAGAAGATTCTGATTTTGAAGTATCCTCATCAGGACTTACTTTTGAATCTTAGAAAGGAATTCATCAATAAGTGCCATCATAGGGCGGATTTTAAATTTTAAATTTTAAATTTTAATTTTTTAATTTTTAATTTTTTTTTCTTTTTAAAATTTTTTTTGTATATGTGTATGTTTGTGTGTGTGTATGTGTATATTTGTATATATGTGTGTATATATATTTATATGTATATATGTATATGTATGTGTGTGTATGTGTACATGGGTATTTATGTGTATAAAAAATTTTTTTTAGCTATTTAAATGCTCTACTTTTATTTCCTGTCATAATATTCATTAAATTTTTTTATATATTTTTATATGTATGTGTGTATGTGTGCATATGTATAATGTATATATATATATATATATGTGTGTGTGTGTGTGTGTGTGTGTGTGTGTGTGTGTATACATATATGTGTGTACATATATATTGCGTGTGGATTTTTTGTATATGTATGTATATATATATGTGTCTGGATGCGCATGTATGTGTATATACGTATATATGTGTTTGTATGTAATTGAATGTATGTGTGTGTGTGTGCGTGTGTGTATATGTATGTATATATGTATTTATAATTGAAGAAATGTGTGTATGTATCTATGTGTGTACACATATATGTATGTATAATTGTAAATGAAATTTTCTTTTTTTTTATACCTAGTGGTATCCTTATTTAGTTTAAATTAAATGACCTAATTTTTAAAAAAAAATTATTTTAAATCCTATATCTTTTTATTCTCTTTAACAATAAATATACCTTTTTAAGTAAAAGGCCTTTTTCTAATACTTCAACGTTTTTGGGAAGTTATGTTTTTGAATATGTCGAGCGTCTGTAATATATAAAAAATCTTTTCCCTCCCTTCCTTTATTCCCTCCCTTCCTTTATCTCTCTTACCTCCCACCTTTTTTTCCATTTTGCTTAACCTAATATCAATTCAACACGCCGTCTGTTCTATTTACGTTACAATTCTCTTTCCTTTTTTGCGAACCCAGACAATGCCAATTTTTCTTTTCTTGTTTATTTTATTTTATTTTATTTTATTTTATCTTTTTCTTTTTCTTTTTTTCTTTTTAAACATTTTTTTGCAAATCTATCTATGAGTTAACAAGGAAAAATAGACTGATTTTTCTCCACTTTCAGAAAGGATTTTTTTGTTGCTGACGTGATGCGTTATCCCCTGTGGGGATTTCATGTCGAAATGTACATACAACATCTTTGAATAAATCCTATTTAATTTATATATATATATATATATATATATATATATATATATATATATATATATATGATTTGTTTGAACATTATTTTGGATCGATACTTGTATTTAAGTAGATATTCTGCTTATAATCAAACAGCATTATATATTTATTTCTACCGGCCTGATTATTTCCGATAAATTTTTGTTACAAAAATGTGTATCATTTGGGAAATCAATTGGTGGCTTCCCCTATGTGGATAGGGGTCGCAAGTTCGAATCCTGCCGAATGACACACATTTTCATAACAAAGATTTATTGTAAATAATCAGGCCAATAGAAATAAATATATAATACTGTTTGATTATAAACAAAATAGCTACCTGAATACAAGTATCAATCAAAAATAATGTTCAAACAAATCATTTCATCAATATATACAACAGCCTTTATTATAATAGCGAGTATGTATATATATTCTTTACTATCTGATGATATAACTATTGCCAAAAAATAAAACAATAAGGCACCGTTAAAGAGTCAACATGCAGCAAGAGCTTTAATAACTGATAGTAAAGTTTAATGACTGGTAGTAAAGAGAATGAACACAACCAACTCTGCCTCACTATTTTTCCTTTCTCCATGAGTGTGATAGGAGGGAAATATATATAAAACACAGCAGTCTTTATTATAATAGAGAGGATATATATATATATATATATATATAAGAAAAAATTAAGGCAGACATGTTATTTCATGGTAAATCAGAAGTTTAGGCCTATTTCAGGTGAACCATCATCAGCTTCCATCTTTATTGTACAGAAGATTTTACACAAATGAAATTCACAAAGGCCTAAAACAAAAAACCCGAATAAAAATAAAGGTCGCCCCCATAAAAGAGAAAATTTAAGAAAAAATACATCATTACATCAGTTCGGTGAATACACACACATATTCATACATAAGTATATATATATATATATATATATATATATATATATATATATGAGCAGTAATCTTTCTCATACATGTTTTGTTAATGGAAACTGATAAGGTATTGTGATTGAGCTTTGTATTTAATTTCTTTTGTGTTCATATAAGTTTTTCCTTTTCTGGACATAAAGTGTGTAAAAAATTATCCAAATGTTTTATATATCTGAGTATTTTTGGTTATTATTTTAGCCATTATCAAGGATGACTTTTTTTAATTTTAACTGAATGTGTAGAGTTTTTATGTTTCTACATGTTAAGTCTGTAATGTTATTGGTGAGCTATCATTTCAACTTCCATCATGATGTGACTTGCCTTTGTCTTTTCTATAAATATTTTCTTGGAACTTGTTCTGAGGAGCTCTTCTCTTTGGTATCACATGAGTTTAAGTGTACTACTAGATTGGAAACTAGGTCTCATCATTTTACTGTTCAAATATATGTAAGCATAAGTTCTATTGTAACTTTTTTTTGCGTGCAGAATTCTCTTTCTTCCCTGCGGCTTACTACCTACAGAAATTTAAATGTGACATCAATTGCCGTCTTCTGAAACCTATTCTTTTATTGTCCTTTCTTCATACTAAAGTCTTCTTATTCTCTTCCAACCCTAATAACCCCTTGCACTTTAGTGGGTTATAGGTTATGGAACAGATTGGATTCTGTAGCCTTGGCTGGCAACCAGTCTACTGCAGAAAACAATGGCAACCTACTGCAGGATAATATTCTACCCAGTCAGTCATGTGTCTTTTGAGACATGATCACCTAAGCATGTACCATGTATGATACTTAACTGACTGACTGTACTGAAATTTTCAGATATTTATACATTGTTTATTTATTTATTTCTTTTTGTAATAGGTATATAAACATCAAAGGTTAGTTATACATGAGAAAAATACTGAAAATTTATTTAATAATTATCAAGTAACAAGGTTCCATAACAAATACAGTTGGGGTGGGGACAAAATAATGGTAACACCTTGTACCATAATAGCATAATTTGAAAAATTTGATTAAACTGTCAAAAGCTTGTCTCTTTTTGTTTGTTGATTTAATATTAATTTTTATTTATATTGCTAAAATTGCTGTTTTTTTATAGATATTATTTAAGTAAGTTTATTAAAATCAACAGTCAGAACAATTTAAGAATTTTAAGGAATCAACTTCATTCTATGGTACAGGAACACTTTCTGGATGGAAATGCCATTTTTCAGGATGATAATGCACCCATTCATACTGCTAAAGTTGTAGCTGAATGGCACAAGGAACATTCTAGTGAAGTAGAACATCTTATCTGGCCAACACAGTCCCTAGATCTCAACATCATTGAACATTTATGGTTCATTTTAGAAAAACAAGTGAGGAGTCGATATCATCATCAATGAAAAAATTGGAGATTGTTTTAGCTGAAGAATGGATAAAAATTCCTCTGGAAACAATTCAAACTTTGTATAAGCCAATCCCATGCAAAATTCAAACTGTAATTACTACCAAAGAGGGTCCTACCTCATGTTGAAATAAATTTGCTTGAACTTTCAACGTGTTTCTTTAATTTTGTCCACCCACTGTATATATTTTCACTACTAAAGAAGGCTCACTCTAATTTTCATCTTATGGTTTCAGAGTCAATTTCTATTAAGTCCTTTGTCATTCTTTTGGGAACAGGAGGAGTGCTTTTTAGGTTCAAGTATAATTAGCTTTTGATATTTATATACTTATCAAATATATTTGCTTACAATAATGCTTCATATATTAATATATATACTTTTCTTCTTTTGACAGGTAAGTGGATAATTATAATTTTGATGAAGACTTAAAAGACATCAGGAGCAGCCTTTGAATAATCCAACTGTTGGTAAATATTTAAATTCTAACTTATTTGCACTAGTGTTACAAGGATGCATTTATATATAAAAATAATATTAATAATGTCTAAAAAGTTGTAGTAAGGGATTCATTTGTTATTACAAAAAAGTTTTAATTAATGAAGTAGTCATAAAAATAAGGAAATTAAAAATAGAACATTTGGAAGATGCTAGAATGTCTGAGAAAATTCAAGTAAAATCTAGAGAATTCTAAAGGATTCTAGAATATACAAATTAGGTGTTAGTCCCTATAAAATTAGGTTTTGAGAAGAGAGTAGTTAGTTGTTAACAGGATTTGCTGACATTATCAACTCCGGCCCAATTCGTGGATCTGTGCATCCAACCAAAAGAATCTCTAAGAAAAGTTGCTGACCAACTAAAGCCTGAAAGAGAACCTCATGGAACAATATCGATAAATAGATATTTTTGACTCTTTCATTGACCAAACTAATAATTATTCTTTATATACACATTTGAGGATTTACCAAAAGTATAGCACTTAAAATTCTTTGCTATCTTAACTGAGTAAAGATATTTGACACCTTCCTTCCCGTTCATAAAACTTCACCTGCCAGTAGTAATCTCTGTTTTTTTTTCTTTTTGAATGCAAAAACTGTATATTTGTAAATATTTTTATTTAATGTTTTGGTAAATGAAATATTTGTTTGTGATTTATCTCTGAGTTTTGGTTAATCAAATTGTTTTCTTTTGTTACACTTAACACGTAACACTAGCATGACTGAGGGTTTGACCATACTTCTTCTTCTATGTGCCCTGTCCCTTCAGAATGTAGGCGATCATGGCTTTCCACGTCTCCCTATCTCTGGTGGCTCTTAGCATGCCTTCTCCTGTTATACCATGCAACCCTCATTCCATCATCCACCTGATTAGGTCCTTCAAATATGTTATCCGTTGCTTTCCCCTGTCTCTTTTTCCCTCTATCTGGTCTGTTAGTATTAGGTTCTCCAAGCCCTCTTTCCTCATTACATGTCCCAGGAACTTCAGCTGTCTCTTCCTGATGCTCAGTATTAATTTCCTTTTCATTTCCATCATTTCTAAGACCTCATCATTGCTCACATGCTCAATCCATGATATTTGCAACATCCTTCTGTAGAACAACATTTCAGTTGCTTCAAGTTTTTCCTTCATCTTTGATGATATTGTCCAGCATTCACTGCCATATTGAAGAACTGACATCACATAGCAATCCAGTACTCTCTTCTTAGTTTCTAGCAAAATTGTCCTGTTTCTTAATACTCAACTTCTGGAATGCTTCCTTCGCCACGCCAATTCGCCTTCGGATCTCTGTGTCGCACTTTCCGTCTTCTATTATAACACTTCCTAGGTATTTAAATTTTTGTACTTGCTTGTTTCTAGTATCCCCGACCTGTATTTGGCATATTGGGCTGCCCTTTTCACTGATGACCATGCATTTGGTTTTCTTGCAGTTTATTTGTATTCCTTTATCACTCTCTTCAGCTACCTTCTGTAGGAGGTCTTGTAGTTTCCTTTCTGTGTCTGCTATCAGCACTGTATCATCTGCATACCTTAGGTTGTTTAAATTGTGGCCTCCAATGTCAAATTCAGGTATTAGCTTGTTCAAATTGTGGATCACATCATATTGTACACTCTCTCCTAGAGTCTGTAACTAAGGTTGACTCAGTATACGTCTTTTATGTGCCATGTCCATTCAAGATGTGGGTTATCATAGCTTTCACAACTTCTTGTTCTTTGTTTGACCTTAGTAAATTTTGTCTTTTTGTTAGATCTCCTAATCCCTGTTCTGCAAACTATTTATACAAGAGCATTAGGTAGACTTCAGTATGTCCTGCAAGTGTTCAATTTGTCAAGCTTTCTTTCCTCATTAGGTGACATAAAAATTGCAGCTGTCTTTTTATGATGCTATATAAAAAAAACTGCTGTTTTTGTTTTTGTTTCCATTTTCTTTAAACCAGGGATTCCCAAATTTTTTGTTCTTTTGTACTACTTGGCATTTTTATAGATTCCTGCGTACCCCTAGAATTTGAGGATGAAAAAGAAAAACAATGAAATTGAAATTTTGTAATTTTATTATGAAGTCTTTTTGAGTATTATATCAATAAATTAAACGTAGTTAATTTATAAAATAGTTTGATTCTTCATACGTATTTTTTTTCATTAACTGTAATAACATAATATATCTTATGTACTAAGTAAAAAATATTCAAAACTATGTACCGATAACCAAAACTAAGCAATACTAATGAGATGAAAAGGTTGTTTATTTGAGAGAAAAGTGTAGCAATGACACAACAAAGACTGCGTGCAGAAGTTTCGAGTTTTTGATCTGTATTTTGATTTGATTCCTAACAACATTGAAAATGCTGACCCACAAAACTATGTCGATGGAAATAACAACAGTGCTCGAATAGCAGGTTTAGCAATCTGTCTATATGAATTTTGCATTGAGAAGAAAACAAACAAATTTTTCATGTGCATTGTGGTGCAGTGGATATTGGCTCAGAACAAGAAATCAGAGAGCTGAGTTCAAATTCCAGCTGAATTCTTTGCATTCACTTATGTGCAAATACCCTTGGGAAAGATATTAAACTTTCTCTTCCCTCCAGTTATGGGTTAAATAACAGGATAGATTGGGTTCTATAGCCTTGGCTGGCAACCAGTCTATCGTAGAAAGTAATGACAACCTACTGCAGGATAATCTTCTGCCCAGTCAGTCATGTCTTGAAAGAGACATGATCACCAAAGCGTGTATCATGTATGGCATTTAATTGACTGATAAGGGTTTTTTATTTTTTTAATCATCTCACCCCAGGCAAGGCATTCTACTACCAATGTTGCACAGGGGGTTACATCGGGGAAAGTGATGAGAAAGAGGGGTTAGTTATAGGGGATGTCAGGAGGAGGGTAATAGACGGATGAGAATACTGAGGATGGGGTGGAGTAGATGAAAAAAGAGCTTGTGAGAATGGGTGCAAGTTACTGTGATAGGAGATGTCTATTGACCTTACATTTAAGTTCCTTGAGATTGTAGCTGTTGGGGAAGCAAGTATATAGAAGGGAATTCCACAGGTAAGAAAGAAGTGTATGAAAAGAAGCTGTTAGAGTAAAAATTGTGATTACAATGCCAAATTCTAAATATTTTGTAAGCAGTTTTATTCATTTTTTTTTTAAGATAATAATTATTTAGTGATACAAGTTTTAATAATTAGTAAAACTTGTATTACTAAATAATGGCTGGGAAAGAAAAGATGGATTCATGCCTTTCTCAAAGGTATTTGCACACAAGTGGATATAACAATGGAAATTGGAACTTGGCTCTCTAATTAAAAATTCCAAGAAATTATCCATTGTTCCATCTGCACATCCAAGCTTACATCCCAAGTTGTCACCTATCACTAAGTGGTTTCAATGTGATACAGCTGTGAGCCTCGTGTCCTCTGTCCTTGGTATTCTCAGTATAAACCGCAGAGTGGCACTGTGAGGGTTGAACAAATATGTCTTGTCCAGTCATCCTCATCAAGCAGAGTGGCATAGTATTATATGAGCGTCCAGCTATACTTTAATTATAAAAGGGTAAGATGAGCACCTGGATTATGGCATTTACATTCAGGTTTCATTTGATGATGTTTCTTTATTTCTTTTTAATGCCCTTAGGAAATTCGATTGCCAATGAAGTCATAGGAAGCAACAATATAATGAAAAAAAAGAAATATCAAAAAATTAATGAGAAAAATGTGTTTGTCATAATCCAGGTAATTTAAGACGATAACAAGTTTGTCAAGCAGTGGAGAGATAGAAAAATGCTTGTAGATTTGTCTTGTCTCATTAGATTTTAATGATCAAGATGGTTTATATGCCACCCACAAAAGAAGAGATCTCAACCTGTTATACAAGAGTTCAAATCTCATATAAGCTACTTTATAGATGTGCAGGGGGTGCAATGAATAGCAGCTCACAGTGAAAAATCAGAAAGTTGAGTTCAGTTTGCAGTTGGAGTCGTTATATTTACTTACACACAATTAACTTAGGAATTGTATGAAGCCATCTGTTCTTTTCCCAGCTATGAGATAAATATTAGAGCAGCCTGGGCTCTTCAGGCTTTGTTAGCAACCAGTCTAATCCTAGTAATTTGTTTTTTAAATCTACGACATCAGTCCTTTCTCCTATCAACATCATATCATATCCACAATGTAAATTTATCATAGACATTTCTTCTTCAAATATATGACATCAGTTCTTTTTGCTATTAACATCATATCATATCCATGATGTAAATTTATAGATGAGAATACTGAGGATGGGGTGGAGTAGATGAAAAAAGAGCTTGTGAGAATGGGTGCAAGTTAGTGTGATAGGAGATGTCTATTGACCTTACATTTAAGTTCCTTGAGATTGTAGCTGTCGGGGAAGCAAGTATATAGAAGGGAATTCCACAGGTAAGAAAGAAGTGTATGAAAAGAAGCTGTTAGAGTAAAAATTGTGATTACAATGCCAAATTCTAAATATTTTGTAAGCAGTTTTATTCAATTTTTTTTTTTAAGATAATAATTATTTAGTGATACAAGTTTTAATAATTAGTAAAATTTGTATTACTAAATAATGTCTGGGAAAGAAAAGATGGATTCATGCCTTTCTCAAGGGTATTACACACAATTACCTTAGGAATTGTATGAAGCCATCTGTTCTTTTCCCAGCTATGAGATAAATATTAGAGCAGCCTGGGCTCTTCAGGCTTTGTTAGCAACCAGTCTAATCCTAGTAATTTGTTTTTTAAATCTACGACATCAGTCCTTTCTCCTATCAACATCATATCATATCCACAATGTAAATTTATCATAGACATTTCTTCTTCAAATATATGACATCAGTTCTTTTTGCTATTAACATCATATCATATCCATGATGTAAATTTATCATAGACATTTCTTTTTCAAGTCTATGACATCATTTCTTTTTGCTATTAGCATCACATCATATCCATGATGTAAATTTATCATAGACATTACTTCTTCAAATATATGACATCAGTTCCTTTTGCTATTAACATCATATCATCTCCATGATGTAAATTTATCATAGATATTTCTTCTTCAAATCTATGACATCAGTTCTTCCAGCTACCAACATCATATCATATCCATGATGTAAATTTATCATAAACATTTCTTCTTCAAATCTATGACATCAGTCTTTCCAGCTATCAACATCATAACATATCCATGAAGTAAATTTATTATAGATATTTCTTCTTCAAATCTATGACATCAGTTCTTTTTGCTATTAACATCATATCATATCCATGATGTAAATTTATTATAGACATTTCTTCTTCAAATCTATGACATCAATTCTTCCAGCTATCAACATCATATCATATCATATCGATGATGTACATTTATCATAGACATTTCTTCTTCAAATATATGACATCAGTTCTTTTTGCTATTAGCATCATATCCTATCGATTTTGTAAATTTATCGTAGACATTTCTTCTTCAAATTTATGAAACCACTAATGTTAAAGAGTTACTGTTGAAATAGGGATGATTAATGTGGTAAGTAATATGAGTAGAATGTGGTAGGAGGTGAATACATGAGCATATGTTGGAAAGTTGTTTATTGATCCTTAAAGTAGTCATGGTTAAATTGTTCAGAGAAACACCCATGTAAAAGTCTATTCTACAAAGTGCAATTCTTGGAAAAAATTATGAAACTGCTTCCTTACAACTCGAATACTGAGTGAATGGAAAGCAATACTTTGCACTTTATTAGACCCATGCTTTCCCCTGCCATGAAACAAAGTAATTATATCGAACCAGTTGGTAGATCTACTATAAGGAAAGTTGGTTTGCTGTTTTGTACCAGACAGTAACTGTTATATCAACTGCATGAATGTACCTGAGCTACTAGATTGGCGATAAGGTCTCACTCTTTTACTCGCTAGATGCAGCTGCCAGTTATATTCTAATAGTTTATTTTCCCACACTTCTCACCTGTGGAACTCTGTTTTGATCTTTTACTTATCTTCCCTTCAAAAATTTAAATGCAGTGTCAATCACCATCTTCTGTCATCCTGAATTCTTGTATTTTTCTTTAATTCACTTCTCACAAAAGTTTTTCCATTCTTTTGCATTCCCTGTAACCCCTATATCCTAGTGGCATTGCCATTAATGAATTAAAAAAAAGTAATTAAGTTGTGGGTCCATAGTCAGTTCCAGGTGGTGTCAAGATGAAAGGCAGGGAAAATATTTTCAATGACTGAATAATGATGCTATGAATTCAGATGAATAAAAGGTTTGTGTACAGAACTGTAGAAAACTTTTGTATCAGTCTAATATTTGAAGGTGGTGTACTGATTCTGTGCATAATAACAGAATACCAACAGTGGACTTAGCAGATTGAAATCCATATTGTTTGTTGTTCAACAAGTTATCCCACTTGAGCTTCTCTACAATCTTTTTCCTGATAATAGCCTCAAAGTGTTTCTGGTGACACTAAGGAGACTGAGCATGCTTGTAACTTCATTCTTTTTTTAACTGTGAACATAATTCAAACCCACCTTCGCTTTACACATCCAGGGCTTTAGTAAAAAGAGAGATGAAAGTTTTGATAGGTAAATCATTTTCTTTAGTCATCAGGTTGCCAAAATCAAAATCCACTCTACCATGTATCAGTCTGTCAGTCAGTTAAGTGCCATACATGATACATGCTTGGACAATCATGTCTCAAAAGAGACATGACTGACTGGGTAGAAGATTTCTCTGCAGTAGGTTGCCATTACTTTCTGCAGTAGACTGGAGGGAAAAGACAGATTAATACCTTTCCCAAGGGTATTTGCGCGTAAGTGAATGCAACAAATTCAACTGAAATTTGAACTCGGCTCTCCAATTTTTCATTCCAAGCATGATAACACAGTTGAATCATTCGTGTTCTCTTCATATTCTATTAGTAAGAAGGAAGTACTATTCAATCAGCCTCCTCCCAAAAACCTCACAAATGGATGTTTTCCTAACCTCTACAATCTTAACCTAAGTCTAGTGTTAACCGCTATCTTTCTCATATATTCTCATCAACTATATTTCTTACTCTTAGTAAGAAATGTCCTTTAGTAACCCTCTACCTTGAACGGCTCTTGGGTTTGGTATATGGTGAACAAGATAAAAAAATACTTTGATGAATGAATAATGATGCTATGAATATATATATATGTCATCCGCACTGATCTGTTTTGCTGTATCACAGCTCATCAGTACAGTTAGACATCCGATTGCTTTTTACCCAGGACTGAAACCCGACCGAATTGGCGTCAGTCAGCAATTCTACCTCTGAGCTATGGGCGTTCAGTAGAAGGAGGCAGACTTTTAGCGTATGATATATCATGTATTCATACACCAGTAGTGAGAGTGTTCTAATTCCTTACTGAATGAACAGCGCGTAGATGCTAAAGTAGCTACTGTTTTTTCAAAGTCTACCATTCTTCCAGAGTGCTCAATCAGGGTGTGAGAGCATAAATAGTCATATATTAATTGAGTTCACACCAAGCAAGTCAGTAAAACCACCACTAAGACATATGAGTTTTGCTAGGTGTGAAAGAAAGAGAAAAATTACTAAGGAGTGAGAACAAAAGAAGAGTAATCAGGAAAACAGTAGCTAGCAATTGACATTGCATTTATCCCAAGCAAGGTAGTAAAGTCACTAAGACCCAAGAGATATTGGATGCGGAAGGTTAAGAAAACAGAAACTTTACTAAGGAGCGAAAACAAAAGAAGAAGAATCAGGAAGACAGCAGATAGTGATTGACATTGCATATAAAATTTTAAAGATTTAAGTTAGCTGGAAAGCATGGCGCCAAAAGAGAGCTTCACTAAGAAGAAGGGCAAGAAAAACTGTTAGCATAGAATTTACAGTTACATTCAGTCAACTCAATTGTATATTGGTGAGATCTTGATGCCTGTTTAGTTAATTAGTTAGTTAGTTAAGTGTCATATATGATACACGCTTTGAGCAATCATGTCTCAGAAGACTAGGCAGAAGATTATCCCGCAGTAGTTTGCCTCTGCTTTTTGCAGTAGAGAAGAGATGGATTAATACCTTTCGTATGGTATTTGTGCGGAAGTGAATGCAAGGAATTCAACTGGAATTTGAACTCGGCTCTCCGATTTGTCGTTCCAAGTCGATATCCATTGCACCACAATGCACAGCCTGTTTAGCATCGCACTTAAATTCAAAAAGTTTGGGTACCATAGCAAAGAGCTGATCCAAACAAATTAATTAATAGAAAGACACAGTGAGGGAAACTTACAGTGGTGAGAAATTGACTGAAGCCATGATGAAATATATATGAATAAAAGATTTTGTTTTCAAAACTGCTGAAAACTTTAACACCAATCTAATTGCCTGAAAGGTGGGATAGGGCCATAGAAAGTCAAAGCAAATTGTATACTGGCAACTGAATAATGATGCTACGAATTCAGATGAATAAAAGGTTTTGTCCTCCAAAACTGCTGGAAATTTTTGCACTAATCTAATACCTGAAAATTCATGTCAGGTTAAAGAAATTAAAGAATAACTGAATAATAGTGCTACGACTTTATACCAAGCAAAAAAGGCTCATCCAAAAATGCTAGAAATTTTTTCAACTATGCTAATATCTAAAATCATAACTGCAAAAAAATAAAATATGAAATAGACAGCCAAGAAAAAACTTAATTTTTTTTTTATTTGAATAAAATAAACATTTTGTTGATTAAAACAAACGTTCATCTCCTCAGAAAAGTGGGCTATAAAAACGAAAAAAAATATCTAAAAAGAATTCTATGAAAATGCTGAAGAAAACATTTTAAATGCAAACAGAAGAAGATGATGCTCATGCTGACGTCGATCATGTGATTAAATTTTCTTTTTATTCCTTACAAAAGAAAAATGAATATGAATTTCTTGAGGGCAAATTAAACGTACAAAGCAAAAGAAAAAAAAGATACTGAAAATGCAAGCAAAGCTCTTAACATGATGAGAAGCCAAACATATTTAAAGGAGGCAAGCAAATACATGTGTGTACCAAGGTGTGCATCTGTGTATGTACACATTAATTCATACATTTTCAGCATAATTGAGCATTCACTCTTATAAGGTGTGTTTGTAAGTAAGTGCATTATTTAAACATTTCTTTTTGTCAGAATTTGTGTGCATTTTCAGTTTGAAAATGTAGATTTGTATTGGTGCATCTTCATTTGTGCATCTTCTACAATAAAGATTTGTCTATTTGCATTGTGCTGAAACACAGAGTTGTGTGTTCATATTATGCTAAAATGCAGATTTGAATTTGCGCATCTCATAAATGTGTATTCTGTTACGTGAAAATGTAGATGTGTGTGTGTTTCAATTTCTATATCTGCTAAAATGTGAATTTGTGTGTCTGTGCTGTGCTAAAAGAAGGCAAACTGAACAGCAGTCTGGATTGGAGACTCAGAGAGCCAAGTTCAAATTCTGGTCAGATTCATTACATTCACTTGCATGCTAATATCTTTGGGAAAGGTATGAAACCATCTATTCTCCTCCAAGCAATGATTAAATAGCAGAACATACTGGGTTCTACAGCCTTGGGTAGTAACCAGTCTAGGTGAAGGAAAACTCTGAATTCAAGCCAGTCTAGAGAGGGTTGAGCTCCATCAGGCTGTCATTCCCAAAGGAAAATCTCTTCTACTACAGCTGCAGTATATGTAGTGCACCTATGACTAATGAGTCATAGGATATCTGAATCTGATTGTGCTAAAATGTAGATTATGACTTGTGAATACTCCTAAAATGGAGAATAGTGTTCTATTTTGGGCTAAATTGTAATTTTGTGATTTCAATTTTTCTTTGTATGAGTTAATCCAAAATGTCCCTGCCGTTTTTGTTTTTACACCTGCAGAAGTAATCACCAATAAGCAAATGAGTGCATCCCATGCAAAGAAAGTAGTGGGAGAATTGCTCTTGACCAATGCAGGAGTGTTATGCACATATGTTAGTCATAGCTCAAGCAGCAGCAAGAAAACATGGCAGTATTTAAGCAGGATGTTTGGGGTTGTCTGTTTTACGACTTTAAGGTGGGCTTGTCTTCAGCGGATGTGTGTTGTGGTGCAGTGGATATTGACTTGGAATGAAAAATTGGGAAGCCGAGTTTGAATTCCAGTTGAAATCATTGCATTCACTTATGCACAAATACACTTGGGAAAGGTATTAATCCGTCTCTTCCCTCCAGTTATGGTTTAGATAATAGGACAGATTGGGTTCTATAGCCTTGGTTGGCAACCAGTCTACCGCAGAAAGCAATGACAAACTACTGCGGGATAATCTCCTGTCTAGTCAGTCATGTCTCTTTTGAGACATGATTGCCCAAGCGTCTATCACGTACGGCACTTGACTGACTGACACATCACGTACAGAATCATCAGTTCCTCTTGCATACCTGTCCCATTCTGCAGCACCTAAGTAACTGACTCAGGCCAGTGTGCAATGTCACCTGCCACATACATGTCCTATACCTGATCTCTCAGGTCTGGTACAGGTACATATTAGGATGTGCGCTGTGGTGCAGTGGATATCAGCTTGGAATGAGAAATAGGGGAGCTGAGTTCAAATTCCAGTTGAAATCATTGCATTCACTTATGCGCAAATACCGTTAGGAAAGGTATTAATCCCTCTCTTCCTTTCAGTTATGGGTTAAATAAAAGGACAGATTGGGTTCTATAGCCTTGGTTGGCAACCAGTCTACCACAAAAGGAATGGCAACCTACTGCGGGATAATCTTCTGCCCAGTTAGTCATGTCTCTCTTGAGACATGATCACCCAAAGTTTGTATCACGAATGGCACTTAACTGTCTTCAGCCACATCAAGTCACTAAATATGTCGTGTCTTTGAGGGGTAACACTGTGAGTGAACCTATCGCCAGGCATTGGTTCCAGAAGTTCTGATTGGGAGATCTGTCTCTTTGTGATGAACTATGCAGTGATTAGCCACATGTCCTGGATGATGAGGCCCTGAAGGTAGCCAAGAGAAGGACAACAGCCAAGCCAGAGGTGAGCTTGCTGAATACTTCCTGGTTTCTGATGAAACAGTTAGGCTTCACCTGCACCGCACAGGGAAGGCATACACATTGAGAAAGTGAGTACTTCACACACTGTCAGAAGCTAACACACATCAACAAATGATGACTGTTTCTCAGCACTGCAATAAACCCACATTTGATTGAGTGCTCACCGGTGACAAAAGTTGCATCCTGTATGATTTCAGACATTGGCTGTAACCATGGGCCCTTGCACCACTACACTCATGCAAGATCATGTTCTGTAGTTGATGGACTAGTTGACAAGTGGCACAAACTGGTATAACCCTCACTGCGTACCTGTACTCACAGCAGTGGGAGCGTGTGCAACAGGTACTGAAGCAGAAGGAGCCAGCATTGGTTAATCACAAGGGTATACTGATCCTCCATGTCAATGTCACACCTCATGTATTGTGGGTGGCCAGGGGTGATATACAGTGAATTAGCTAGGAGACATTGTGCCATCCACCTTATTCCTCAGACCATGTGCCAATAGATTACAACCTTTTTCATTCTCTGGACAACCACTTTCATGGAGAGATCCTTTGCAAATTGGGCAGACTTGTGGCAGACACTGACAGACTTCTTTGTGTCTGATTTTTATTATCATAGAAGAGGACAACAGCCAAGCGAGTGGTAAGATTGCTGAACACTTCCATGTTTCTGATGAAACATTCAGACTTCACCTGCACCACAAGGGAAGGCGTAAAGGTTGAGCAAGTGGGTACCACAACATTGTCACAAGCCAACAAGCAATAATCAGTGACAGCTTCGATTTGTTTTTGTATGTTTATTGAAGTTAAGTTTTGTGTGTCCATGTTCACTGAACCTCTTAGTTACACAAGCTAAACAATCATGTTCACCTACTGATCATGTCAGATCAAGCGATGTCTCCCAGAAACTGTAACTAAGGTCTGCTCAGAATAGTTGCAGTACAAGGTATACATTGGCTCCATGGTTATTGACAAATACAAATATGTTTGAGTTTGAGTTTAGGGTTTGAGTTTTGTTTAATGGCATATCAACACCTCTGTGGGTTATTTAATGCCAAAAAGGTGGGGTTTTAATATGTATATTTTTTAATGTTTGGTTATAGTGAGAAGGTTGATTTAGTCAGATTTTAACAAAAATTTTTTGTTTTTATTCTTTTTTATTTTAGAAAATTGAAAATGTCTTCTAGTTTTGTATTAAAAAATGTTTTGCTAAGAATAATTTTATTCCTTCAAAAATGTATATTTTTCTATAAAAGTCTATTCTTATGTATATATTTCTATAAAAGTGTATTTTTATACTTTCATTGTGTTTTGACCCAAGTTTGGGGGTTAACTATTAGCCCATAGCTGGGACCCTAACAGATGCTACCACTCTGGGTCAGGGTAAACCTGGGAACAACAGCAATTAAAAGGTGGTTCTGTACTCCTCACAACCTCCCAATCAGAGGCCTTGCTGTCGGATGCAGTTTACCGTCATGCCCAGGACCAAATATGTTTGAGTGGGTATCTGCTACCAAGCATACAAGTAGTAACCACACTCAAAAATTTGTTCCATAAAATATCAGTTCATAGGAAGAAGCCCTCTGAGTCAAACTTTCCTTTTTATTTATGGAATATGAAGGGGATAAGGATGATTCAACCCTATAAATGTTGCATGGTGTGTTTTTGATGCAAAGGTCTGAACTGGTACAATTACAGAAGAGTAGATGGTCTGAACATTTGCATTGGAAATAGCAATATAGTTGTAATCAGCTTGCAATTTTTCATCAATGGGCTTGTGAAAAACAAACTCTTTCAATTTGTTTAAAAGCATTTTGGAAACCTTTGTTTATACTGAATTCAACTGCATAACTTTTATGTTAAGAACAAACTCTTCCAATTTGTTGAAATCATTTTAGAAATCTTTGTTTATATTGAACTTAATCATATAACTTTGTTCCAAAAACAAACTCTCTCAATTTGTTTTAAGCATTTTGGAAATTTACTTTGTGCCTGATGATTTAATATGAACATTTTCTTTTCTGACTATTCATCAAATCTATAAACTTTTAATGTGTGATTCAGTCAGTTAAATGCCATACATGATACACGCTTGGGCGATCATGTCTCGAAAGAGACATGACTGACTGGGCAGAAGATTATTCCGCAGTAAGTTGCCATTGCTTTCTGCGGTAGACTGGTTGCTGACCAAGGCTATAGAACCCAATCTGTCCTGCTATTTAACCCATAACTGGAAGGAAGAGACAGATTAATACCTTTCCCAAGGGTATTTGCGCATAAGTGAATGCAATGGATTTAACTGGAATTCGAACTCAGCTCCTCGGTTTCTCGTTCCGAGCCGATATCCACTGTACCACAACAAGGTACTGACAATTACAATGTGTAAATTTATAAATAAATTCCTTATCTTGTCTCATTAAAATATACACACGTATTTCCCCATCATTATTCCTATATTACCTCACAGGATCCCTATACCCTTTCCTTCTGGCTGTAGGGGTGAGAATAAAAGATAATTTATCATTCACAAAGTTATATAAACACTTTTGGATTCTTGTCAAAGCTGAAAAAAATAGGTTTTGGGGGTTAGAAATTATGGTTAATTTGGTACTACCATGAATTGGAACTGATGCTATTTATAATTTTATTTTTCATGAAACCTAAATTCAAAATTTTAAGGATATTGCATGATTTTTTTTTAAAATCTAATTATTAAAGTCTTTTTATCAAGCAGATATAATGAATCATGAAAAAAAACAAAAAAAAAATCAGGAAACTCCTTGGAAGGCATTTAATTGAAAAATAGCAGGAAGTGGGTGGAACCAGGATTTTGGGGAAAACATTATTTGATTAATGAATTTGAAATCATAGAGATTCCCTCTCTCATTATTCTTTTTACCTTTTGTATTTATTCCCCTTTTTCTGTTCTTTTTGTTGTTTATTCTTCTCTTTCACCTCTGTGTTTTTTTTTCCCTATTCTTTTCTCATTCTTTTTTTTTTTTTCATTTTGGACATTTCTTTTCATTTCCTTCCTACTCCCTATCATTTTCTCAACCCATTTTTTAAAGATATTTTTCCAGTCTTTTTTCTTAGCCCTTTTTTTTAATTCTACTTTTTACCTGCATTTCTGTCTCGACCTGTTCTTAGTATGATTGTCATGTTTTTTTTCTTTCTTTCTCTCTACTTTTTCTAACTTTCATTTCTTTATTCTCCTCTTTCTCTTTCTTTTCCTCTTTCTTTTCTCCCCTTCTCCATCTCTTCTGCCTTCTCCACTCCTCCTTCTCTTCTTTTTCTTTCCTCTCTTTCCCTTCACTCTTTCTTCTCTGCTTTTTTCTTCTCCCCTTCTCCTTCTTTTTCTTTCATTTCTTCTTACTCTTTCCCCATCTTACTTTCCTTTTAATCTTATCTTCTCTTCCATTTCTTTTCTCCACTCTTTTCTCCAATTCTCCCTTTCTTTTCTCCTCCTCCCTTTATTCTTTCTTTTTTCTCTTCTCCTTTTCTTTTGTCCTCTCATTTTCTCCCCTCTTTTTTCTCTTTCTATTCACTCCTCCTCCCTTATACCTCTTTTTCTTTCTCCACTTCATTTTTACTCTTCTTCCCCTATATTACCCAGCTCAAGTTCTAGGTTCATGATTGTCCTACATGCAAGGTGATACTTTTGGATTCACCTTGCTCACTTGACAAGAACTTTGGGAAATTAAAGCCTTGCTTCAGGTATCAGTGACATAGTAATTGTGAGACAGAGAGTGTAGATTTAACAAAAACAAAGTGAGCAATATCTGAGCAATACTAAATAAAAACTAGGCGAGATGACTCTAAATATGAACAACTGAACAAGAACAGTCAAACTCTGTAGATGAAATAAAGGGTTTAATTTGACATTATTCAAAAGGTTAACTGAACTGACAAAGCCCTGGATTAAGAGAAACAGAACATAATAGTTGGATTTGTGATAATTACGATAAAGATCAGATTACATTTGGAATAATGTAATTAATTTTGAAAATCAATATACAATTTAGAATTCTGAAAATCATTGTTTTATTAAAAGCTATTAATATAAATTTGATTTCTAGTGGAAGTATCAAAAGATATTGTCCTGTGTTAAACTTTGCTAATTCCTTGCGAATCAGTATGCAATTAAACACCAGACAAATCAGTTATTAGCATCCACATAAAATGACAAGTTTTATAGAAAATTAATAAAATGCTTCTGAAATGTTAAATAACTAATTTATTTAGTTGAAATAATATGATCGATCCTGACTTGGCAGCTCAGTTGCAGTCACTCTCTCACCAGCATAATGTGGCTTCCCTGTGTCTCTTTTACAAATACTTCAACAGCTTCTGCTCTGATGAACTTAGCTCACTGGTGCTCCCTATGTATGAATTTACTTGAGCTACTAGACTAGCAACTAGGTCCCACCCTTTTACAGTGAAACCAATAAAATGTAACCACAATTTCTACTCTATCAGCTTCTTTTCTCACACTATCCACTTGTGGAATTCCCTTCCATATAGTTTCTTCCTCAGTAGTTATAATCTCCAAGAATTAAGATGTAAAGTCAATAGTCATCTTTTATCTCACTGACTCACATCCTTTCTCTCAAGCTCTTTTCTCCATCCACTCCACCCCTATCACACCAGTATTCTCATCTTTCTATTATCCTCATCCTGACACCCCCTATAACCTACTCCTCTTATCACTTTCCCCCTATGTAACCCCCTACACAACAGTGGCAGCAAAACTGCCTTGCTTGAGGTGAAATGATTAAAACAAAAATGTTGATGAATGACTGTTCTCCAATGTGCCTCTAAATTCTTGATCCCATCTTTCTCATCCTTTGATATGATAAACAGTTCAAATGCTTAGATTCTTCTTCTTCAATGTGCCTTGTCCTTTCAGGACATATGCGATTATAGCTTTCCACATCTCCCTATCTCTAGTGGCTCTTAGCAGACTTTCTCCTGTTACACCATGCAACAAATCGTTCTGTCATCCACCTGCTCAGGCCCTTCAAATATGTTATCCACTGCTTTCTCCTGTTTCTTTTTCTCTCTATTTGGCCTGTGAGTATCAGATTCTTCAAGCCTTCCTTCCTCATCACATGTCTCAAGAACTTCAGCTGTTTCTTCCTGATGCTCAGTAATAATTTCCTTTTCATTTCCATCCTTCCTAAAACCGAATCATTGCTCACATGCTCGAACCATGCTTCCTTATTAGATAATGTTTTATTGCATATGAAAAGCTCAAAATGTTTAAATAAGTGATAATCAGTAGGATATACATATATATATATATATATATATATATATATATATATATATATATATATAGCTAGCAGCATAGCTTGGCGTTGCTCGGGTGTAATGAAAGCTTTAAAACTAATCCATAGTCCTGGAGCTCAGACTCTTTGGACATTGGCACAAAAGATTAAAAAGCAATAGTTGTTTCCAGTTAAAGTGAAACTATAGACTGAAAGAAAAATGAATGGATATAAGTCAAATTTTGATTTCCTGGTATCGATATCAAATAAGTTTTTTTTGTCATAAACTGAATTTTCAAGGCTAAATAAGTCCTCTGAGTAAATGGTATCATGGCTGAGACTAAGAACTACAATTATACCTACTTAGAGCCAAACCCGAAACAAAAACTAAAATAAAAGGGCTGAAAAAAATACAGACATACAGGCAGATAAACAGACACACACACAAACATCCTGCCTTTTATATATATATATATATATATATATATATATATATATATATATATATATATATTATTGATTTTCTGCACTATTGTAAGAACTGCAACTTTGAAACTTCTGAATATCATTTCTTATGTCTTTGTCTATGATTGTATCAAATTTGATTAAAATCAGACCACTCCTTCTATAACCCGATATTTTCGATTAACGATTTTCAATATTTATTGGGGGTACCTCAACACAAAACCTAGCTAAGAACACTCGCAGATGCTTATAGTACAACTGTGTAAATTTTCAAGAAAATTGGTTCAACCGTTTTGGAGTCTATAGGTAACACACACACACACACACACACACACACACACATACACACACACACACACACACACACACACATATACAAAGTTCTATTTATAAATAAGTTTAGATTTAGATTTTATATATATAAATATATATATATATATATATATGTATATATATATATGTGTGTGTGTGTGTGTGTGTGTGTGTATGAAATGTGTATGTATATAAATATAAATAAATATCAATATATATATGCAATTTGTTATATATATTATATTATTTATTTTTTATATGCGCAGTACTTATTTGAAAGCACTCAATATCAGAGATAGAGCTGACACGTACATATGTACGCACAAGAAAATATTGTTCAGAAAACAGAAATTGACAACCGTCCTCATGTTGGTATCACTAAACTATTTGAATGCACCAATCAAATGCGCATATATGTACAGAGCGGCACACATATACATATATATGCTAAGCCCCATACAGTTCACATATAGTTATGTGTGTGTGAGCCCTGGTGGGTTGGCGTGGGTGTGTGTGTCTGTCTACATACGTCAGTGGGTGTACAAGTGTGTATATATATCAGCATTTGTCCCGATGACAAATTTTCCTCCCACTTCCACAAAATACACCAATATATGTAACCCTACATATAGCCAATTTTTAAAAAAATTAATCTGTTTGTCTGACGATCGCAAGAGCATGAAACCAAGGGTCACAAACTCATATATATATATATATATATATATTTATATAAATTTATATATATAATTTATAAAAGATTTCATATTATTACAATGGGTAATGCATATTTCACCGTGTCCTGATGTTATCGCGGCTCGTCAGACCCAAATGGTTCAACAGTTGGTCCTCAAAATATCCCCCCCCAAAAAAAAAATTTCTTTTCTTTTATTTAATTTTACATAGACGCTCACATATCCATATAAGTATAGAAATTTGTAACGGTTATTTACGAAAATTTCTCACTCATTCGGAAAAGAACTCCAAAGAAAGAGGAAAGCAAGGATAAAGAAAAGATAGACGATTGATTAATGTAAAGAAAAGAAAAAAAGCAGAGAAAAAGGGAAAAAAGAAAAAGGAAAAAAGAGAAAAAAGGAAAAAGAGAATAGAAGAAAGAAAAAAGGGACACAGAAAGAACTGAATGGAAAGCAAGAAGAGAAAAAGAAAGGACAAAGAGATACATTAAAAGGAAATACAGAATCACGAGAAATAAATGTTGATACCATTTCTTGTAACAGCGTTTCAAACCTATATATATATATATACAGGTGAATATGAAGGATGATGCAAAATATATATGTACAGGTGAATATGAAGGATGATGCAAAATTTCATAATTCATTCTAGGCAGCTTTTGGACAATTGATAGAGAAGTGTGTGGCCATGTGTTGTTGTGCAGCAAAATTGGACAATCACTATTCACAAGTCTAGGATGTCTCTTTTTCAATTTTTCATTCATACACTCAATTTCTCTACAATACAATGTCACTGTTATTGTTTTCCCCAAAGTCAAGAATGAATAATGAATAACCCCTTTGAAAGACCACCTTACAGTTACAATTAACTTTTAGGGTGCAGTAGAGATTTTGGGCATTATTTTGGCATCTAACCACTTACCGTTTAAGAAGAATATTTATACTTAACATCAGAAAGACATAGTAGAAATTCCTAGAGCATATAATGAAGAAAGAAGGCATAGAAAGTCTGATATTCGCAGGACAGATTGAAGAGAAGTGGGAGATAACAATGTGTAATCTACCGAGCAAGCTGAAGTAAATGGACAACAGCACAAGGTTTAGGAGAGATAACAAAAGGACAAAAATTATTAAGAGCTACAAAAGACAGGAAATTGTGGAGCACCATGATTGAAGATGATCTAAAGAGACACAGAATATAGAAGTTTATTCAGGTCTAAAGCAATTCTTGCTGTCCTCACAAAGCATGACCTTGGAGATATATTAAAAAAAATCAGTTTTTGCTCAACATAGCCCAAGCTGACTACATCAAAATTTCTTAATGGGTAAAATATATATATTGTTAAATATAACAGACAATGAATGTCTATTATGTTTAATCATGAGCCATTCTAAACATCATATTTTGACTTTAATTTCAGGTGAAAATAAAGACAAAAATTGTCCAACATTTGGATATTTTTTTATTATGCTGGTTCTAAGCTTTCAGCATACATGAGCCATCTTCAGAGAGGTTACAGGGACATTAATATACAGACATCCACCATCAAAGTTGATATTATCTTGTGTTGACAAAAAACATGTTGATGTATGCAACAATAACAGTCACTGAATAACAGACACAGATCATAAAACTGTAATGACATCATACCATGTAAGAGACTAAAATGTTAACAACAGAACCATATGTCTAAATGCAATTAAATATGTTGTGACTAGATTGAAATGTGATTTTATTGAGTTATTGAGTGTTTGATTTAATGTAGATGGCCTCCAAAATCTGAAGGTGATTTTTACTGTGTGTATGTGTGAATATTATTGTGTTATCAACTAAAATCTGTCTAATATTACATACATGGCTATATTTTTCTCAGAAATGCTGTTTAATTTAACTATGATCAGAAAGGTGGCAAATAAATCTATGGGGGAGAGTGGTTGTAGTAAAATATGAAGTGAGTTTATTATTAGTATTAGAGATACAATCTCTGAATGGGCATGTAAATTGATAGACTACATGGGTTTTCTGTAGAGGATTTAATTGTGTGGTTGTAGGGCTATTAAAGATTATGAGGTCAATTATTTTAAATTTTTTATAATATTAATTTGTTTATTATTATTAATTGCTTTATTTTTTTTATTAATTTGTTTATTATTATTAATTACTTTAACATTTCTACTTATTATCAAATATATATATATATGAAGCAGATCTACCAAAAAAGAAGGAATAAGATATATATATATATATATATACCAATCTTTTCACTGTTCTCTTTTTTATTTTTTACAATTGGTGTAGATAGACTAAACTATTGCCCAGTTCATACTCCACCCACGTCTATTGAACAGGTGAAGAGGCTCATCCCTTGTTCCCTGTTTAGGATGTGGTTTCCGGCTTTCTCTCTTCCAATCTTTTCACTCTTACGTAGCCCCCTGCACATCAGTGGCATTACCGCCTTGCTCAGGGTGATATGATTAAAAAAAAATATATATATATATATATAGATATCAAATCCGTTAACATAGAGGAAAATCCAAATAAATCTTTTTAATATAAATTATTAAAGAGATAATGTGTACTATCCAGAACAATATGATATGCATCAAGGAAAACCTCAATGCATCATCAAAAACAGTTATAAACTATAATTTATTTTAACAAGTAAATTTTTGGTACCCACCTCATCAGTCCGCAAACTACAAATGGTTTGTAATCATTTGTAATTTGTGGTCTGATAAAACGGTACCAAAACCTTACCTGTTGAAATAAATCATAGTCTATAACTGTTTTCAATGATGTGTTGAGGTTTTTCTTGATGAATATAAATGAATTCCCCCCATGAATATATATATCCAAATGAATAAGGAACAAAGAAAATAAGTGCAATGTTCAAAGCATTAATTTAAAGCAGTGCTCAATATAAAAATAGAGCAATGAATATTTATTATCTAAAGTTGACTCTCTTCAGGCGAATAAACTTGTGACTTTACAAACAGATCTTGATATGTAAAGTCACAAATTTATTCAGCTGAAGAGAGTCGAATTTAGACTCAAAACACATGTAGCAACACAAATACCATTATGGACATTTAATATATCATACAAAATGCAAGTATTATTAATAATAATAACAACAATAAATTCACACTTTAAACAAAATGTTCACGGCTTCTCGCACTTTTTCTACTATACCTATTTCTCTCATTGGAACAACCCCTATTACTGTTTCTAATATATATATATATATATATATATATATATATATATATATATATATATATATATATACACACACACACACACAAGGTATATTTCATAAGTTCTGAGAATTTATCAGGAGAGACATTTATTAACTTCAAAGTAGTACAAAATTCTAATCTCCTTCAAAGTCAGATCCTTTGACTTCAATGAACTTGTAAGCACTCTAGCCACTCTGTGAAGGCCCTATGAAAGACACCCAAAATTAAGATATGCAGGACCCATGCTGCAGCCCTCTTTATCCTCTGAATGTCTTTGAAATGACTGCACCTGCAATTTTTCTTCAGTTTGAGAAACAATCAAGTTACTGGGAGCAAGGTCTGGACTCTAGGTAGGGTGATGGACAGTTTTGATGACCAACAACCATCACCCTGATGTCACTAATGTCTCTTTCCTTTTTTTTTATCCCTGAGTAACTTGGGAAGTAACTTAACACAAATTTTGCGCACGTGCAGACCTTTGTGCATAATTCTGATTACAGTTGGCACAGCAACTTCAAACTTCATGCTTACTCTCTTTACAGATACATGACGGCCTTCATCCAAAACCTTGCAAATTTTTTAAACCATCTCTAATTTTCTGATCTACCTATCCCTCCCACATCTCACACCGCTTCTCTACCATTCTTGAACCTATTGTGTCAGTAAAAAGTAGAT
Source organism: Ascarosepion bandense (assembly GCA_037127315.1). Classification (NCBI taxonomy): domain Eukaryota; kingdom Metazoa; phylum Mollusca; class Cephalopoda; order Sepiida; family Sepiidae; genus Ascarosepion; species Ascarosepion bandense. The sequence goes on along the minus strand of JBBBDQ010000695.1, from coordinate 1,206,706 downwards.
GGTTGGCTCATACAAGTTAATCCATAGGCAGTCTGGCATATTTCATAGGTTTCTGTAGCATTTTTTCTTTCTCAGTTTAACACAAAACTTTATTGCCTAGCAAGCTTCCAAATTGTCTTCTGAATTATGCAAACAGAGGAAAAAAAGAGACAGGGAAAAGCAGCAGATAACATATTTGAAGGGCCTGATCAGGTGGATGAACAAGGGTTGTGTGATGTAACAGGAGAAAGCGTGCTAAGAGCAACCAGGGATAGGGAGACATGGAAAGCCATGATCACCTACATCCTGAAAGAACAGGGCACATTTATGTATTTAGTAGAGCATGTTCAAAGACCTTTTTACAGTCGTTTTCTTCACTCTAGAATAACAGAAGTTGGCAGGTCAGCTTTTTAGGTGTATAAGAATTATATACTGAAATTACATTAACTTAAAACAGTAATAACTGCCACCCATAAAAAAAAGTCTTATAACTTCTGAATTACACCTTGTATTATTTTTTGCATTAAGTTTAACCAACTCTTCATGTTAACACTTCAGCAGTTTCTCCTGATCATAAAGGCCATTGCAACACATTAGATTTTCACACGCTTATTGATGCTACCAGCCCCAAGGCTTGAACCAGAGCCAATTACGTTACCTATTGTTATTTCTTTATCTGTTAGGATTGATGTATTTCTATGAAAAGAAATTCCTACCTCTACAGCGTTCTTTTTGCTCAGTCGGCAAAATGGATTTTATATAAAGTGGAAGTCTTGTCTGTTTGTTTTTGTATGCATCTATGTGCGAGGATTATTATTTGTGTATCTGTTAATAGATGGGCAAAAGCTCTGATGCTTGAGAGAAGTATATTCACAGAAAGAGAGATTAAGAGCTTGTTTTTATGAAAAAAATGTAAAAGAAATCATGTGTTTATTTGAAAGAAATCGAGAATGAGTGAGAGAATGCACTCAAGTGTGTATGAGCACATTTGTTTAACCACATAAACTTTTGAGAGGAAGCATGAATCTATGAGTGTGCACATCATTTCTGAGAGAATGAAGCAGAAGCTGTGTGTATATTGAAGGTATAAAAAAGAGTAGGATATAAAAAGAAAGATATAGAAGGTGTCTGTCATTTCACTCCAAGCAATGCAATAAAGCCACTAAGAAGCAAGGAGATTACTGAGAGTGAAAAATATGAGGAAAAGAAAACATTATTAAGTTTGAGTTTCAATTTTGTTTAACAGCATATCAACCTATGTGGGTTACTTAATGCCAAAAAGGTGGGGTTTTAAGGGGTTTTTTTTTAATGTTCAGTTATAATGAGAAGGTTGATTTAGTCAGATTTTAATGAAAGTTTTTTGTTTTTATTCTTTTTTATTTTAGAAAAGTGAAAATGTTTTCTAGTTTTGTATTCAAAAATGCTTTACTGAAAATAAGTTTTTTTCCTTCAAAAATGTATATTTTTCTATAAAAGTCTATTTTTATGTATATATTTGTATAAAAGTGTATTTTTATACTTTCATAGTACTTTGACTCCAGTTTGGGGGTTAACTATTTCCTCATAGCTGGGATCCTAACAAGTGCTACCACTCCGGGTCAGGATGGACCTGGGAACAACAGCATTTAAGAGGTGGTTCCATGCTCCTCACAATCTCCCAATCAGAGGTCTTGCTGCCAGATGCACTTTCCCATCATGCCCAGGACCAAAACATTATTAAGGAAAGAGAATAAAAGAACAGGAGTTAGGAAGACCAGTATGTGAATATGAGGGATAATTTGAGAGGAAAGTCTTTCTGGGAAGCAGCACATGTGTTTACCTCCTCTTTTTCTTTTCCTTTCTCACTTTCTTGTTTTTTTCTGTACCATTATATATTTGTTTTTCTTCCTCTCTCATTCTCTACTGTCCTTTCCCTTTCATTCTCTCACTCTCTTTTAAAATTTCTCTTTCATTCTCTCAACTCTGTGTTTTCTTTTTCATTCTCTTACTCCCATTTATGATTTCTTATCTTTCATTCTATCACACTCTTCTGTTCTTTCTTCTCTTTCATTCTCTCAATCTCTTCTGAGATTTTTTCATTCTTTCACTCTCTTCTTCAATTTCTCTTTCATTCGCTCACTCTCTTCTATGATTTCTTCTCTTTCATTTTTTCACTCTTCTGTGATTTCTCCCTCATTCACTTGCTCTCTTCTGTGATTTATTTTTATTCTCTTGCCTTCTTCTATGATTTTTCATTCAGTCTCTCACTCTCTTCTACTATATCTCTTTCATTCATTAACTCTCTTTCTGCAAGTTCTGTTTCATTCCCTCATTCACTTTCTGCAATTATTCTCTCTTCTGTGTTTCTCCTTCATTCTCTCATTCTCTTTGTGATTTCTCTTTCATTCTTTCACTCTCTTCTGTGATTTCTTCTCTTTCATTCTTTTATTCTCTCTTAGTGGTTTCTCTTTCACTCATTCTTCCTCTTATCCTTTTCCCTGTTTTCTCTTTATCTTTGTCTGTTTTTATTCTCTTCTCTCACTCTTCTATTCTTTCTCTGCCATTCTTTCTTCCTCTTTTCCTATTTGGTGCTCCTCTCTCTCTCTCTCTCTCTCTCTCTCTCTCTCTCTCTCTCTCTCTCTCTCTTCCTCTTTCTATTTCATCTGCTTTTCTTTTTCTTTTTGTCTTCCTATTTTCCTTTTTCTGTTTCTTCTCTTCTGTCGCTCACTTTCCTTAGGTGTAATAGTTAATAAGCTTGTCTCACTAGCATAATTATAACTAAGTAGTGAATTAGCATAATAAATAATTAATTAGCATAATTATAACTAAGTAGTGAATTAGCATAATAAATAATTAATTAGCATAATTATAACTAAGTAGTGAATTAGCATAATAAATAATTAATTAGCATAATTATAACTAAGTAGTGAATTAGCATAATAAATAATTAATTAGCATAATTATAACTAAGTAGTGAATTAGCATAATAAATAATTAATTAGCATAATTATAACTAAGTAGTGAATTAGCATAATAAATAATTAATTAGCATAATTATAACTAAGTAGTGAATTAGCATAATAAATAATTAATTAGCATAATTATAACTAAGTAGTGAATTAGCATAATAAATAATTAATTAGCATAATTATAACTAAGTAGTGAATTAGCATAATAAATAATTAATTAGCATAATTATAACTAAGTAGTGAATTAGCATAATAAATAATTAATTAGCATAATTATAACTAAGTAGTGAATTAGCATAATAAATAATTAATTAGCATAATTATAACTAAGTAGTGAATTAGCATAATAAATAATTAATTAGCATAATTATAACTAAGTAGTGAATTAGCATAATAAATAATTAATTAGCATAATTATAACTAAGTAGTGAATTAGCATAATAAATAATTAATTAGCATAATTATAACTAAGTAGTGAATTAGCATAATAAATAATTAATTAGCATAATTATAACTAAGTAGTGAATTAGCATAATAAATAATTAATTAGCATAATTATAACTAAGTAGTGAATTAGCATAATAAATAATTAATTAGCATAATTATAACTAAGTAGTGAATTAGCATAATAAATAATTAATTAGCATAATTATAACTAAGTAGTGAATTAGCATAATAAATAATTAATTAGCATAATTATAACTAAGTAGTGAATTAGCATAATAAATAATTAATTAGCATAATTATAACTAAGTAGTGAATTCAATCCTCGTTGGGTGCCACATACTTTCAGCCTTTTGCTATGCTTAGAAAATCTTCACTCACTTCAGTTATTTCTCTTCTATTCTCTCCTCCTCTTTGTCTCTCACTCTCTTCCTCCCATTCTCTATTCCCCTTTGTCTCTCACTCTCTTCTGCTCTTTTCCTTCCATTCTCTCTTCCTCTTTGTCTCTCACTCTCTTCCTCCCATTCTCTGTTCCTCTTTGTCGCTTACTCTCTTCCTTCCATTCTCTCTTCCCTTTTGTCTCTCACTCTCTTCTGCTCTTTTTCTCCCATTCTCTCTTCCCCTTTGTCTCTTACTCTCTTCCTTCCATTCTCTCTTCCCTTTTGTCTCTCACTCTCTTCTGCTTTTTTTCCCATTCTCTCTTCCCTTTTGTCTCTCACTCTCTTCTGCTCTTTTTCTCCCATTCTCTCTTCCCCTTTGTCTCTTACTCTCTTCCTTCCATTCTCTCTTCCCTTTTGTCTCTCACTCTCTTCTGCTTTTTTTCCCATTCTCTCTTCCCTTTTGTCTCTCACTCTCTTCTGCTCTTTTTCTCCCATTCTCTCTTCCCCTTTGTCTCTCACTCTCTTCCTCCCATTCTCTCTTCCCCTTTGTCTCTCACTCTCTTCTACTTTTTTTCCCATTCTCTCTTCCCCTTTGTCTCTCACTCTCTTCTGCTTTTTTTCTTCTATTCTCTCTTCCCCTTTGTTTCTTATTCTCTTCCTCCCATTCTCTCTTCCCTTTTGTCCCTTTTCTCACTCTCTTCTGCTCTTTTTCCATTCTCTCTTGCTCGTTTCTTTTCTTTTCTCTCTTTACATGATTGTTGAATCTAATATAAAATTAATTTTATACACCAAGATTTTTGTTTTCACAAAATAATCAAAAACTTATTTTTTTAAAATTTCTTAAACAATGATTTGATTAAAAACAAAAAATAGGAAAGAAAAAAAGAAGGAATAAAAAAACAGGTAAATATTTTAAAAAAGAAAAAAAAATTTTCCTTTCGCTTCATTTTGCTTTCCATAAGATTTCTTTCAAATTCTAAGAATAATTTATGATTAGGAAATTTTTTAATCTAATATTGCAATAGCATATTTATATTACAAAATAGGAATATGACTCATCATATTTTCAAAGCTATGTTCGTAGAGATTCATATGCAACCTTTGAAAGATTAATAATAATCTAAAGATCTCACTTATTCTGTAAGGCCACAAATTTGTATATCGCATTGAACTAAAAACTAAATTTGAAAACAGGTGGTGGGGAGAATTTTAAATTTTCATCACCTTTCACTAATCATGTGATTAGCTGGCATTTAGAAGTATAAACAGAAATGGTTTCTGTCATCTTTCAAATAAATCTGTTTCTCCGGCAAAACCCGTGATGAGTTCACTCACCGAATGAATAATAGCCAAGAAACTAAAATTAGCAAGACGATTAATTAGACAATCTATTGGATGTTGGCTTGCATAACTGTAGAAAGATTGTGGGATCTGAATAGTGGGGTAAATGGAAAGAATGAAGGTGGAATCAAATGATTGGATGAATGGGTTGAACAACAGACAGGGTTGGTGAGTGGGAAGGAACAAGATGGAGCCATATATATTGACTCATACATGAGTGGGGCCAGGAAAGGGAAGATGGAAAAGTGGATAAATTAAGGGGTGGATTTTGAGGAATGACTTATAACCAGGGTGAGAAAAAAAAGGAGGGAAAAGAAGTGCTAAGTCGTAAATTGATAGAAAGGACAGATAAGATTGGAAGATGCTCAAGGGAACGAACAATGAAAGATGGACAAATAGAAAAGAAGGTTAGATGATCTAATAATCCGAAGTTATATTAGAGTGCAACATTATTATTATTATTGGGTTGTCCGGAAAGTAAGGGAAATGAAAACACAAAAACAATATGTCTGTTGAACAGGTGTAGAAGCTCATCCCTTGTTCCCTGTTTAGGATGTGGTTTCCGGTTTTCTCTTTTCCAGTCTTACTCTTATAGCCCCCTGCACATCAGTGGCCTTACCGTCTTGCCCGGGGTGATATGATTAAAAAAAAAATTTTTTTTTAAAATATGCCTCTAAATATTTATTCAACTAAATATGAACCATTTTGTTGCATGATTTTTCTCCATTTTTCCTTCAACTTAAAGATTCTGTTTTCCCAGAATTTTGGCATTTTCTTGACAAAGAGCACATAAGACTTTTTGTCATCCAAAGAATTAAAATTTTTACCATTGAGATTATTTTGTAAGGACCTGAATAAATGAAAATCCAAAGGAGTAATGTCTGGTGATTATGGTGGGTGGGGTAACACATCCCAAACAGGCTGCAATAATTTTTGCTGGGTTTATTTTTATTGCCTTTATACAGCAAATCACAGAGAAAAAGGCAATCCAAAAGATTTTTTTCCCTCAGATCATGTGGTATCCAAACATAACAATAATTTGAGTACCTAAACTTCACTAAGTGGCCATGGATGATGAGTTTTGATAGATTTAGTGTTTCTGCCAGTTCTCACATTGTGTAATGTGGGTTATTTACAATCCTTGTCTTGATTTGGTCATCATATGTAGTGGGGGTTTGCCTGAGCATTCTTCATCAATAAGGCTACATCCCCAACTCTAAAACTCTAAACTAAAAAAAAAAAAAAGAAAAAAGTTTCTGAGGAAGAGGATTGTGCATTCTTCTGGTTAATAAAGTAATATTTTGAAAATAAATATTTAACATTTTTCAACCAATAGATTGTGTACACACCAACAATAAAAAAAATGCTTTGTGATCCCTTTGAAGGGTATTTAAGCAAAGTTTCTAGACAGATAAACAAAGACAGGGCAACAGATTGCAACATTTCACAATGTTCAGTTTAAAAGAAATTCCCTTAATCATTTAACCATCTTTCTCACCAAGCTACATGACACTTACAATTACTCATCTTCTTCCTTGCCTCTTCTTTTTTACACATGCACATGAATAAATCACATTTCTTTTCATCTTAACAAGCAAAGACTGTAAGAACTTTAACACTCATACATGCTAAGAAAAATTTACTTATAAAAAACATGAAAATAAAAATGTTATAGTCTTATATTTATTGTGACATTTGTGCAACTAGATTGGCAATTAAGTCCCACCCTTTTACCATCAAAATAGGTAAAAGTAACTGCCACTTTTTCTCTATCAGGTACTTTTCCTGCACTTTCTGCCTCTGGAACTCCCTTCCACATGCTTTCCTCCCTGATAGTTACAATCTCTAAAAGTTTAATTACAATGTTAACTGCCATCTTCTATCACCTTGACTCCCATCTCTCTCTTACCATTTCTTCAACATCCCCTGTATCATGTTTTTTTCTCTTTCTCTACACTCATTGTAACCCCCTGTGCATCAGTGACAGTCTTGCCTTGCTTGGGGTGAAATGATTATAAAAAAAATTTTAAATTGGGTTTAAGTCACATTTTTTATTTTTTTCATAATCATTTCATCCCAAGTAATGGGGATTGCCAATGGGGCACAGAGGGTTAAAATGAAAGAAAAAAAAACAGGGTAAAAAAGAAAAGATAAGATATGGGTGGGATGATTGTAGCTATCAGGGAAACAAGTATACAGAAGGACGTAAGAATGTCAATTTGCATTCATCCTCATAATGTAAATCAGTAAAGATGTATTGTATCCTGTTGGAACTCCAATTCTTTCACTCAAACAAAAGTGTTCACTTTTGACATCCATAGTTCATACAACAAAAACAGGTTTTAATCTCATCCAACACCATGTACCCATTTCTGGAATACCAGCCAAAATACCAGGACCATAAAACATTTTTTCTGACCAAACAGAAAAAGACCCATGCAGTTTTCCCAGCAATGCTTTTGTGCCACTTATTGACTCCACCAAGGAAGGCAGATATGATGGCTGGCAGTAGAGCTCCACAATAAGCAACTTACCTGAGCACACTACATGGCTACCCTGGCCATCAGCTGCAATATCAAGGCACTTCCATCAACAGTGAAGCCTTCGGTCAGTAATTAAACAATCAGCAGCTGCAGAGACTAATTCTAAACTACTTGTTGAGCCTGGTCAGTACTTAGATGGGTGACCGCTTGGGAATACCAGGTGCTGTAAGCGTTTAGTGATGGATGTGCATTGTGATGCAGTGGATATCGGCTTGGAAAGAGAAATCGGTGAGCTGAGTTCAAATTCCAGCTGAATACCCTGCATTCACTTAAGCACTGGTACCCTTGGGAAAGGTATTAATCCATCCCTTCCCTCCAGTTATGGGTTAAATAACAGGGTAGGACTTGGAGACCCTGCCCTTAAAAAACAAATCCCAATGAATCTTGATACTTGAAAAAGAAAAAAGTATTACTAGACACAAAACTTATAAAAACAACAATAAATTGTTGAAATAAAAAGATATTACCAGCAATAAATAAATAAAATTTAGTTGGCATTAAATGACCCGCCAAGGTTGATATGCCATAAAAACAAAACAACCAACCAACTAAACTACTAGAATGCAAGTCTATCTCACTTGACTATATATATGCATGTCTATCTTGACTACTACCTTGTGTTATACCTGTAATGAACTCTCAGTCTCCCACGGCTGATATATGAAACCCTGGAACAAGCAAGCAATTGAACTCTTACTTATTCCCACTGCATCTTCTCTCAATTCGTTGTTTTGTCCCTGTATTAATATGTCCATTGTAATGTTTCACATTCCTCACTGCCATGTCTTTGTCCTTCAATGTCGCAGCCGACTTGTTGAAACATATTTCTTGCATCCAGTATTCCTCATTCTGCCACTTACTTCAAGTGCTGTCTGCCAAATTTCCTCTAAAGACAAAGTCTGCTCCCTTTTGTGTGTGCCTCAGTCAGTTATGCAGATTTTTTCATACCCACCTCCAAACATTTAATTGGTCCTAAGACAGTGACGAATAGGTAGTTCGACAGAGTCAGCGACAAATGTCCAGACGACCTCAGAAAGAGACTTGAGCCTATTTATTGCAGAATAGGCCAGTCCATTGCTCAGAGTGGGGCAATCCATTTGCTGGCCTGCCATTGGCTAAGTTTGTTGGTCTGCCATTGGCTAGATGTTTGATAAAAGAGTTTATCCGGGTCTAACTTTTACCAACATGAGAGGACATGACACCCACCATTGCGAGGAGGCTATGATAGTTTACAAGGCAGCCATGACGTTCCCGGTAAGTTACCTTGACTTCTACACATGACTGTGTATGACACAGGTGATTTTGTGCCTCTTTTATCTAGGAGATAAGCTATGTCCACTACAGTCACTTACATTTTTTTCTCATTAATGGTAAGGCTAACATTATAGAGGAAAAATCTACACTAAAAATATCTGGTGTTTTTCAACAGAAAGTGCAACAGCCTTCAAAATGAAAATACAAGTTCACATTCAATAAAAAAATTATTAATTTGTGTTGTTTACCCCATCCTATAAACACAATCAGATCACCGTAATATTTCCTAATGACAAAATATTTAAAAGAAGCTGAAAGACCAATTCTGTATATCAGAATTTATTTCTTCCAGAATTCAAGATTCCTTAAGTAACAAATAAAAAAAAGAGTTTTTTTTTACAAATAAATCTAACATTTGTTACTACATTTGAATAGGCTTTTATCCCTTCTCCCAAAATCTGACCTTACTTTCAAAACAACCTAATTGATGAATAAAAGAAATGACTGTGAGAAGAATGGCAATAATGAAAGAAAGGAAGTATGGGAGGAAAAGGCAAAAGGAACAGAGGAAGAAAAAAAAAGAAATTATGAAAAGATGGAAGAAGAGTGCAAAAGAATGAAGAATTTTCGAGATAGACAAAAAATCCTTTTTTTTAAAAAAGCAAGAATGTAGAAAGAAGGACACAGAAAAAAGAAAGAAATGAAGAAAGAAGGTTAAAAGAAGAAAAGGACAAAGAATTCAGAAAAAAACAAAGGAGAAGGAAGAAAAAAGAAAGGTTACAGAAAAAAAGAAATAAACAAAAAAGGAAGAATGAAAGAAGGAAAGGAAAAAAAGAATGTAGGATAAAATAGAGAATGAAAGAAAGTGAAAAGTGAAAAAAAAGAAGGAAAGAAGAATGCAAAAAAGAAACTAGCAAACAAAGCAAGAATTAAAGTTAAACAATGAAGGATAAAAGAAGAAATAAGGTATGAAATAGAAAAAAAGTTTAAAGAAGAAAAAGAAGGAATGAAAAAAAAAAAGAAAGAAAGGTAGAAAGAATGAAGGCAGGAAGGTGAAAAGAAAAAAGCAAAAAGCAGAAACTAATAAAAATAAATATGAAGAATGTAGATAGAAAGAGATGGATATGAAAGAAACTGTCTGGTTTTTCTTGCAAAGCTATCACAACCAAGAATTTTTAATGATAGTTTTATGCCAAAAACAAAAAAAACGTTTTAGCAGAAGGATAAAAAAAAAATTTGAAAGGCGTAAACTAGACTTTTTTTAAATAAACTTTTTTCTTGATTTTATCAGTCATAAATTTTTGGGTGGAGCTGAAAGTAGGCATATAGTTATCAACACACAAAAAAAATGAAAGTTCAAATTCTGCCTTGGACAGTTTGTGTTCATTTTATTCTAATAAACTTGGATTGCCCGGTTCACACTCCGCCTACATCTATTGAACAGGTGAAGAGGCTCATCCCTTGTTTCCTGTTTAGGATGCAGTTTCCGGTTTTCTCTTTTCCAATCTTCTTACTTTTTTTTCAATTGGACTAAACTATCGCCCAGTTCACACTCCATCCACGTCTACTGAACAGGTGAAGAGGCTCATCCCCTGTTCCCTGTTTAGGTTGTGGCTTCCGGTTCTCTCTTTTCCAATCTCTTCACTCTTATGTAGCCCCATGCACATCAGTGGCGTTACCGCCTTGCTTGGGGTGATATGATTTTTAAAAAAATAATAAGCAATATATTTTTAGAAAAAAATATTACCAGTTATATATTTTTAGAAAAAAATATATATCAGCAATATATTTTAGAAAAACTTGTGACCATCAATATATTTTTAGAAAAAATTATTACCATCAATATATTTTTAGAAAAAAATATTACCATCAATATATTTTTGGAAAAAAATATATACCAGCAATATATTTTAAAAAAATATATATATTTTTTTTTTATAAGCGTTTCACTCCGAGCAAGGCACTTCACTGCCACTACTGCGCAGGGGGCTACATAGAGTGGAGAAAGGATGGTTAAATATAGGAAATGTCAGAGGGTGGGTGATAGGCGGGTACGGATACCGAGAATGAGGGTTGGGTAAATGAGAGTGTTGGGAGAATAAATGGAAGTTAGTGTGATAGGAGGTATCTATTGACCCTACATTTAAACACCTGGAGATTGTAGCTGTCGGGAAAGCAGACTTGTGGAAGGGAATTCCACAGGTGGGAAGCACGAGAAAAGAAGCTGTTGGAGTAGAAATTATGGTTACATCTTATCTGTTTAACTGTAAAAGGGTGGGACCTATTTGCTAATCTAGTATCTCATGTAAATTTGTGCTTAGGCAGCACCAGTGATCTAAGTTCATCGGAGAAGAAGCCATGAAAGTACTTGTAGAAGAGGCACAAGGAAGCCACATCACACCGGTGAGAGAGTGGTTGCAGCCGGTCTGCCAAGTTAGTATCAACCACGTTACAGATTCTCCTTTGTATTTTGTCAAGAAGCCCAAGGAGAGTAGCAGGGGCACCTGACCAGATGTGGCAGCAGTATTCAATACATGGGCGGATGGTAGATTTGTATATGTGCAGGATAGATTCAGGCGGGAAAAACTTCCGGGCCCTGCACAGAGAGCTGACTTTCGTAGCGGCAGATTTGGCAATGTATTCGATATAGTCATTCCATTTGAGGTCCGCCAAAAGTGTAAGGCCAAGGAGGCGTAGTGTTTTACTCTCTGGGAGGCAAGCCTGTTCCATGCTAATGGGAGGTAGATGTGATTGTCTATCGTGGTTAGTTGATAACAGCTTTGTTTTAGAAGCATTGAAATTTACTAGCCATTTCCTACCCCAGGCCACTACAGATTGGAGGTCCTTTTCAAGCTTGGCACCAGCAATACATCTGACTTGCAACAAAACCCTCTTTACAAAAATACGTCAATGAAACCTGATCTACAAACTGATTTCTTACAAAGAATACATATGCTGTCCATACGAATCTATTGCAAAAATCTTGTTGGCACTAAATAACCCATTAAGATTGATATGCTGTAAAACAAAACAAACCAAACTAAACCGTAATAATAACAAATACAGTAATACACAGATAGTGAACATACAAAGATAACTGGACAGATTAATACCAAAAGATATATATTGATGGTTTAATTACTTAGTTTTTGGTCATAATAAAATTAGACCAGTGCACATTTGTATTAAAAAGTGTTTAATACATTATAGAATTTTTGAATATTCTTCATTTGTAAACAAGTTATTACGCGACCTAGGTTTCTACCATGTGGTGTCTTCAGGTGATTTGCGATAACTGATATTACCGTTTATTGTTTTTTTAAGAACACTCACGTAATGATGTTTTTTTGAATGCTCACATGACAGGGAATTTTTGAACGAGCAATTTTTAAAATTGCAAGAAATTATAATGTTTTCATCCATAATTGTATGAACCTAATAGAAATGTTTTGGTAAAACATTATAATTTCTTGTAATTTTAAAAATTGCGTATTCAAAAAATTCCCGTCATGTGAGCGCTCAAAAAAATAACACCATTACATGAGTGTTCTTAAAAAAAATGGTAAACGATAAATTCAGTTATTGCAAATTGTCTGAAGACACCACGTGGTAGAAATCTAGGTTGCGTAATAACTCATTAACAAATGAATTATGAGATATATATATATATATATAGTATATCGAGGCAGCAAGTAATTTTCTAAACTTTTGCTGTTAAATATAAGAGACAATGAATGTCTATTATGTTTAATCATGAGCCGTTCTAAACGTCATATTTTGCTTTAATTTCAGTTGAAAATAAAGACAAAAATTCTCCAATATTTGGATAATTATTTATTAGTTTTCTTCTAAGCTTTCGGCTCACATGAGCCATCTTCAGAGAGGTCGTTCAAACTGAAATATTATAAAATCCACCATCACCGATGATTTTATTTTGTGTTGACATAAAACTCTGCTTGGCAACGGCAATAGTTACCAAAAATAATAAACGCAGTTCTTAAGTTTGCGATGCGGTTTTATGACGTCACACCACGGTATAGTGCAAAATGACAATAAAACCATGTAGTCAAATGCAATGTAATATGTTATTTCCTGTTTTAAAGTTGATTTTATTGAGTGTTGGTTGTTTCGATTTGATGTACATGGCCTCCAATATCTGCAGGTTCCTCTTACTGTGTGCATGAGTAAGGATCACCGTATTGTTGACCAAAATCTGTCTGATATTACCTACATGTTTATGTTTTTCAGAGAAATGTTGTTTAATAGTACTCTGATCAGAAAGATGACATCTAAGTCTACGGGAGAGCGTGGTTGTAGTAAAACCAATATATGTACTAGGTTTTTGATTAGTATCAGAGATGCAATCTCTGAATGGGCATGTAAATTGGTACACTACATTGATTTTTTGAAGAGAATTTAGTTTAGTGCTTGTTGGGTTATTATAGACTATGAGGTCAATTGTCTTAAACTTTTTATAATATATAATGAGTTTAATTTGATTGTTACTTTCCACTGGTTTAACATTTCTACGTATTATGTTTTTGAGAGTTTTTTCATCTTATTTATAATTATTATGTATTTGGTTGCAATAGTATAAGTTAATAGTGTTATGTTTATTTTGATGCAAACTATTATTATTAATATTATCATTATTGTTGGAGCTATTGTTAATTTTGTTGAGATACATTTTAATTTGTTGATCAATAATGGAGTTAGGAAATCCATTATTGACTAGTGTTTGCTTAATGTTGTGTAATTCGTTATATATATATATATATATATATAGCATAATGATAATCCACGTATACTGTCTTAATATATATAGGAAAAACTACTAAAAAGTTGTAAGTTAAAAATGTATTTTTTTTTTCGACAGTATTTATTTCTATTCTAGTTTAAATTTTAAAATCATTTGTTTATGATGAAAGGCCGAGGCCAGTCTGAAATATCAAATATATATATATATATATATATATATATATATATATATATATATATAATAGAAATAGATAAATACTGTCAAAAAAATACATTTTTAACTTACAACTTTTTAGTAGTTTTTCCCATATATATATATATAGATAGATAGATAGATAGATAGATAGATAGGTCTTGATATATGTATGTATATTGATAAACATGCACCTACAGATAGATAGAGAAATAGATAATGAGTACACTGAGCTAGACAGATAGATTTTGGAATGATTAGATAGATCAAAATAAATTTGGCTGAAATAAATTAGCCTGTCTAAGTAAAGATGTAAATGGCAGATCAGAATAAACATCTAAACTTATTTATAAATGGAACTTTGTCTGTGTGTGTGTGTGTGTGTGTGTGTGTGTGTGTGTGTGTGTGTGTGTGTGTGTGTGTCCATTACCTATAGACTCCGAAATGGCTGAACTGATTTTCTTGAAAATTTACACAGTTGTACTATAAGCCACTGCGAGTGTTCTTAGCTAGGTTTTGTGTTGAGGTACCCCCGATAAATATCAAAAATTGATAATCGAAAACATCGGGTTATAGAAGGAGTGGTCTGATCTTAATCAAATTTCATACACTCATAGACAAAGACATAAGAAACAATATTCAAAAGTTTCAAGGTTGCAGTTCTTACAATAGTACAGAAAATCGATAATATATATATATAAAAGGCAAGATGTTTGTGTGTGTGTCTGTTTATCTGTCTGTATGTCCTTTATACAAATCCACAATTTTTATCTGACTCTTACCAAACTTCACACAAATATTCTTTAGGCTGAGTCTGAGCTCCAGGACCATGGATTAGTTTTAAAGCATTCATTACATGCCAGGCTATACTGTTAGTAAAGAAATAAGAAAAAGAAAGAAATCCTTCAATAAATCTTTTTATCGAGATTGATTGACTTTTATAAGAATAGATTAACAGAAGCTGAAGAAGAAATATTAGATTAATATGCAAGATGCCTTAAGAACCTCCTAAAATTATGCTTCCTCTTAAATTATTGATTATCTTGCCATGTGAAAGAAACATCAATGACGCCCACACCCCTGGCTAGCTCACTAACATCGACACAACTTCTCTTGTATAATCAAATCTCAGTCTATTCGTTTGTGAAGATGATGCTCTCTTTCAAAAGAGGTCATATGCCATACCTCGCGCTTCTAAGAATATATGCATTTTAGTGAATACATTGATATTTGAATCTGTGTTTATGTTCATTCTGGACATAGGTGATCATGGACTTATACTTGCTTCTATATCTTGCCGCTCTCAACACTTTTCCTCTCATTAGAAACAAAGAAAAGAGTGCTGGATTACTATGTGATATCTGTTCTGTACAGAAGTGAATGCTGGATGATCTCCTCAAAGATGAAGGAGAGGCTTGAGGCAGCAGAAATGTGATTTTACATAAGGATACTGAGAATACCATGGATGGAGCACATGTGCAACGATGAAGTGGAAAGGATGCAAACAAAAAGAAAACTGATACTAAATATCAGGAAGAGACAAATGAGGTTCCTGGGACACGTAATGAGGAGGGATGGCCTAGAGAATTTAATAATTACAGGTTGGATAAATGGAAGGAGAGACAGAGGAAAGCAGCACGAGACATACTTGTTAGGTCTGAGCAAATGGTTGATGGAGCGGAGCTTAGAAGAGATACCAAGAAAAAAAATATTGAGAGCAACAAGAGACAGAGCCAAGTGGAAGTCCATGATCACCTACGTCATGAAGAAGAAGAATCTCTCCCAAATCCACCCCTGCCATTCGCTCACTCAAGCCCATCAAGAATGTTGCATGCTGTCTTCCCCTGTCTCTCTTTCCCTCTATCCATCCTGTAAGTATCAGATTCTCCAGACGCTCCTTCCTCATTACATGTTCTAAAAATCTCAGCTGTTGCTTCCTGATATTAAGTATGTTTCCTTTTCATTTCCATCTTCTCCAAAATCTTCTTGTTGCTCATATTCTCATTCTGTGGTATCCTCAGCATCCTTCTGTAAATCCACATTTCTGCTGCTTCAAGTCTCTCCTTCATTTTTGAAGAGATTGACCAGCATCTGCTTCCATATAGAAAGACAGATATCAAAGAACAGTTTAGAACTTCTTTTTTTTGTTTCCAACAAAATCTTCCTGTATCTCAATACTCTACTTAGCTTTTGAAAGGCATCTTTGGCCATGCCAATAAATCTTCAGGTTTCAGTGTCACACTTTCCATCCTCTGTCAGAACACTTCCTAGGTATTTAACTATCTGCACCTATTTGATTTTAGTATCCCTGACCTGTAGTTGGCATTTTGGGGCCATCTTTTTGCTGATGATCTTGCATTCAGTTTTCTTGAAGTTTGTTTGGCCCTTTCATTGCTATCTTTTGCCGGATGTCCTGTATTTTCTTTGCCATATCTGCTCTCAGCCCTGTCATCTGTGTATCTGATATTGTTGAGATTGTGGCCACCAATGACAAATCCAGGCAGAGCTTCTAGTTATTTGAGAATTGTCTTGCTGTACATGTTGAATAGATCTGGTGAGAAGACACATCTCTGTCTATTTTTGTATATCAGTAAATTCCTTTACTGTCCGTGGATGATGCTATGATATTTATGTTGTCAACTAGTAAATTACGGATAAGGTTTGATAAACACACATAAATACCTGCCAAACCCTATCTGTAACATACTTGTTGACAACACAAATATCGTAACACCATCGAAATGCAAACAAGGCTAAAAAAAAAGGTAGCATGATTAATGAAAAAAAACATTCAATACTCAATAAGATCAACTACGAACACCCTAACAATATGCTTACCATGTTCAAAGCATAAAATATACACACTACTCTACAAGCATACAAAACACTACATATATTCAGTTACATGCAAAATAAACTCCACCCTTAGTAATGGCAAAAAGTATAGCTGTAAGTGCTCAGAAAAACACAACATTCAGACAGTTTTTAAATAATTTATATCCCAAAAAGAAAAAAAATATATATATGTAAGTATAGGGTAGGAATAGATGGAATAAAATTTTGTATCCAAAAAACGCTATTTTTTAAAAAGTGCTCTATACAAAGTAGAGCAGATAATATTTATTTAGAATTTATGACATATTCTTATAGTGGAACATCCTGCCATCCCCGAGAATAGAATGCTCTACTTTATAAAAGATGGTAACAAGCAGTACGATGATAGAAAAGGTCTTAGGCGAAGGCATTCACTATTCGATAGTGGATTCCGCTCCAACCCGTGGCTTGCCTATATGTGTATTATTGTTAATTGTACTTTAATACAATAAATCTGTATTTCTTATTCCTGGTGTGGAGTTCCATTCTTCAACTGATCATTTTATACTGTATTCCTTTTCAGGATATATCACATATGTTATAATATCACTACGAAAGTAACTATTTTGTTTCGACATGACTCATGTCTTATCAACTAAATAAGACATGAGTTGTGTCAAAACAAAATAGCTACTTTTGTAGTGATATTATAACATATTTATACTATAAATTATATATCTATTTATAAGCATTAATATTAATAATGTTAAGAAAGTTGAAAGTTTAGACCATATTTCCTGTAGTTTGCTTCCAAAATGAACTTTAGACAATTTATGATGGAATTTCCTTAGTCTGACAAGGATTATTCTTAGTTTGGAAAGTTGATCACTAAAATTTATCAACACAGAATGTATGTTTTTTTTATAATATTTGATTTAAAGAATAGATACATGCATGTGCATATATATATAGCATAGTATAGGCATGTATATCTATTGGGATTAAATATAGATATTAAAAAAAAAATAGAGAGCATTTTAACTGGTTCTAAATTAAAATGAAGCAAAACTTTAATGCGATAAGAATTTTAAATCTATGATTAGCATTTGTTTCAAAGAGTAGAAATAAAATTTTGAACTCATTATCTGGAGGCCATTTTTCATATATTACCATATTTCACACCAGATTATGAATTTTAAAAGAAATTTTGTTCACATTTTAAGAAATCATGTTGTCTGATCATATTTTGTTTTGGCTTCCATGATGGGAGGGTCAGTTTATGATGAATTTACATATCAAACTAAACCCCTGTATAAAATTTTTATTTAAATAATAAAAATTTTTTTTTATAATTTTCGTGATCTAGAGTGGTAAATGTATACTATTTTTAAAATTATTTCTGGTCTTAATGCTTATTGTGCAACCCCACCTTAAAAAATATAGTTTGTGACATTTTTTATATAAAGCACAAACATGATGTTGCAGACTACTTGATTGGCAAATAGGTCTCACAGTTTTATTGTTGAACTAGCTAAATGTAACCTCAAGATCTATACTAATAGTTTCTTTTCTCACACTTCTCGCCTGTAGAACTCCTTTCCAATTTTTTTGTTCCCTGCCACCTACAATCTTCAAACGTTTAAATGTCGCACCAATTATCATCTTCTATTTTCCTGAAACCTGTTCTACTGTCCTTTCCCCTCACTAAAGTTTTTTAATTCTTTTTCATTCCTTGTGCCTTAGAGGCATTATAGCTTTACTTGGGGTGAAATGATAACAAAAAGTATAAAATTATATCTATTCATTGCAGTGACTAATGCATGGCTATCAGTGTTTTTGTTTTGGTTTCTGCTAAAAAGAAAATTCAACCAATACAAGGCCCAAGTGTCACTCAAGGTAAAGAGCTATTGAGTGATATTATAAGGAAGTGTTGTTTTTGCTTACACCAGTCACAGATCTAAGCTTACATTTCCTGGTATTCCAAAGCAGCCACCCATCTAGGTACTGATCAGGCTTAACACTACTTAACTTTGGTGATGAAATGGGAACCAATGTTTCAATGTGATCTGACTGTAAGGAAAGAGGAAGAGACTTAGAGACCTAGAGTTAAGGAGCTCAATATTTTAGTTGTCAAAGAAGCATACACTCGGGAGTTTGTTCCATAAAATAACAGTTCTGTGGTAGAAGCTGTCTGAGTGGAACTTGCTCCTTATCAAAAGAACACAAAAGGAATGGGGGTAATTTTCCACCATGAGTATGTTGTGGTGGGTCCTAGCCATGAAGGTTTGAATTAGTGAAACTAAAGAATCTAATTATGATAATAATAGTGATATACTAGTGAAATGTTGCCAATATTTCATCTGTGTGATAAGATACCTTGGCAGAAGGTCTCATTAGCATGGGATAATGAAGAAAAATGTAAGAGAGTAAACATTTCAACAAACTTTACTGATCAAACCAATAAACAAGCGCCAAGAAGTTTTTCTTGTCAGAATCCATTTTGCACATTTATAAATCTACCATTTGTCCATGCATTGAATACTGTTGCCACATCTGGTTGGCTACTTCTGCTATTCATCTTGAGGTTCTTGGCAAAACCCAAAGTAGAATTTGCAATATAATTGATCCTGACTTGGCAGCTTGCCTTCAGTCACTTTCGCACCGCCATGACGTGGCTTCTCTCTGTTTTTTCTACAAATAATTTCATGGCAACTGCTCTGCCAAACTTTTTCCCTGGTTCCTCAACCATATATATTTACTCCTGCTACTAGATTGGCATCTAGGTCCCACCCTTTTACTGTCAAAATAGTTTAATGTAACTACCTCTTCTACTTTAACATTTCCTTTTCTTGCACATCCCCTTTGTGGAACTCACTACTGTTTACTTGTTTCCCTAATAGATACAATCTCCAAAAGTTTAAATGCAATGTCAATTGCCAACTTTTATTTACTTGATTCCCATCCTTCTCTTATCCTTTCTTTGACATTCCTTTACCCTTGTTTTCTTTTACTGTAACCCAATGTGCACCAGTCACGGTCCTGCCTTACTTGGGGCAAAATGATTATAAAAGAAATAACAAAAAAACACTTTCCTATGACTAACTTACCAGCCCCGTTATCAATAGCAAAAAGCTGCTGATATCATTGTCAATTTTGACAATGATAAATAAATTCATAAATTACTCATTAAGAAGTATTTAAAGTCATCAACAAACAAATTAACCAATTTTCACAGTAAAATCTCATGTAAAATTACTTAAATATCTTCCTCATCACTAAGAGATAATAATACATACAGATGTTTAGTCTGGCACAAGGCCACAATAGTAAAGTACTCAATGCAAATTGAATTTACTGTGCTATTTACTATCAGTCAGTCAGTTAAGTGCCATACATGAGATATGCTTAGGCAATCATGTCTCTTTCAATCCATGACTGACTTTT
The DNA here is from genome assembly GCA_037127315.1 of Ascarosepion bandense. Taxonomy (NCBI): domain Eukaryota; kingdom Metazoa; phylum Mollusca; class Cephalopoda; order Sepiida; family Sepiidae; genus Ascarosepion; species Ascarosepion bandense. The sequence goes on along the minus strand of JBBBDQ010000695.1, from coordinate 1,186,608 downwards.
CCTGTAGTAGGTCATCATTTCTTTCTGCTGTAAACTGGTTGCCAACCAACGCTATAGAACTCAATCTGTCCAGCTATTCAACCCAAAGCTGGAGGGAGAAGAGATGGATTCTTTTTTTCTTTCTTTCCTTTCCCAAGAGTAATTGCACATAAGTGAATGCAGCAAATTCAACTGGAATTCAAACTTGGCTCTATGAGTTCTTGTTTGGAGCTGATATCAATTGCACCACAACATATATACACTATTTGCTATACTACATATAAAAAAAATCTTGCTGAACAATGCTTTACAGCAGGTACTATAAACAGGTTATCACTAAGTTTATCTTACTCTGGTACAAATCATGAAAGTAGAGCAACTAGTTAGAATTACACTCAGTCTACAGTATTTACATTATTTGGACTATTGTCCTCATCTTTGTTACCATTTGTACAATGTTTCGGCCATTGTACACTCCAGCCTTCTTCAGGTGCTAGGAATTTCAAACCTAACCCTTTATTACAATCACTGGGGTATATGAATTACATTCCTTGCAAGAAGCCTCGATTAGAAGTCACAAGTTATCTCCCTCTAACCCTGCAAGTTACTTGGCAACAAAGATGAGGACAATAGTCCGAATAATGTAAATACTGCAAATACTACCTCATCTCAGAAATATAAACAAATACTCACACTCAGCTAATCTGTACATGCAAATAGACTATGTCAATAATTCAGCCTACTGACTATTCTATGATGGTTACTTTTTTTTATGAACCTTTTACATCAAAAGGACTCATAGCCAAGTGGTTAGAAAGTCTGCTTTCTAACCATGAGACCTGGATTCAAAGAAATATGCAGATACAAGCAGCCAGCCACCACTTAGAAGTGGACTAAAACTGCATTACCTTAGATATGCTATTTCTGGTAATATTAAATGCTTTTATACTTTCACACTGCAACAGTGCACAAATCATCAATACTATACATAATTGAAACTAGTTGCTCAAGAAATAGATGTCCTTTTGCCAGACTTGTGTTGTAATGATTCATGCAACGCTTTATTTTAAAAGTCATGATTTATTTCCTTAGATCACGGCTCACGCTTCTGGAATTAGTCTCGGTAGACATTTTTTATGCCATAACTTGCAATGGACTTTTTTTTGCAAAAGTGTCTAATAATTTATTAATATCAAGAATTTCAGATCAAATAACACTGTATTATATTCTTGTGAAAAGCTATCATTTGCATAAATCTCTGACATGTATTTCGAGTGTGTGCCTTTCTTTTATGTTTTATTTTTGACCTGGAATGATTAATAAGAATCTTCAATATTCTATAAAAATTGTTCATTGATTTCTTCCACACAACATTGAGCAACTTAGTGACGGTATACAATAGCACTTGCCTGTATAACCAAAATCCTTGAAAATGGATAACAGATTGGACTTGAACAAACAATCACTCAAGCTCAGTCTGGAAAGAAAGGTCTTGTTCTCATAAAAAAATGCTATAAAAAAGATTGGCAAACCTGAAGCAGACTACCACCACATTTAATTTTGTTTTGCACTTTTTTTTTTTGCTTTTTTCAGCGCAGTCCTATCAATTACCCCCTTAGCTTTACGACTGATAAGAAAAAATTTTGAAAAATTTCAATATTTAAACATTTTCTGGAGGAAATCAGTTTCTCATACAACATTATAGTAAATCGAGCTTCCATTTTGAAACCAGTCACCGGTACAACACTACCACCACCTGTAAATTTGTTCATTATCAAATTTTTGGGACCTTTTTCGGTGCAATATTATCTTTTACACCTTAAAACTTTACAAATGACAAAAAAAAATTTGCAAAAATTTCAATATTTAAACAATTTTAGGGGTGGGGACCAGTTTCTCATACAACCTTATACTGGATTGAAAATGGAGGATCGATTTATTTAACGTTGTATGAGAAACTGACCCCGCCGCCAAATTTGTTTAAATATTGGAACTTAACCATCATTTTTTTTTTTTTTTATTTCTCTTTTTAATTTTATTTTTATTCTCATTTTGGAATATGGATTGTTGCTGAGGAGGCTGAGGAGATGTGAAATCTCTCTTAGGGTTTCATGTTGAAATGTTCATTCAACAATTTTGAATATTGAAAATTTATTTTATTTTATATAAATACATACATATATATAAGAATAAATGGAGTAAAAATCCACAGTTCATAGAATTTACTTTTTAAAAGTGCTCAATATAAAATAGAGTCATATATCATTAATGTAAAATTTTTATCATAAATCATTATAATATAAAACATTAAAAATAATAACTTAATAATTAGTTACAATAACTCACCCACCCCCACCATATGACCTTATTTTTTCATTTAGCATAGATCTGTGTTTTAATTGGTTAATCAAGACATACCCACGTGTACATTTTTAATTTTTGAAAAAAGGTAAGGAATTGTTTTTAAATTTCCATAAAAATAATTTTTATTACCAGTTGCCAACTATCATTTGACAAAGTACAATTAATAGTACTGAAACATGATAGCTTTTGTATGGCGATTTAAAATGCTTTTATTATAATCACTTATAATAAAACTATTATAATAATAATTCTTCCATAGATTAAAATGTTTGTTAAAACACATTAAGTTCCCTAGCAATTATAAGTTCAATCCATGGGTCTGGTAGCACTATAAAGTCACATACTCTGGTTCAGTGAAAGAAATGGACAAACAACATAGAGGTGAATAAAAATGGTGACTATTAAGTGACATGAAATCTAAATCTAAATCTAAACTTATTTATAAATGGAACTTTGTCTGTGTGTGTGTGTGTGTGTGTGTGTGTGTGTGTGTGTGTGTGTGTGTGTGTGTGTGTGTGTGTGTGTGTGTGTGTGTGTGTGTGTGTGTGTGTGTGTGTGTGTGTGTGTGTGTGTGTGTGTGTGCGTGTGTGTGTGTGCGTGTGTGTGTGTGTGTGTGTGTGTGTGTGTGTGTGTGTGTGTGTGCACGTGCGTGTGTGTGTGTGTGCGCGTGTGTGTGTGTGTCTGTGTGTGTGTGTCTGTGTGTGTGTGTGTGTGTGTGTGTGTGTGTGTGTGTGTGTGCGTTACCTGTAGACTCTGAAATGGCTAAACCAGTTTTCTTGAAAATTTACACAGTTGTACTATAAGCATCTGCAAGAGTTCTTAGCTAGGTTTTGTGTCGAGGTACCCCCAATAAATATCGAAAATCAATAATCGAAAAAATCAAGTTATAGAAGGAGTGGTCCGATTTTAATCAAATTTGATACACTCATAGACAAAGACATAAGAAATGATATTCAGAAGTTTCAAGGTTGCAGTTCTTACAATAGTGCAGAAAATCGATAATATATATATATATATATATATATATATATATGTATAAAAGGCAAGATGTTTGTGTGTGTGTGTGTGTGTGTCTGTTTATCTGTCTGTATGTCCTTTATACAAATCCACAATTTTTATCCGATTCTCACCAAACTTCATACAAATATTCTTTAGTCTGAGTCTGAGCTCCAGGACCATGGATTAGTTTTAAAGCATCCATTACACCCGAGCAACGCCAGGCTATACTGCTAGTATCCTCTAAGCATGGAAAGTAGAATGAGACCAGCCCATCCATCAAGATTGTTATAGTGGCAGTTGTCAGTTCAATCCCTGGAATTTGTAGTGCTGAAATAATAGGTTTGGTTCTAAATTCAAAGAAGATTACCAAATGTGAAAACAGACACCTGAAGATGACTGGAGGGTATAATTACTGAAACATTTAAATATACAAGTAAAAAATAAGCATGCAGATGTTAATAATCATAATTCTTCACCTCAAAAGTTCAGACGGAAAGGCCTATATTTTCTTTCTATTTTAGCAAAAAGCACACATGTAAGAAGCACGTGATGCCATATTTTGCAGTTAGTGTTTAAGAAATATAATACTCAAATATAGCACTGTATTTGATAAGGATTACAAACCAACGTCAGGTTGATGTGACTTTGGATAAATCAATAAAAATAACCAAAAAGTACTGAGAAGTCACACAGCTTCAGAGAATATACCATATATATGAACACCAAATATGAACTCAATAAATTCTAGGACATATCATATATAACTAGGATACTTTCTATGATGTATCATATATGACTAGGACCCTTTCTCTGACGTATCATACATAGCTAAGACTCTATGACATACCATACATAACTAGGACTCTTTCTATGACATATATATAACTAGGATATTCTCTATGACATATCACATATAACTAGGATACTCTCTATGACATATCACATATAACTAGGATACTCTCTATGACATATCACATATAACTAGGATACTCTCTATGACATATCACATATAACTAGAACACGTTCTGTGATGCATCATATACATAATTTTTTCTATATATGTCCTCTTCTCTACAATCATATGTTTGTTTCAATGTTGGATTTCCAACATTTCATCAGGAGGAAAGAGCAAGAGTTGGAATAATCCTCTGTTTATATTTGGTTCGTTGTTGTTGTGGGGTTGGTTGGGGTCATTGATAATGAAGGGAATAAACTGTAAGCACATTGAAGATCTAACCCTACAATCATGCTAAAAAATACTGGAAATTTGAGTAGATATTTTTATTATAAAAGATAAAAATGCTATAGAAAAAATCAATCTAATAAACCCTTAAAGTAAGATCTAATACCCACAAAAATATCTAAATAAATAAAATATATAAACAAAATTAAAAGAAATAAATAGGATTCCAAATGATAATTTATAGAAAAAATAAAAAATTAAAAGAAAAAACCGATCCTCTAAACTCAAAATTAAGATTAAATATACAACTTTATATAAAAAACTGATAAAATACAAATTTGCATTTACTTCCTAAAAAATACAAGTTTAGATTTCTTGAAATAACTTCGCCTAAATACAATAATACTCCAAACTTGAATATAAAATAAAAAATATAAAAAAACCCTATCCCGCTAAAATAAAAATAGAAAAAACAAAAATAAAATTAAAAAAATATTCCGTACCAGAAAAATCAAAATTAAAAAGAAAAAACACCCCACTACTATCACGTCTATCTAAGGAACCCCAAAGGGAAAGCCTCGCCACAAGATGAAAGAGAATACATAAAATAGGTCTGCTAACAACAGACATCAATTAATTAAACACTAGCCAAGCATAAAGCCGTCCTAAAAAATTCATAAGGTCAACAAACAAGTTCCTCAATAACACACACAAAAAAAAAGCCACACAAACACACAAAACTGACCAAGTAATCAAACCCCTCCACACACCTCTTTCTTCGAAATTCTAACCAAAAGATATATCCAACCGATAAAAACGTACATTCCAACAGATAATGCCATTAATCAACAATTTCGCACTTACACACCAAGTTCTTCAAAAGTCTAACAATCAAAACAAAAGACACATTCCCTTCATTATCAATAACCCAACTAACCCCACAACAACAATGAACCAAATATAAACAGAGGATGATTCCAACTCTTGCTCTTTCCTCCTGATGAAATGTTGGAAACCCAACATTGAAACACCATATGATTGTAGAGAAGAGGACATATATAGAAAAAATTATGTACATGTTCTAAAACATAATTTATAATAAATATTCACAGCTCTATACATCATATATCAAGCACTGTTTTAAATTAATGTTTTGGACGGGAAAAAAATTTTCTTTCCTTGTTCTGTACTCACTTGGATATATGTATATAACTAGAACACATTTTATGATATATCATATATAAATAGAATACTGCCTAAGACATGTATATAACTAGGAAACATTTTATGATATATCAGATATAATTAAGATAGTTTCTATAACATATATAACTAAGATACTTTCTATGATATATACATAAGTAGGACTCTTTCTATGACATATATAACTATGACACTTTCTATTGTGTATCATATATAACTAGGATCCTGTTTCTAACATATCATATATAACTAAAATACTTTTTATGATATATATATATATATATATATATATAACTGTAAATTTGTCATTGAACACGTCTCGAAAAACCCACCGAGTATAAACGTGGAGGGAAAAAAATGGAAACAAAAAAGAAACGAACTAAGCACTTGAACATTAGTCAAAGTACTAGTTGAAAGAAAAAAAATCTCGAGATGAGTAACCTAACACATAGAGCACTCAATACACTAGTAGAGCAAAGAAGTAAGTATCTAGCTATCCTAGAGAGTCAACGAACCTATCAAGGTTTCACCAAATTGAATCTTCAGGGAAAGTTGGCTCTCTCGGTTAGCTAGATACTTACTATATATATATATATATATATATATATATATATATATAAAATAAGGATGCTTTCCCTGACATAACAGATATAACTCCTTTTTATTATTAATCATATCACATCATGCAATAAAATAGACCCACTAAGACACAACAAGTTACTGAGTGTGATAGAATTTGTACAAAATATAACTGCTTAATACAGGTAGAATAGTTACCTTCCCAACTTCCCAACCTCAGAGCAGAACTTCTATAAATTCCTTCTTAGTAATGTATTTAGAAGTGGAATTTATTGATTTTGTGAAATTTTGCCAGTTTACCTAAAAATATAGGGCTACTGTTTGCATAAATGACACAAAGTTAGATTTTATTATGCAAGTCAATGTTTTAAAATAGGATTGGTACTAACCAACTGATAAGAAAATTTTCAAGATATATATTTACTTAAAATATTAATGTGTTTCTACCAGACATAAAATGGCAGAGCGGTTTTCTATTGTTATTAAGTAATAAATCAATCCACCCTAGAATTACAGCATCATCTCAGATTTTATGATGCAAGTCAATGTTTTAAAATAAGATTGGTACTAACCAACTGATAAGAAAATTTTCAAGATATATATTGACTTAAAATATTAATGTGTTTCTACCAGACATAAAATGGCAGAGCGGTTTTCTATTGTTATTAAGTAATAAATCAATCCACCCTAGAATTACAGCATCATCTCAGATTTTATGATGCAAGTCAATGTTTTAAAATAAGATTGGTACTAACCAACTGATGATAAGAAAATTTTCAAGATATATATTGACTTAAAATATTAATGTTTTTCTACCAGACATAAAATGGAAGATCGGTTTTTTATTGTTATTAAGTAATAAATCAATCCACCCTAGAATTACGGCATCATCTCAGATTTTATGATGCAAGTCAATGTTTTAAAATAAGATTGGTACTAACCAACTGATGATAAGAAAATTTTCAAGATATATATTGACTTAAAATATTAATGTGTTTCTACCAGACATAAAATGGAAGATCGGTTTTTTATTGTTATTAAGTAATAAATCAATCCACCCTAGAATTACAGCATCATCTCAGATTTTATGACGCAAGTCAATGTTTTAAAATAAGATTGGTACTAACCAACTGATGATAAGAAAATTTTCAAGATATATATTGACTTAAAATATTAATGTGTTTCTACCAGACATAAAATGGCAGAGCGGTTTTCTATTGTTATTAAGTAATAAATCAATCCACCCTAGAATTACAGCATCATCTCAGATTTTATGATGCAAGTCAATGTTTTAAAATAAGATTGGTACTAACCAACTGATGATAAGAAAATTTTCAAGATATATATTGACTTAAAATATTAATGTGTTTCTACCAGACATAAAATGGCAGAGCGGTTTTCTATTGTTATTAAGTAATAAATCAATCCACCCTAGAATTACAGCATCATCTCAGATTTTATGACGCAAGTCAATGTTTTAAAATAAGATTGGTACTAACCAACTGATGATAAGAAAATTTTCAAGATATATATTGACTTAAAATATTAATGTGTTTCTACCAGACATAAAATGGCAGAGCGGTTTTCTATTGTTATTAAGTAATAAATCAATCCACCCTAGAATTACGGCATCATCTCAGATTTTATGACGCAAGTCAATGTTTTAAAATAAAATTGGTATTAACCAACTGATGATAAGAAAATTTTCAAGACATATATTTACTTTAAATATTAATGCGATCCTACCAGGCATAAAATGGGGGATCGGTTTTCTATTGTTATTAATTAATAAATCAATCCACCCTAGAATTACGACATGGTCTCAGATTTTATTATGCAAGTCAATGTTTCCACAACCAAATTGCTATTAACCAACTAATTATAGGAAGATTTTCAAGACATATATTTGTATTGAATATTAATATGTTTCAAATGGACATAAAGTGAGAGATTAGTTTTCTATTATTATTAAGTAATAAACTGATCTACATGAGAGTTATGAAATGATGCAAGTCAACGTTTTCAAAATAAAAATGGTATTAACCCACCGATGATAGGAAGATTTTCAAGATATATATTTGTGTTAAATATTAACGTTTCTACTGAACATAAAATGGGGGATCGATTTTTTATTGTCATTAAGCAATAAATTAGTTCACATTAGAATTACAATATGATGTCACATTTTATTATGCAAACCAATATTTTGAAAATAAAATTGGTATTAACCAAATAATGATAGGAAAATTTTCAAGATTAGATATTAATATGTTTCTACCGGATATCAAATGGCGGTTAGTTTTCTATTGTTGCTATGTAATAAAATGATGAAACCTAGCTGACAATCTAGTACTGCACTTAAATCTGTAAAGTCAAGGTATCAATGAGAAAAACTTGTAAGAACAATTACCACAAAAATACTTATAGAAAAGGCAGAGAAAAGTTATGTTATAGCAGGAGGAAAGTGACTGAAGACAAGATACCAGATCAGGACCAATAACATTGCAGATTCTTCTTTAGATTTTATCAAGAATATCCAAGTACATAGCAGAAGCACTAGACCAAATATGATAACAATACGTTATAAATAATTGGTAGACTTCTAAATATCTAAAAGATTATGGTGAGAAAAATTTTCTCGTACAACATAGTGAAGCAGCAGACCTAGCAATTGATTCAATTATATTCTTTCCACTTCAGTAAAAAACATTAGCCTAAAAAATGAGATCTTTACCCGAAGATTAGCATCAGCCATACTAATGGAAGGCAAAAATGTTCTCTAAGATGATTAAAAGACAGCAACTTTGTTTTGGCTGTATTAAAATTAACAAGCCATTTCTTGCTCTAGTTAACAACAGATTGAAGATCATTTTTAAGATAGGCTGCCAATTTGATTTATTGAACATAGACTTATATTATAGTTACATCTGGAAATTCCAACTGTAAAATGAGACCTAACTGCCAATGTAGTACCATGAGAAACTGAAAAAAATTGAAAGAGAAGAAGAAAAGAAACTAACTTTAAGAATGCCAAAAATAATTTTAGAAATATTAAAATGTCAGTAAGCATGAAAAGAGAATTGAGCATTGAGAAAATATTTGCAAAAGCTCATATTGTAAATGTAAACAGAGTGACAAAATGTGGAATATTAAACACATTGGTTAAAAACAAAAACCAGCTAAACTACTGCCTCTATATACAGTCGGTCAGTTAAGTGCCATATGTGATACACACTTGGGCGATCATGTCTCTTTTGTTCTAGGACTGACTAGCAGAAAATTTTCCTGCATTAGGTTGCCATTTCTTTCTGCAGTAGACTGTTTGCTAACCAAGGCTATAGAATCTAATCTACTTTGTTATTCACCCCATAGGTGGATGGAGAAGTGATGGATTTATAACTTTCCTAAGGATATTTGTGCGTAAGTGAATGCAGCCAATTCAACTAGAATTCAGGCTTGGCTCTCTGGGTTCCCGTTCTGAGCTGATATTCATTTCAGCACAATGCACATTCATTGTCTTTATCTACACATCAGTTTCTTTGGCTTTTATATACACATCAAGCAAAAGAAACATCAATTGTTAGAGCAATAAAAGCACACATATTAAAAGGTCCTTTGTAATAAAAAAAGAAATGATTTTTAACAAAAAAAACAACATATATTACTATAAATTGCTAATATTGGAATATGATGATTAAAAACATCCTTACTGATTTATCGGTTCTCTATCATCAGAGCAAAGAAAAGAGAATACTGTGACATCTGTTCTTCAATATGGCAGTGAATGCTGGACAATCTCCTCAAAGCTAAAGGAAGACTTGAAGCAACCAAAGTGTGGTTCTATAGAAGGATGCTGTGGATACCATAAATCAAACATGTGAGCAACAATGAAGTTTTGGAGAGGATGCAAACAAAAAAAAACTAATACTTAACATCAGGAAAAGACAGCTGAAGTTCCTCAGACATGTCATGTGGAAGGAGGGCTTGGAGAATCTGATACTCACAGGTCAGATAGAGGGAAAGAGAAATAGGGTAAGCAACACATAACATACTTAATAGGCTTGAGCAAATGGATGGCAGAGCAGGTTTGGGTGGGATAACATGAGGAACTAGGGATAGAGAGATGTGGAGGGCCATGATCACCCACGTCCTGAAGGGACACGGCACAAAGAATATTATCTGAGCAAAAATATAGGACAAAAAATATGTCAGTTTAGGTGCCATACGTGATACACGCTTGGGCGATCATGTCTCGAAAGAGACATGACTGACTGGGCAGAAGATTATCCCGCAGTAGGTTGCCATTGCTTTCTGCGGTAGACTGGTTGCCGACCAAGGCTATAGAACCCAATCTGTCCTGTTATTTAACCCATAACTGGAAGGAAGAGATGGATTAATACCTTTCCCAAGGGTATTTGCGCGTAAGTGAATACAATGGATTCAGCTGGAATTTGAACTCGGCTCCCCGGTTTCTCGACAGCAACTAAAATATATTCAAACACCAGATTAATGTTATATACAAACAAAAAATATAACATTAAAGACTAATTATTTTCAAGCCCACAAACTGCTTCTTCTGTTTACAGAAAGATGGTTGGTTGGACTTAATATATCATCTTCTTCTTCATGTGGCGCATCCTTTCAGAACATAGGCAATCATGGACTTCCACTCGCCCATATCCCTTGTTGCTCTTGACACTCTTTCTCTTGGTATCTTTCTGCCATCCACTTGCTCAAGCCCACCAACAAGTATGTATCATGTGGCTTTCCCCTGTCTCTCTTTCCCTCTATCCATCCTGTGAGTATTAGATTCTCTAAGCTCTCCTTCCACATTATCTCTCCCAGAAACCAACTATCTTTTTCTGATGTTAAGTATAAGTTTACTTTCCTCTCCAAAGCCTTTTCGTTGCTCACATGCTCAGTTCCTGGTATACTCAGCATCTTTCTGTAGAACTACATTTCTGTTGCTTTGAGTCTCTTCTACTTCTTTGAGGAAATTGTCCAGCATTCACTGCCATATAGAAGGACAGATATCATGTAACAGTCCAGTACTCGTATCTTTGTTTCCAACAGAATCTTCCTGTCTCTCAATACTCTGTTTAGCTTTTGAAATGCATCTTTGACCATTACAATGTGCCTTCAGATCTTAGTGTCCTACTTTCTGTCCTGTTACATTTTTGCACCTGCTTATACAGATTCCAAATTCTTCAAATGGTTATTGGTATTAATCAAATTTTCCAGCTATTAGAGGTAAAGAAGCACATGAAACATAAATTTTGTAAAAAAGGACATGATTTCTCAATAGTAATTTTTAGTGATGAATATAGAGCTACATTGGATGGACCTGATGATTGGTTGAGTCCTTCATGAAAATAGTTAAGCAATGCAACTTAGAATACCAAAATGGTAAGGGGCACCAATTTCTTTTCTATTTTTTCCCCTTTTCTCTTTCCTTCTTTTTCATTATTCTTTTTTTCCTTTTCCTGTTCCCTTCTCTCAAACTGTAATTTCTTTTAGATTTTTCTTTATCTGAAGAAGACAGAGAAATAGTTGAAGTCTGTTTCATTGTTCCTCCAGGCAAGGGAAATTTTAATAAGGATGAGAAGTAGGCTTCAACCAGCTGAAATTAAATTTCAAGTACTTTAGGCAGTGAAATTTCTCAAAAACTGAATTTAATATAATTGGAGAAAGTAATAATCATCATCATGTCACTTCAGTTCGACAACAATCATCATCATAACTTTCTCTCGCTTTTAATAATAACCCACACTCTTAACAATTTCATGTCATCCTGCGGCCAAATTTCAGAACCTGTTCAACTTGTTATTGCATCATAATACAACAGATAATTCAAAATAAAAATTACCTTATTTCTTTTTTACTGAAGAAATTCTTTTAAAAATCGCCCTGTCTTTAATATGCAAAGGTGACACCCTTCCATGATCCAAAATTTACTCTGACGAATATTCTATCATTAAATTCTCTACTACCCTGAGCCAAGATTAATTTTCAACACCAAAATTTATTTTTTTATATTTAAAAAAACATAAAAATAGAATTGTTTTGCCCAAGAGCCAGCATGTATCCACCATGAAGTTAGCCTCATTTTAGTGGATTTGGGAAGTGTGTGTGTGTGGGGGGGGGGGGGTCTTGAATCATCTGCAGTCAGAATATTTTTGAAGCCCCCACAAGAAGAGTATTAATAACTGTCGATAGCAATATCTGTGAAGGACAAATAAAAAAAATGGTCCTACAATGTAACCTAAAATTCCAATTTTCCTTTCTGAAGGAATTGGCTAAGATACTGAATAAAATGAGAATTGTTTACAAATAAAAAAAGTGAGTTTTTTTTTTGGGGGGGGGGGGGCTATTTTTATCATTTCACCATAAACAAGGATAATAAAACCACTAGGATTCAAGTGGTCACTGAGTGTTAGAGAATATAAGAAAAACTACTATGAAGACGTACGTTGTGAATATCGGCTAAGAATGGAAAAATCAGAGAGCCTAATTGAATTTCCAGTTGCATTCACTTTTGCGCAAATAACCTTTATAAAAGTATGAATTAATCTCTTCTCCCTCCAGCTATGGGTTGAATAGCAGGGCAGGTTGGGCTCTATAGCCTTGGTTGGAAACCAGTTTACTGCAAAAAGACATGGCAATCTACAGCAGGAAAATCTTCTACCTAGTCAGTCATGGATCAAAAGAGACATGATCACCCGAGAGTGTATCACGTGGAGCCCTTAACTGATTGTTTGACTATTAAGAAGAGAAGACAATAAAAGAATTAAGAAGACATAAGATAACAATTGATATTGCTTTAAATTTTTTAAAAATTTAACTTGACTGGAAAGTAAGAAGCTGAAGAGAGTTCCACAAGTAAGATTACAGTTACATCTTGCCATTTCAACTGTAAATTGATGTCACCTTACCACCGATCTATTTCTGTGCTCAAATTCATAAAGTCTTGATACGATAGAGCAAATTTTATCAGAACAATTACAATGAACCTATTTATAGAAAAGACAGAGGGAAGCTACATTAAGGCAGTCAGAAAAGGACTGAAGCTGAGATATTCTTCTTTAGATCCTATCAAGAATCTCTAACATTTATAAGCACTAGACCAGATGTGGTAACAATATTTGAATCATGGACAAATGGTAAACTTATAGACATGTAAGATAGATTCTGGAGAGAAAAATTGTCCAGCACGACACAATCAACCAATTTTTTAGCAGCTGACCTAGTAAAAGATTCAATATAGTCCTTCCACTTTATATCAATGAAAAATGTTAGTTAATAAGAACTTAGTCATTAGTGTTCTTAAGTAGTTACTGCTACTTAACCCATTAATCTTAATACAATATTTGTCTATACTTCTGAGATAAAGTAGTATTTACATTATTTTGACTATCGTCCTCATCTTTATTGTCAGGTATTGAATTTACAAAGTTCAATAACTGGCTACAGCAGTGCTGAGTTAAGGAGTTGAGTTAAAAAGAGATAACTAAGATATTAGGAAGTGGCATGGATCGTGGATTGAGAACAATATACCCCAGTGATTGAAATGAAGAGTTCAATTCAAAATTCTAATCAACTGAAGAAGACTGACGTGCACAACAGCCAAAATCTGATGAATATGAATATGGCAATAATGAGGGACATAGTCTGAACAATGTAAATAATGTAATCCTAATCCATTGTACTACAATGAGCAAAACATTGTCTTTATCCAGACTTTGCTGAGATTGATTAATCCCTTTAAATCCCTGTTCTTTTACCCTCAGATTATATGGTGACAAAGGAGAAAACCGAGACGTACCTCAAAATAGAAAACCACAGTCAAAATCAGATAGAATTTACGAAGCCTTGAAATATGGTAATTGTTTGCAGTTTGCTAATAGTCTTGACTAATAAGGACCTTTCTTAGCCCAACAAAAGAATGCTGTTTTGCACGACAAAGGAAGTTCTTGGCTCTTCTTGCGTGAAGAAGGTAGTTCTGCATTGCAAGTTTAGATGTTGATGTTTGAGCATTTTGATTTATACCCCCAGTATTTTCTGATGTTAGACTTGAGAGACCCTTAGAATTACAACCTCAGACTGATGATTAATTTTTATCTGAATCTTCTTATTCCTATTTACTTTAATCTGATCACAATCCTGAAACCAGAAATGGGTGAGAGAGAATTTTTTTTTTTTTTAATCATATCACCCCGAGCAAGGTGGTATCGCCACTGATGCGCAGGGGGCTACGTAAGAGTGAAAAGATTGGAAAAGAGAAAGCCAGAAAACACATCCTAGACAGGGAACAAGGGATGAGCCTCTTCACCTGTTCAATAGACGTGGGTGGAGTGGGAACTGTGCGATAGTTTAGTCTATCTACTCCAATTGAAAAAAAAAAAATAGTAAAAAGATTGGAAAAGAGAAAGCCGGAAATCACATCCTAAACAGGGAACAAGGTCTAGTTTCAGTTTTTAATTTTATTATTATTTTATGGTTTAAATTAAAATCCACTGCTGTGTTTTATTAATCTATGCAGATGAATGTCTTTTGAATAGCAAAAGTTGATAGTTTATAAAGGGAGAATTTTAATTGAAGATTCAGCGCCATTAAACATGTTCAGTCTAAACAATAAAACATTATGTAACCCAGCATTACATACAAATGTATAATAGAATTACTACTAACTATAAACATTCACTTAAAACATTACATTACTTCACTATCTTTCTACCAATCAATTCTTCATGAATCTAACTTGTCTACCAATACATAAAATAAATAAAATAATACTACTTCTAAATAATATTCTAAATAATCCATAATATTATAATAATAATTTTCTTAATAATACATAATGTTCTAAATAATACAGAAAAATAAAAAATGTTTTAATAAAAATAATGTTCTAAATAACCCATAATATTATTATAATATTCTTAATAATACATAATATTCTAAAATAATGCAGAAAAATAAATAATATTGTAATAAAAATAATTTTCTAAATAATCCATAATATTCTTATAATAATATTCTTAATAATATATATTTTAAATAATGCAAAAAAATAAATAATATTTTAATAAAAATAATGTTCTAAATAATCCATAATATTCTTATAATAATATTCTTAATAATATATATTTTAAATAATGCAGAAAAATAAATAATATTTTAATAAAAATAATGTTCTAAATAATCCATAATATTATAATAATAATTTTCTTAATAATACATAATGTTCTAAATAATACAGAAAAATAAAAAATATTTTAATAAAAATAATGTTCTAAATAATCCATAATATTATTATAATAATATTCTTAATAATATATATTTTAAATAATGCAGAAAAATAAATAATATTTTAATAAAAATAATGTTCTAAATAATCCATAATATTATTATAATAATATTCTTAATAATATATATTTTAAATAATGCAGAAAAATAAATAATATTTTAATAAAAATAATGTTCTAAATAATCCATAATATTCTTATAATAATATTCTTAATAATATATATTTTAAATAATGCAGAAAAATAAATAATATTTTAATAAAAATAATGTTCTAAATAATCCATAATATTCTTATAATAATATTCTTAATAATATATATTTTAAATAATGCAGAAAAATAAATAATATTTTAATAAAAATAATGTTCTAAATAATCCATAATATTCTTATAATATTCTTAATAATACATAATATTCTAAAATAATGCAGAAAAATAAATAATATTTTAATAAAAATAATGTTCTAATAAATAAATGTAAATAATAACGTAACACATGCAAATAAATGACATAATACCAAATTCTACCTTCGAAAAAGATTCCAACTTCAAAATTTATTAAAATCAAGCTGTTTTATTGACCCACAATAGAAAGCGACAACAGCATTTATATATTATTGCAACATATTTACTACATTTTCAACAATTTAATTGGAAATGTCTACAGATCTTCCATTCACGAATATGCACTTACATTAACTAATGCTCCTGACTAACAAACACACACGTTCATACACTTTACCATCAAAAAAGTATTTCTCACACATATACTTATAAATTGTCTATTGTTTTAATATATCTGACATGCATATTAATACACATACATACATGTAAACAGATAAGTTTTCCCAACATACATACACATACAAAATATTTCACAGATATACATTTGAAAATGTGCGTTGTGGTGCAGTGGATATTCACTTGAAATGACAAATCGAGGTGCCAAGTTCGAATTCCAGTTGAATTCCTTGCATTCACTTACATACAAATACCCTTGGGAAAGGTATTAATCCATCTCTTCTCTCCAGTTATGGGTTAAATAACAGGATAGATTTGGTTATATAGCCTTGGCTGGCAACCAGTCTACCATAGAAAGTAATGGCAACCTACTGTGGGATAATCTTCTGCTCAGTCAGTCATGTCTTTTTCAAAACATGATTGCCCAAAGTGTGTATCATGTATGGCACTTAACTGACTGACATTTGAAAATAATTATCTATTGCTTTAATACAAGTGACGCATATCTGACCAATAAGAATCAACCCAAATTACAACATTCCAGTTTACTGTCTCTTTGTAAAATTTTTCATTTTAAACTCAATCATGAAAAAGCTTTAATAAAAGTGAAACTTGTTAGATTGAGATATGTTTCCTATTTTTTCTTTTACTTTATTCTATCATATATATATATATATATATATATATATATATATATATATATATACATACAAGACGTTAAAATTTCCCTTCTCTGACCCCATGCGCCGATGGCTTAGGGAGTAGAGACTCCGACTGACACCAAATCAGTCGAGTTTTCGATCCCAGCCAGAAGCAAGTGGGGATGTCTTGCCAAACTGATGAGCTGTGATACAGCAAAGTGGGCTTGTATGTGGATGACTAATATATTATGCTCTCATTACGATTGAGCTCTCTGAAGAAGAAAATTTTAAAAACAGTTTCCACTTCAGCTATAATGCGTGACTCTTCAGAAATGAATTGAGTTCTCTCGGTGACTGGCGTCTGTATACACTGCTTATATACAAGACGTTAAAATTTCCCTTATCTGACCCCGTGCGCTGATGGCTTAGGGAGTAGAGACTCCGACTGACACCAAATTGGTCGAGTTTCGATCGCGGCCAAAAGCAAATGGATATGTCTAGCCACACTGATGAGCTGTGATACAGCGAAACAGGCTTGTATGTGGATGACTAATATATATATATATATATTATAGTTTATAACATGTATAAATTATTATCTACTGCAAAGGTAGTCCTGATGAGACAATATGTACACTTTGTAGTAGATAATAATTTGTACATGTTCTAAACTATAATTTATAATAAATATTCACAGCTCTATATTGTATATTGAGCACTGTTTTAAATTAATGTTTTGAATGTTGTCAATTTTTTCTTCATTCTTTATTCACTTGGAGTTACATTCTCCCTTTTTTTTGCGAACCCAGACGATGTCAATTTTTTTTTTTTTTTTTTATTTATTTGATTTTATTCTATCTTTTTCTTTTTCTTTTTCATTTTCTTTTTCTTTCCCTTTATTTTTATTTTTATTTTATTTTATTATTTATTTTTTAATTTCTTTGCAATCTATTTAAAAAGGAAAAGTAGACTAATTTTTCTCCAGTTTCTGAAAGGTTTTTTCTGTTGCTGAGGTGATGTGTCGTCCCCCGTGGGGATCTTCATATCGAAATGGCCATTCAACATCTTTGAATTAATCCTTTTTTAATATATATTTGCTCTGTAATATTTTATTACATGGAGCTCTCTTCCTGTATCATTTTTTAATATTAAAATAAATTTTTAATATTAATTAGGATTCGGTTTTTTGGAATTTACCTTCCTGCTTTTTTCCCTTGGATTGAAGTATCTGAATTAAAATATATATATATATATATATATATAGTCATCTGCAGACAGATCTGTTTCGCTGTATCACAGCTAATCAGTAAGGTTAGACATCCAATTGCTTTTTACTCAGGATTGAAACCCGACCGAATTGCCATCAGTCAGCAATTCTACCTCTGAGCTATGGGCGCTCAGTAGATATATAGATATATATATATTCTGTTGGTAGCTATATATATTCTATCCTACAAATGTATCTCTGTTGTGATGGAGAAGAAACCTAAGTCTTACAAATCAAAGAATTTGTGTTGTCTGTGATGTCTATCAAAAAAGAAAAACCAGTTCTCTACTACTCTCAACTAATCATAATCTATCTTATCCCAAGAAAAGAACACTGTTTCAGACCACAGGAGAGACTGTTTGCTCTTCTTGGATGAAGATAGTTCCGCATTCTGATTTATGATGTGGATTTTTACTCTCTTGATTTACACACCCAGTATTCTGATGTTGAAAAATGCAGTAATTAAATATTCGCTGCAGCCCGTAAATGGTGCATTATAATTATTCCATAAACTATTTAGAAATATATCTTCATTTCTGTTGTTTTAAGCACCGGAGGTATTTATCATATCCAGTAGAATTCTTAATTGGCTGTTTGCTTGCATTCAAGGATGCCCATCTGCTAGATTTCCTAGCTAAACCATGTTGTAAATGCCTGCTCAGACAGAGTTATTTAACACTTACAATGCTAACTATCAACAGCTTTCAAAACAGGTTTGTCTACCCAATTTCACTCACAATGTTTAGGTCTACCTGAAATATATAGTTTTCAAGCACTTCCAAAGGTGCCTCTCACTGGGATCACCTCACTGCTCTGAAACCAAAAACATCAAAAAGCCATTATCCTGATATACAAGTATACAACTAAATTTAGGAGGTATAGTGGAATAATGAATAGTAGCTTAGATTGAGGAACTGAAGAGTCAAGTTTGAATTCCACTCAAATTCATTACACTCACTTATGTGCTATTAGCTTTGGTAAAGGCATGTACCCTTCTTTTCTTTCTTCAGTTATGGATAAATAGCAGGACAGACTGGGTTCTATAGACTTAGGAGGCAACTGGTCTAGGAAAAGGAAAACTCTGAATTTAAACCAGCCTGAAGAGGGTTGGGCTCTGTCAGGCTATCTTGCCCAAGATACACCACTTCTACTGCGTTTGTGCTGCAATACTGTGGTGTCCCTATGACTTTCGGGAGTCATAGGACTAAAATAACAAAAAAAAATATACAGTGTTCAGCAGAAATATCTTCTACATAATAGTAAGACACCTGCTGGATGAAGATACCATTGCCACTAATGTTTTACCATTATGTAGGAGGTATATGCGAGTAGGTTGCCATTACATTCTGTGGTAGATTGGTTGCCAACCAAAGCTATAGGACCCTATCTGTCCTGTTATTTAACCCATAACTGCATAGAATGGAATGTCACATTTAATTTGGATTTCTTAAAATTTTCTTAAAAGCAGACACTTTTTTTTATTTTTAAGAAATTTGTAAACAAACAAATTCATCGATTTTAAAAATATTTCAAAAGATTTCTGACACTTTATTTTAGTAAAATTAGAAAATTGAAAGTTAAATTAATCTGCTTTTAAAGAAATAATACTTATTTATAACATAAAAAAGTAATATACAACCAATTATTAATGACTGGTTGTGTTCATCTGATCGAACGTTTGATGGACTGTTGAAGCGATGACAGCTGCTACGTATGACCATGAATCACAATTTTCGTAAATCTAAGTGAAGGGGCAAAACTCTTAAATTACGTCACCTTTTCATAATAATGGCAATTTCAGTCTACCACACATAAAAGTAAAGTAAAAAAAATACAAAATAAAAAATTATTTTAAAAATAGCATAACTACGTTTATCAGCAGATTAATACCTTTCCCAGAAATATGTATGCATAAATGAATGCAGCAAATTTTTTTTTTTTAATTGCATCACCCCGACCAAGGCGGTAACGCCACTGATGTGCAGGGGGCTATGTAATAGTGAAAAGATTGGAAAAGAGAAAACCGGAAACCACATCCTAAACAGGGAACAAGGGATGAGCCTCTTAACTTGTTCAATAGACATGGGTGGAGTGTGAACCGGGCAATAGATAGATCTATCTACTCCAACTGAAGATTTTGCTAACATTAATCATGCAGCATGTAGACATGCAAAATGAACAGGAGTTTTTCTACAAAATACAATTTGTTTTCTTTGGTAAAGCTGGTATGAATAAAAAATATTTCTAAAACAAAATTGAAAGTTTTTTAACTGGAGTTTGAACTTGGTCCTCCGATTTCTTATTCTGAGCTGATATCCACTGTACCATAATACACATTCCATTGTATATGTAAATTTTCTTTTATTGAATTTCTTTTACCGCTTTAATTTCCTGAATGTAAATCCCAAAGAAATCTAATAGAAAACACCATTCTGGCTTTCTCTCCCAAGGCCGCTGTATTGATGATGAGGGAGGAAGGCTATACTGATGACATAGATATTCAAAGTTGGGATAAGAAACTTGAACAGAAAATCAACATCCTCTAACAAATGTCCTAAATAATAGGAATCAAGGTAAATCTTTCCAAAATAGAAACTATGATTTGGAAATGGAATGAAAAAAAAAAAATGGCACGTATCCTGAATCCAAGATAAAAATTCAGGTGGTAGAATTAGTAAATGTTAAACACCTCAATTATTTTGTGAATGGATCATGTTTTAGCAAATTTATTAAAGGAGATAATGAAATTGAATATAGAATAGGCTGTGCTAGAGTACTTCACCTAACACTGCAAGTTGCTACAAAACCAAAAGATAAAGCTAAAAACTTGGGAAAGGTATAAATCCATCTCTTCTTGCCCCTCCATATATGGGTTGAATAGCAGACTAGGTTCTCTAGCTTTGGTTGGTAACCAATCTACCACAGAAAGAAATGTCAAACAACTTGCACGAAAAACTTTTGCTTAGTCAGTCATGAATTGAAAGGGACATGTTCTTAAATAGCCTTGTCAGTTTGAGACTTTCGAATGGACGTCATGCATGGTCCAAAACTTGTTCTGAAATTTGTAAACTGTCAGCTGTATACAACTGCTTTCTCAGATCAACATTTCAAAATGGCTTTGAGTGAATGAAAGCTTCATTAAAGCTACTGGACTGACATTATAGAATAACAAAGTACTGTACCAAATAACAGAAACCACAATTCCCTAAAGACTGTCAATGGAGCCAACAACTAAAATAGATAGCACATGCAACACAAAGACAAAATAACAAAAATGTTGGCATTCCACACTAATTCAAGCAAATAGTGTAA
The DNA here is from genome assembly GCA_037127315.1 of Ascarosepion bandense. NCBI lineage: Eukaryota > Metazoa > Mollusca > Cephalopoda > Sepiida > Sepiidae > Ascarosepion > Ascarosepion bandense. The sequence goes on along the minus strand of JBBBDQ010000695.1, from coordinate 1,165,036 downwards.
AGATCTTGTGGAAGAAACAGCCAGTACTCAACTAGAATAGAAGTTGGGTTTGACTGACCAAAAAAAACACAGGGGCAAATTGGTAGGTGGTTTAAATAATAACCTGGGAGATTCCATTCTGTTACAGGCAAGTCGATTCCGTAAGCAGTGGTTGGCTGATAATTTCAGTGTGTACATTGAGCTCCATAAATATTCAGCACAATATCCACCATTTGTCTTTGGGCCACATAAGGACATATATTCAGTTAGAACCCTGTTTATCTTTGTCTGCCAACTAGACACTAGTTGGAAACATCAGGAAGGTGAGTCTCACACTCTTGAATATTCACCTTCCTACAGGGAGACAAAAGGAGACAGCCATGTTGAAAGGTAAGTTATTTGACTTCTACAGTTAGGAAGGAAACCACCATCAGTAATTGAAAGAGCAATAACAGCAGACTTGAAAAAATTATTTTCGGGGAAAAAATATTTTATTGGAAAGATTTTATCAATTTCAGCCAACAAGAGTACTGGCAGTCAATGTTGCATGTTTCCTTATAAGGAAACAGCTAATATTATCATTACCATTAGACCAGTTTAACCATGCCATCAAAATTAATGGAAATATTTAAGTTTTTTGATATTTTATAAGTATAATGCAGTTACAAAATTAGTATCTATTATGTGGCTGCTAACAAAAATAACTCACAGTTAAATGTAGCAAGACTGCACCACAGACCAATATACATGACATTTCTTTGGACTAATTCAAAAATTCCCGGATGTAGCCACAAAAGTTTATCTTCTACAATGTTCTTCAATAAAAATTCAAAAATTTTAATCCTTTTGTAAACAATCTTTTTTGGCCAGTGGAAAAATGTAATTTGGGGTAAAATTCTTGCCACCTGAATATATGTAACATTATTATATGTAAATCTAAACTTATTTATAAATAGAACTTTGTCTGTGTGTGTGTGTGTATCCATTACCTATAAACTCTGAAACAGCTAAACCAATTTTCTTGAAAATTTACACAGTTGTACTATAAGCGTCTGCAAGCGTTCTTAGCTAGGTTTTGTGTTAAGCTACCCTCGATAAATCTCGAAAATTGATAATCGAAAAAATCGGGTTATAGAAGGAGTGGTCCAATTTTAATCAAATTTGATATACTCATAGACAAAGACATAAGAAACGATATTAAGAAGTTTCAAGGTTGCAGTTCTTACAATAGTGCAGAAAATTTGATATCGATACCAGGAAATCAAAATTGGACTTACATCCATTCATTTTTCTTTCAGTCTACAGTTTCACTTTAACTGGAAACAACTATCGCTTTTTAGTCTTTCGTGCCAACGTCCAAAGAGTCTGAGCTCCAGGAGCATGGATTAGTTTTAAAGCTTTCATTACACCCGAGCAACGCTGGGCTATACTGCTAGTATATTAATATAAGTATATTTTCTTAATTAATAATTGTCTATTTGTTTTTGTTCTTGCTGATAAATTTCTCTAAATTTTTAAATTAAAATTTCACAATTTGATTTCATTTATTTTTCAGGTAAGTTGGAAAAAAATTATTGGTTCCTACTTGTTTTTGCTGACAAAGTTGATGAGGTAATGTACAAAATCCTTAATCTATTTTTTTATAACAGTCCTCATATGAAAACAATTCATTTGCCACCTATTTATATTTAACTGTAATATCACAGGTAAGATTTATTAAATAAATACATTAAATCTGTCATTAATTTTAATAAGTACATATATTGTAACACAATATTGGATGTAATGGATATGTGTTGGGGTGTAATGGATGAGATATCAAAGAGCCAAGTTTGAATTCCAGTGGAGTTAATTACATTCACATACACACAAATATCCCTGAGAAATGCATAAATCCACCTCTTCTCTCTCCAGATATGAGTTGATATCTAGCAGACTAGATTCTATAGCCTTGGTAGGCAACCAGTCTACCACAGAAAGAAATGGCAAACAGCTGCAGGAAAACCTTCTGCTTAGTCATGAACTGAAAGAGACATGATTTCCCAAGCATGTATTACATATGGCACTGAACTGACTGATACCATAACAATATATTTTGGCACTAAAGAGAAAATGAAGAAGTCATGACAGTTTTATTTTATCATCAACTGCATTTAGACATGGTATCTACAAGGTGTATCAAAAATATTTTTTTAAATTTTGGAGGCAGGTTCCTGACACCAAAACAAGATAAAATAAATTGAAAGGGTCTGCCAGTCACTGATTCGATGGGTAGAAGCAAGTTTTTTTTTGTTTTTTTTTTAATCATTTCACCCCAAACAAGGTGGTACCACCACTGATGTGCAGGGGGCTACATAGGAGAGTTAAAGTTTTAGGCAGGAGGAGAGTGAAGAGAAAGATGAACCAGTTACAGGGGGTGAAAGAGAAAGGGCAAGAAAAGAATGTGAACATAGGTCTGAAGACAGTTGCAAAGACAGAGAGAAAAGAAAAGAACAAGATACATGGGGTGATGTAGAAAGGACTGGTGTCCAGTGGAAAAGAGATGGGAATTGACATTGCATTCAAATTTCTGGAGATTGTAGCCATCAGGAAAGCAAGTATATGGAAGGGAGTTCCACAGGTGGGAAGTGCGAGGAAAGAAGCTGGTGGAGTAGAATTTTCGGCTGCATTTGGTTGATTTAACTGTAAAAGGATGGGACCTTGTTGCCAGTCTGGTTGCACAAGTAAATTCTTGTGGAGTGGGTACTTGTGACCTAAGTTCATCAGAGCAGAAGCCATGAAAATATTTGTAGAAGAGACAAAGGGAAGCCACATCCCGCCAGTGAGAAAGTTGCTGGAGTCAAGCTGCCAGGTTGGGACCAATCATATTACAGATTCTCCTTTAGAGCCTGTCAAGAACACTGAGACAAACAGCAGGGGTACCTGACCAGATATGACAACAGTATTTCATGCATGGTCAAATGGTTGAGAGGAGGACATTTTGAATATTTGTTCTGAGTTGTTGTGCAAACATTCGATATAAGCATTTAAGCTGACTAACTTTTAATGTCATGTTGCATTTTTAGTATCTCTGGTTACCTCCCTTACATTGTGGATGCTTGTTTCCAAAAAACATTGTAGCAACAACAGTTAATTTTAAAATAATTATTATTTTGATCATGTTTAAGTTGAAGGTAATCACAGTTTTTAATATCTGTCAGTGGTCTGCATTTATTATGTATACAATTTCCCTGCATTGTTTTTGTTGAATATTTCTTTAGAGTTTTTCTTATTGTGCAAAATAGATTGGCTCAGTAAAGAACAAAAAATAAAGAGTGAGATTAGTTTTAAAAATGGGTTTCTTGCATTCTGATCTAATCTCAAAATGAACAATAGATACTATTTTGAGATGGCTGATAAAAATGTTTTTCCTTTGTTTTGAATGTAGACACTCACCTACTTGGTAATTATTTTAAATTGCCTTTTTAATTCTATCTGTTCAGGTTAACAGCTGATTTTATTATTTTATTTATTGTGATTTTGTGTAGAAATCCGTCATGAGGAACTGTTTTGTAATGAAAATATTCAGCTAACACTGACTTTGACAAAAACTTAAAATTTGTCCTTTTTTCATTAAAAAAAAATAATCTGCATAAATATATTTGTGAAAATAGGAGAGTTTTGTAATTTGCTTGAAGCATTGTGTATATAAGGTGTATGGGTAGATATTTGAAGACTATCACAATGCGTTTAGTATAATAAAGGAAAATAAAGAAGGTGTTGGGTATTACCTATTTATTATTCATTAATATTTCGAGATCAGAATCTCATCTTCAGAATGATAGGAGAGCTTGGTTTCACGTTGTCCACTGTTGGACTGTGCCTACTCACTACAATTAATGACAGCAGTAGCAGTGAAAGAGGACCATTTGTTTAAGAGCATGATCCAACAGCGGATGACGTGAAACCAAGCTCTCCTATCATTCTGAAGATGAGATTCTGATCTCGAAATATTAATAAATAGGTAATACCCAGCACCTTCTTTACCTTCCTTTATTATACTAAACGCATTGTGATAGCCTTCAAATACCTATCCATACATGTGTGAAAATAATTTCCAGAAATCTTTTAAAGTCTGCACTTAATATTTGCATTTAGAAGTGTATTTTATGAGTAGTTATCTATTTTGGATGTGTGTTGTGGAGCATTGGATATCGGCTCGGAACAAGAAATCGGGGATCCGAGTTCGAATTCCAGCTGAATTCATTGCATTCACTTACGCACAAATACCCTTGGGAAAGGTATTAATCCGTCTATTCCTTCCAGTTATGGGTTAAATAACAGGACAGATTGGGTTCTATAGCCTTGGTCGGCAACCAGTCTACCACAGAAAGCAATGGCAACCTACTACGGGATAATCTTCTGCCCAGTCTTTCAAGACATGATCACCCAAGCATGTATCACATATGGCACTTAACTGACTGATCTATTTTGACAGATTCTTTCTTTTTACTTTAAGGAAAGCAGCTGGAATATCTAATTGTTAAAAATTATGTCTAATTAAGCTTGTGTTCATTATGAGGCTTTCAAGGATTTTGTCAGCCACCTGTGCTTGCACCAACTTGTCAATATAATGGTAAATTTTCCTAAAGGAATGTGCTCCTGAGCTGGCTCCAGTCCTCTCCAAACTCTACACCTACTGCCTTTCTGCTTCCTGCTTTCCTACTTGTTTTAAGTCCTCATCTGTAGTTCCTGTTTTTAAGAACTCTGGTGAACCCTCTATTTCTCTATTCGCCTCTTACCACTTTTTGGTAAAATATTTGAGGTTCTGATCAATGCTGAAGAAGGTAAACATTTCATCTCTCACAACTTACTCTCTGACAAACAATATGGCTTCCACTTTGCCAGGTCTACTGCTGATGTACTAACGGCCATCACTGAATATGTATGCCAAGCTTTTGATAATAATGGCAAAACTTGAACTGTTGCTCTTGATATCTCAAAAGCATTTTACAGGGTTTGGCATGCAACATCAATTGCTTTCTTCTCTCTTGAATCCCATTCATTTTTCATCATGTCTTGAATAACCCCTTTACCCAGTTTTTTTCTCACTATAACCCCCTGTAGACTAATGGCAGTTCTGCCTTGCTTTGGATGAAATGATGAAATGAAGTAAATAAAAATTTTTAAAAAAATAGCCGTTTTTTTTCATACAGAAAACATTTGGTGATCATTGACTGAACAGTTAGTTACTTTTGGATTAAATTTATAAAAATGTTTTTATGATTTCATGAAACTAGACTTCTCAAGTTCATTATGAGATTTTTATTTTGTTTTTTTTTTTTTAGATTTCTTTTACCCCAAGTAAATGTTATAGATCTTTTTCATATTGTGGGGAGTTTCCTTTTAAATCTTTTGTTTAAGATAGTATAGAAAGCATCTTGTTTATATCATTATTTTTCCTCTACTTATTCTTTTATCCTGTTACTGATGCTGAATGTGACATGCTTTTGTTTTTTTGGTAAAGCTTTTTGTGAGTTTGTAGTGCCAGCCAATAGGGTTTGATGTTGGTTTGTCATCTTTCAGATTCATAGTATACAAAGGCAAAAATGATGAGCATCTTTCTTCCTCTTGTTTGGAAATCAAGTTCATTTTCACTCGGTTAGAAAATGTCTTTTGTTGCTGTACATGACTAGAAAGCTTAGTTTATATTATTAGATAACTAGTAGTTGAGCCAAGTTTCACTCGGGTAGTTTAAGGAATAATAAGAATAAAAAACATATGATGAATTTACATAGCAAATACTTACACAACATCCACCCTCGTCACTTTTAGAGATATAGATAACAATGTAGAATGTCTCTATTGGATTAGGGTTGGAGGGGGAGATATAGATAATATAAAGTGGGGTGATTGATTCTATATTATAATCAATACATAAACTGATCCCTGACTTTGTTGGGTGATAATATATATTTTTCTACCCCTTATTTTGACTTTCTGAAAAATTTCAAGGTTTCGTTAGCATTCTAAAATTTTAATCTATATCTGAACGCAACTCCTTTTGAGCTAGACTGCAAAATGCAGACGCTAAGTTGAATCTATCAAACAAACAAATACTTACACAATGTCCACCCTTGTCACTTTTATAGATATAGATTGTTCACATCTTTACAATTGGCAGACAAAATGTTTTGTTTTAAAAAGAGCGAACTAGCCTCTGAAATATGACGATCACATTAAGTGACCAGCATAAATTTACAGTAAACTTGTGCATATTTTTTACCAGATTATAATCATTTCATAAAATTAAAGTTTCTGTTTCGTTTTTTTTTAAATAACAAAAATAATCTTAAATTATATCTTGTAATGAGAAGAATATAAACATGCAGTAAGTTTGAGAGTAAAATGAATGAATTTCTCACTGAAACAACAATCATATTCAGGCGAAAGTATTTTCAAATATTCATTTTAATGGTTGAAATTTTGAGTCAAACAGTGAAAGAAAATTTAATAACTTGTCAAAAATCTGTTTACATAAAAGGACACCTTCAAATAAGTTGTTTTGAATTCTTGGTATTGTAACATTTTAATCAAGTCCCTCATCCACTGTCAAACTTTACTGTAGTATTTTTATATAGTCTATTTATATTTGTTAATTGTATGCGAAATCAAAGATAAAATGAATACTCTCGACAGATTATTATGATGGTTCATATTATGAAAATGACTGATCAATGGCAAAAAAATCACTATCACAATGATCACAGTTACATTAAGATTGTTGTCACAGTTCACCCCAATGATTTTTGAGGAAATCAAAAGTTCTACGATTAACAAGAATTATGGCACCTTCCTTGGGGAATTTCAATTTAACATCAAAAGTTAATTAAAGAACTAGAAAGAATTATTATAAAATAAATAGATTTAATATGTCTATATTATTTAATAAAATATGCTTGAATGAAGATATCCAGCCTAAATTTATATATATATATTGTGTTGAGTTTGATAATGTTTTTCACCAAGACAGTCGTTTTTTCTGTAGTTTTCCTGATAAAAGTTATTTTGGCAAACAGGTTTTTATTGTAAAGTACTTGATATTGCAGTAGAGATAGTGTTGATAGTTTTAGTGCAAAGAATTTGTCATTTTAACTGAACAGGTTCATGCCAACTTCAAATTTTTGTGAGGGCACTATTATGATACATTCACTCATTGGAGCTGGATTTCTTGCAGCAAGAAACTCAACCTCGATGACTGAAGACAACATAATCTGGATTTTGCTAATGAACTTGCCCTGATTTGTATGAAGGATGCACGGTCTTTGTTGCAGTCACTTGAGTTAGGAGCTAACCAGGTCGGCCTCTACTGCAATGAAAGCCAAACAGAGTTCATTACAACATCCTCCTCTGAGGCAATTGAATTCAAATGGTTCATAAATCAAAAAGGATGAGGACTTCAAATATCTCGGATCCTATATAGCAGATCTGTATTAAGGATGCATGGTCTTTGTTGCAGTTACTTGAGTTAGAAGCTAACCAGGTCGGCCTCTACTGCAATGAGAACCAAACAAAGTTTATTACAATATCTTCCTCTGAGGCAACTTTTTTTCTTTTCTTTTTTTTTATAAGCGTTTCACCCCGAGCAAGGCATGTCACTGCCACTACTGCGCAGGGGGCTACATAGAGTGGAGAAAGGATGATTAAATATAGGAAATGTCAGAGGGTGGGTGATAGGCGGGTAAGGATACCGAGAATGAGGGTTGGGTAGATGAGAGTGTTCTGAGAATAATTGGGAGTTAGTGTGATAGGAGGTGCCTATTGACCCTACATTTAAACACCTGGAGATTGTAATTGTCGGGAAAGCAGAATTGTGGAAGGGAGTTCCACAGGTGGGAAGCGCGAGAAAAGAAGCTGTTGGAGTAGAATTTACAGTTACATCTTATTTGTTTAACTGTAAAAGGGTGGGACCTAGTTGCTAATCTAGTATCTCGTGTAAATTCGTGCTTAGGCGGCACCAGTGAACTAAGCTCATCGGAGCAGAAGCCATGAAAGTACTTGTAGAAGAGGCACAGGGAAGCCACATAATGCCGGTGAGAGAGCGGCTGCAGCTGGTCTGCCAAGTCAGTATCAACCACGTTACAGATCCTCCTTTGTATTTTGTCAAGAAGCCCAAGGAGAGCAGCAGGGGCAACCGACCAGATATGGCAGCAATATTCAATACACGGGCGGATGGTAGATTTGTATATGTGCAGAATAGATTCAGGTGGGAAAAACTTCCGGACCCTGCACAGGAAGCCGACTTTCATAGCAGCAGATTTGGCAATGGATTCGATATAGTCATTCCATTTGAGGTCCGCCGAAAGTGTAAGGCCAAGGAGGCGTAGTATTTTACTCTCTGGGAGGCTAGCCTGTCCCATGCTAATGGGAGGTAGATGCGATTGTCTATGGTGGTTAGTTGATAACAGCTTCGTTTTAGAGGCATTGAAATTTACCAGCCATTTCCTACCCCAGGCCACTACGGATTGGAGGTCCCTTTCAAGTACGGCAGTGAGGTTCACTTTGTCGTCCACACCTGGTTTCTGATTGATGTGAGAGTAGATTGTTGTCAGTTCATCAATCAAGAACGTTGAGGATTTCAAATATCTTGGATCCTATATAGTTGATTCAGTGAAAGACTTTCATATACAAAAAAACTCTTGCTCGGGATTCATGCAGCAAACTTGATAAGATTTGGAGCTCTAGCCTTTTATATTCCTTAAAAGTTCAAACTTTCCAAGTATTGATTGAGCTCTATGGTTTAGAGACATGAACTTTGCACGTTTAGAGAAACAACTCAGTGAAACCTATACCAACAACTTGATAAAGATTCAAAACATCAGCTGGAGAGCCCACCAAACATTGACCTACATCTACAGAGATATTATACAATTATCTCTTAAGCTTAATCAAAAATGGCTGCAATTTGCTGGCCACTGTTATCAAGCACAGAATGAAGAGATCTCATCTTTGCTACTTTTGGATCCCACTGGAAGAGCCATATCCACGCACAATGGCTCAAGATTCAAAACTGGATAGAAGAGATCTGAAAACAGCAATGCTTGACCATGTGTGGAGTGGGATAGTTGATGGATTTTCGACCAACCTATTGTTGGTCAAAGAAAAATGATGATTAATATTATCAAATAATGGCTAATAATAATAACATCGATAACAATACTGATGAATATAAACACAGTAATAGTATAGTATAAATAGTATTAATATTATCAATTTACAGTCAATAATGATAATATTAATGATTATAAATATAATAATAGTATTTCTATTTTAAAAAAATAGTAATAATAAATAATAATTCGCCCTATTATAATGAAGACAATTGTCTATTTATTTGTATATATCCCTCCTGTCATGCTCACATTTCAATCAATTTCTGCACAATAGCAATGTTGTGTCAGGTCAGGTCAGGTCATTCTCTTTAATACCAGTTATGAAAGCTCTTTCTTTGCTCTTTAACAGTACCTCATTATTTTATTGCAATAATTATGTCATTGAATAGAGAAGAATATATATATATCCTATATTATAAAGAGGATTATTTTATATATATATATATATATATATATATATATATATACAACCTTTAAGATTTCACTCACCCGATCGACTCAGTTAATTAAAAATTTACCTGGGCAATTAAAGTTTATTGCTTACTCACCTGATGTCGATTAAAATAAAAGGAAATCTGATTCCTTTTGCAACCCAAAAGTATTCCATTGAAGATTCACAAGACTTACAATGACATTGTTGAACTCTTGGCTTTTATCATCCTGGTCAGTGTAAACATTCATTTAATTAACGCTTCCAGAGTGGAGCCAAAATTTCTGTCACCCAGATTACTCACAGATTTTTAGAAACTCATTTAGAAAAATATTATCCTATATTTCCTCCCCGCTTATGAAAAGTAAAAATGAACATTTGAAAGAAGAAAAAAAATACACGTACTTCTTTCAACCACACACCGAAAAATATATAATACAAGTAAGTATTTTCTTTTTATAGAAAATCATTGAGAAAATTAGATTTGTTATTTTTTTGTCATCTATGAGATGGAGGTTGTAGTCAAACAGAAGAAAGAAACTACAAATTTAAGTACCTCCACTCAGTTGCCAAAAAAAACCCCAAAAACAGCATATCATGATGTTAAAAGGGCTCAAACTGAATAAAAACAAACTTTTATCATTAAAATGTATATGCTATTATTAAGAGGGAAGATCAAATTTTGTTATTATTTTTTTTTAAATTTCAAATCCTTTCTAACACAGTCAAAATTTTAATTAAAATTTCGTTTTTTGTTTTCCGTAGGCAATTCACGGTATGTTTACATAAGGTGACTATTAAGAAATGGAGTTGGTCAAGTAAAATGATTTTGGAGCAAGTAAATTTTCCATCGTCCTCAACCATCAGTTGAATGATTTATTTTTCAAATATCAAAGGCTATATATATATATATATATATATATAATTCCATCATTTTTGACAGCAGGGATACAATTGTAGTAATTATGATAGCTATAAACATACTAATAGTATTAATGCAAATGAAAAAAGAAAAGAATAATCAAAAACTTTAAATAAATAAACAATTAAAAAAATACATGGCTGACTTTATTATGTATAAAAAAAATATTATCAGTTAGATTTCCTAGGGTTTTGTTTAATCCTGATTTAAGGGTAATTAAGTTTGCTAATGTAATTACTTTCAGCTTTTTTATGGTGATATTGTAAATTAAGGATAGAGGCTAGGAGTATGTATCTAACATTGTCTTTTTTTTTTATAATCGTGTTGCCCTAAGCAAGGCATTTTACTGCCACTGTTGTGCAGGGGTTTACATAAGGGGAATGTTATGAAAAGAAGTGAGAGCTTGCAGGGGTGTCAGGAAGAGAGTAGGAGAAGGAAGAGAATACTGATGAGAGTGAGGTGGACGGAGAAAAAAAGCATGAGAGAGAGGATGTAAGTTAATGAGAAAGGAGATGACTATTGACTTTACATATAAATTCTTGGAGATTATAGCCATTGGGAAAGCAAGTATGTGGAAGGGAATTCCACAGGCGGGAAGTATGAGAAAAGAAGCTGCTGGAGTAGAATTTGCATTTACAATTTATAGGTTTCACAGGAAAAGGGTGGGATGTAGTGGCTAATCTTGTGGCTCAAGGAAATTCATATAAAGTGGATACCAGTGAGCTAAGCTCATCAGAGCAGAAGCCGTGAAAGTATTTGTAGAAGAGACACAGGGAAGCTACACTGCGTTGGTGAGAAAGCAACTGTATCCTAGCTACCAAGTCGGGATCTATCACATTACAGTTTTTTCATTGGGTTTAGTCGAGGGCACCGAGGTGGATAGCAGGAGCACCCGACCAGATATGGCAGCAATATGCTGTGCCATAACTAGAGTTGTCTCGAATTGAGTTTTTGTGATTGGTAAATTGAACAGGACATTCGCAGCGAGTCTTACCACATTGCAAACGTTGCAGTAAATCAGATAAACATGGTAGATCTGTTACGAGAAAAGTGAGGGGGTGTATTTTAACTTCTGTACCTGGAGAAATGTAAGTTGTATTGGTGAATGTACTTATAGATTTGGCATCATGGTTTATTGCACATATAATTACCTTAGAGAGCGTTTGGTAATTTCAGTTCAGAGCATGTGAGCAATGAAAATTAATTCGGCAGTTGCCATCTTAAAGGCTTGCTGAATTTGGTGGTTGTCATCATGAACATTTGCCGGATGTGTTATCAATTAGGGGATCTAGTTTAAGATTTAGGAAGTCACTTTTGAGGAAATGAGGTAATTCATTTATATTGGGATTAAAATCAAATAAAATAGACATTCATATTTACACTTTTGTAAATTATAATTATTATATAAAACTCTATATATCAGACTAAAGATTTTTTTTTTCTTTTTTTTTTTTACTGTTGTCCAAACACAATACAAGGCCATAAGTAGAGAGTTATTAAATGAAGTTGCTGAAGGTAGACAACAGTTGACTGGAGACCTGAAGAGGTTAAGTTTGAAGTGATCAGGGAAGCATCCTTGCGGGGAGTCTGTTTCCCAAAGCTGTATAAATAGATTTTCCTTTTTAGCAATGAAATACGAAGAAGATGATTCAATCCTGTGTATGTAACATGGTGGGTCTTAGCCATAAAGGTTTGAACTTGAGGAAATAAGGAAAGAAGCATGCCATGGAAATAGCGATAGGGTAGTGACAGGCTTGGGACATTTCAACTGTGAGAAAGGAGTTGTAGGTGAAAAATAATTAATTACTTCCAAGGCCATGTAAATGCTTTTGAAATCTGTCAAAGGTTGGAAAGTGAGGATATGGCAGTAATATACCATTTTCAATCTGATCTCTAAAGATAGAGCAGGGTATTAGTGTAATATAACAATCTGGCCCCACCCGAGGAAGGCTGATGCAAGCGAGGGTGTTTCCGGTCGTTGAAAGGAACGGATGTTGTTTGACCTTATTTCCGGCAGTAGCGGAAATGGCTACAGAGGCAAACAGAACAGGTGTCTCTGAGAATTACGTGGGCATGCGTGGGCGAGGCAAAACCAGAAGAAAAAGTCCCGGTTCTGGAAGATTATATAAAGACCTCGTCACACAGATTCGCCAGTAGAGGAGCAACAGAGAACGGCCGGTGAAGAGAGACACAACAGATAAGACTACACTCCCGTCAACCCATTAGAGGCGCGCTCTCTCAATTCTCTGTCCCCTATGCTACACGGTTCATCATCATTAATAAAAATATAACTTATATTTTTATATATATGCGTGTTTGTTGTTTGTCGATATACAACATTAGGAATCAAAAACTTTTTAAAGTGATACAAGCTGGAAAGTGAGGATTGGGCAGCTCCAGCCCAGATATTTTATGTATTAATTATGTCATTTTTTAAAATAGATTTAAATTTGTTGACAAATTTTTTTATACACTATTGTTTGCTCATTACAATGTGCCACCCTCAAGGTAAAAGGTTACTAGATGAGGTTTTATGGACTTGATTAATTCCAGTGTATATGGCATGAAAGGTCTTAGCTGAAAATGTCTCAGTTGATGGAACTAATGAATGTAGCTTGTTCGAACATTTTCCATGAAAAAAGACATAGTAGCAAGGGGTTTGCAATATTTATCATTAGGGGGAAAGGAATTGTACAGTGAAAAATTAATAAATTCCAAACAAGGTAAACACTTTTGAATTTGATTAAATCGTGAAAATTTGATAGCTCCAGCCCAGATATGGCAATACACCATTTTTTATCTGATCTGACTCTTGTAAAGATAGAGCAGGACATCAAGAGTCAGGTACTTTTTAAAGTGATAAAAGCTGGAAAGTGAGGAATGTGCAGCTCCAGCCCAAATATGGCAGCAATGCACCATTTTTGGTCTAATCTGACTCTTGCAAAGACAGAGAATGTCAAGAGAAGTTAGATATCATCTGGGGTAGTACAATGAACCAAACATTAAGAGTAAAAAATGTTTCACATGACAAGAAAAATTCAGTGTCTGCTCAGTGACGATAACATTGTCCCTGCTCTGGGAAGAAGTCTATTTAATAGATAGGGAGCATTGCTGAAGAGTGAGTGTTGACAGTTGAAGAATACAACAGACACTAATCTGATGGACTGGTGTTAAAGTCAGGCCAGTGTGCATGTTCATTTCACCAATATGGAAAATGTTTGAAAGCATTCCAGGAAATAAAAAATACAGAATCAAATGCATTACATGAATATATGCTACTAGGACTACAATAAAAAGAATCATTTCTTTTTAGTTTACCTTATACAAGACCTAAGAGCCACTCAAGATAGTGGCTGAGTGAGATTTTTGGAAGACACTAGTAAGAAGAAAAAGAACAGAGCAAAATAATGAGACAAAAAAGAATATATAATGCAAGGCAAGGCAAGGCAAAGCAATTATAAGACAGTCGAGCATGTAAGCAATGATGAGGTCTTAGAAATTATGGAAATGTAAAGGAAATTAATAGTGAGCATCAGGAAGAGACAGCTGAAGTTCCTGGGACATGCAATGAAGAAAGAGGGCTTGGAGAACCTGATGCTAACAGGCCAGATAGAGGGAAAAAGAGACAGGGGAAAGCAACAGATAACATATTTGAAAAACCTAATCAGGTGGATGATGGAACATGGGTTGCATGGTGTAACAGGAGAAAGCGTGCTAAGAGCCACCAGAGATAGAGAGACGTGGAAAGCCATGATCACCTACATCCTGAAGGGACAGGGCACATAGAAGAAGAAGATATATGCCAACTGTTTATAAGAAATTATAATGTTGATATAAATTGGGGGATCAAATTTATATTATAATCAATATATAAACTGATCCCTCATTTTGTGGCCATGCTAGTTTCTATACATTTATATTCTAGATTTATGGGCTTGAGCTAGTGGATGACAGAACGAGAGTTGCATGGTGTAACAGGAGAAAGCATGCTAAGAGCCACCAGAGATAGAGAGACGTGGAAAGCCATGATCGCCTACGTCCGGAAGTAACAGGGCATGAAGAAGAACAACAACAAAGTAAAAACATTCAAAAAATAGAAGCAGAGTGCACATGCAAAAGGTATACAGTCAAATGGTTATAACTTTCTGACTTTCAGGTAGAAAAGAAAATATCTACTGATATGACTAAGAATTATCCATTTTTATTAGCTAAGAAGAAATCCCAACATGCAAGAAATCCCAGAATGCATGGTAGGATTTACATTATTTATTCTGTTTGGACTGTTGTCCTCATCTTGTTGAATGCTCTGGCCTTCTTCAGATGCTAGTAATTTTGAACTGAACCCTCTCCTTTGATTACAGACGTATATAATTCTCATTCCATGTGTGATGCCACTTCCGGATGTCATGCAGTCATCTCCCTTTAGCTCAACTCTCCAAGTTATTTGTTCACAACTGCTGTAGCCAGGTATTGAACACACAACTCTTTGGGTGAAGTCTCTGGAACTAGCCAGCACCTATGTTCTCGGGGACACATGGCTCAGGCTTCAGTTCAAAATTCTTAGCACCTGAAGAAGGCTGGAGCGTACAACAGCTGAGACATTGTTAACATGGCAAGAAAGATGAGGACAAGAGTCTGAAAAGTGTAACTAATGTAAATACTAATTCATCTCAGAAGTATAGATAAATACGGTAGGATTTGTTTATAAATTTGAGCAGGGAAGGTTTTTAGTAGTCATTCCTAGAGATTGTAACCAACAGTCATGTATAACAATACTTCAATTACACTATGATTATCCACATCATGAAGTGACATGACACAACAAAGATATTAGCCACTATTGTCTGGAAGAAAGAGTTCACTTTCTTTCCTGGTGATACACCTGAAGCAATGCTATAGAGCAGACCTGTCAAAAGCTTGTGGTAACAATAAAAGAAAAATCAATAGTGAATTTGATCATCAAAATGAATCTTGTGATTCTAATGAGTCTTACTCAGAATTTGTTAATCATAATACTAGAGGCTATTTCTGTTGGTTATATGACTTTGTCAGGATATTTTCATATTAAATTTTGGATTGGGCACCCAGTAAAGATTCAACTCACTACTAAAGAATAATTGTCAACAATCAGACTACCTTCAGGAATCATTACTCATCAATAACCATCAATAGAAAAAATGCCTTCCAAAACCTAAACAAAATATTAAGGAACAAGAAAATTTCATTCAAAAGAAAGAGACATGACTGACTGGGCAGAAGATTATCCCGCAGTTGCTTTCTGCAGTAGACTGGTTGCCAGCCAAGGCTATAGAACCCAATCTGTCCTATTATTTAACCCATAACTGGAGGTAAGAGACAGATTTCCCAAGGGTATTTGTGCATAGGTAAATGCAAGGAATTCAACTTGAATTTGAACTCAGCACCCCGATTTGTCATTCTGAGTCGATATTCACTGCACCACAACACACATAAGCTAGTATAGACATAAATTCAGGAAATTAACATATCAAGGAGAAAAGCTCATCAGAACAATTGCCAGTAAGCTAAAGAGAAGCTATGTTATGGTGGTGGGAAAATGATTGAAGTCAAGATGCCAGGTCAGGACATTGCAATATTTTCTTTGGAAGCACCCGTCTAAAAGTGACAACGATAGCCAAAGCACGGATGAATGGTACGCTTTTAAAAGTGCAAGATAGATTCAGGTGAAAAGAATTATCTATCCTAGTGGTTCCTAAACAGTACCGTGCGTCTTATAGGTGTGGTGGAAGAGGTTAGCAGGTGAGGCAAAATAATTGAAAGAAAATCAAAGATTTAGAAACTGTTTCAAACAATTCAATGCTAAAAAAAAATATGATTTCGAAATTTAAAATATTATTGTCTTATTTGTCTATAGTTTTGAGATGAGTTATTGTAATAATTTACATTGTTTGGACTGTTGTCCTCATCTTTATTGCCATATTCACAACGTTTTGGTCATTGTACACACCAACCTTTTTCAAGTGATTGAAACAAGGACACATGGCCCAGTGGATAAAAGCATTGGTTAGATCCAGTTATTTGACCCAAAAGTTGTGAGTTCAATACCTGGCTACAGTAGTGGCAAACAAAAAGTTAGAGAGTTGAGTTAAAGGGAGATAATTAAGACACCCAGACGTGGCATGACTTATGGAACAAGAACCATCCATCCAAGTGATCAAAATAAAGAGTTCAGTTCAAAATTTCAATCACCTGATGAAGGTTGGAGCATACAATGACCAAATGCTGTGAATATGGTAATAAAAATGGGAACAATAATCTGAATAATGTAAATTATTATGGATTTCTTGTAATTGCATGCATGAGTCCCAGTATAAATGACTATAAATAATTACTGATAAATTTTATCATTGCAATATTTTGGTATTATATCAAGTATTAAGAATATACTAACTAGGGTCTGTAAATTGGAAGAGATAGTTATCAATGATAATGTTCTGGCGTCAAACCTGCAGTTATCTTGCTTTTAAGCCTTTAAATGTACTTTTATCACATAAAATTTGATGAAGTGGAAGCAATTTTCATTCTAAAAATGCAACCCCGAGAAAAAAAAAGTTTGGAAACTGTTAGATATGGATTATCTCCCCCTCATCACTATTACGTAGTCCCCTGCACATCAGTGGCATTACCGCCTTGCTCGGGGTGATACGATTAAAAAAAAAAAAAAAACATCCTGCAACCTTCTACCACCACACTAACCAGCTTATAGCAGCATATCCCTATCTTTCACCTACTTACTCAGTCTGAATAAAATAACTGATATGCACACACCTATTTGCACATTATATAAAAGGAACCACTGCTAGCACAACACAGCAAATCAACTTTCTTAGCAGCAAGGCTCTCTATTTTACCAATCTATCTCCTTGACTATTTCAAAGTATATTTAGAAATAAAAATAAAGAAATATTCTTCATTTCTTTTTTTTTTTTCTATGAAGCAGTCTTTTGGTGCCAATCATTTTCATTTGTTATTTTTTTCGCTCCTCTAAACATCAACATCAACATCTGCACGACCAGGAAATTTGTCTTGAATGATGTTTTGTTCTTTTATAAGATTTTTATTAATATGGCATCTTGAATGCGTTTCTTGATAAAAGAGAATAATGCATTGCCTTTTCTGTCAGTGTGAAAATTTGGGGAGAAAGTGAAGACACAACTAAATTTGCCTTAATTCTGACAATATTAGTAACAAAGTTTATAGACTGATGACACAGTGTTAAAAAAACTGTTTACACCATAATAATGTAGATAGATTTATTCATACAGTAATACTTCAAATTTTCATGGAAACTTCATGTGCATTTTTTTTAACAAATGATGAAATAATGAATTTGAAGTGCAATGATGCCAACAATAAAAGTTTTATTTTAATGTCAAGCAATAATAAAAAGAAAACACTGAATAAGAATTTAACGTCAAACAAAATTATAGACCCTCTTACCTCAATGATCAATTGTCTAACCTTTATCCTTCATTATTGCCTTTAATCATTTTTGATAGTTCCTTACAAGATTATTGGTCCTCTTGCCTCAATAATCGATTGTATAACCTTTATTCTTGGTTATTGCCTTTAATCATTTTTGATAGTTCCTTACAAGATTATTGGTCCTCTTGCCTCAATAATCGATTGTATAACCTTTATTCTTGGTTATGGCCTTTAATCATTTTTGATAGTTCCTTACAAGATTATTGGTCCTCTTGCCTCAATAATCGATTGTATAACCTTTATTCTTGGTTATTGCCTTTAATCATTTTTTATAGTTCCTTACAAGATTATTGGTCCTCTTGCCTCAATAATCGATTGTATAACCTTTATTCTTGGTTATGGCCTTTAATAATTTTTGATAGTTCCTTACAAGATTATTGGTCCTCTTGCCTCAATGATCAATTGTCTAACCTTTATCCTTCATTATTGCCTTTAATCATTTTTGATAGTTCCTTACAAGATTATTGGTCCTCTTGCCTCAATAATCGATTGTATAACCTTTATTCTTGGTTATTGCCTTTAATCATTTTTGATAGTTCCTTACAAGATTATTGGTCCTCTTGCCTCAATGATCAATTGTATAACCTTTATCCTTCATTATTGCCTTTAATCATTTTTTATAGTTCCTTACAAGATTATTGGTCCTCTTTCCTCAATAATCGATTGTATAACCTTTATTCTTGGTTATGGCCTTTAATAATTTTTGATAGTTCCTTACAAGATTATTGGTCCTCTTGCCTCAATGATCAATTGTATAACCTTTATCCTTCATTATTGCCTTTAATCATTTTTTATAGTTCCTTACAAGATTATTGGTCCTCTTGCCTCAATAATCGATTGTATAACCTTTATTCTTGGTTATTGCCTTTAATCATTTTTGATAGTTCCTTACAAGATTATTGGTCCTCTTGCCTCAATGATCAATTGTATAACCTTTATCCTTCATTATTGCCTTTAATCATTTTTTATAGTTCCTTACAAGATTATTGGTCCTCTTGCCTCAATAATCGATTGTATAACCTTTATTCTTGGTTATTGCCTTTAATAATTTTTGATAGTTCCTTACAAGATTATTGGTCCTCTTGCCTCAATGATCAATTGTATAACCTTTATCCTTCATTTGCCTTTAATCATTTTTTATAGTTCCTTACAAGATTATTGGTCCTCTTGCCTCAATAATCGATTGTATAACCTTTATTCTTGGTTATTGCCTTTAATCATTTTTGATAGTTCCTTACAAGATTATTGGTCCTCTTGCCTCAATGATCAATTGTATAACCTTTATTCTTGGTTATTGCCTTTAATCATTTTTTATAGTTCCTTACAAGATTATTGGTCCTCTTGCCTCAATAATCGATTGTATAACCTTTATTCTTGGTTATTGCCTTTAATCATTTTTGATAGTTCCTTACAAGATTATTGGTCCTCTTGCCTCAATAATCGATTGTATAACCTTTATTCTTGGTTATTGGCCTTTAATCAATTTTTTGATAGTTCCTTACAAGATTATTGGTCCTCTTGCCTCAATAATCGATTGTATAACCTTTATTCTTGGTTATTGCCTTTAATCATTTTTGATAGTTCCTTACAAGATTATTGGTCCTCTTGCCTCAATAATCGATTGTATAACCTTTATTCTTGGTTATTGCCTTTAATAATTTTTGATAGTTCCTTACAAGATTATTGGTCCTCTTGCCTCAATGATCAATTGTATAACCTTTATCCTTCATTTGCCTTTAATCATTTTTTATAGTTCCTTACAAGATTATTGGTCCTCTTGCCTCAATAATCGATTGTATAACCTTTATTCTTGATTATTGCCTTTAATAATTTTTGATAGTTCCTTACAAGATTATTGGTCCTCTTGCCTCAATAATCGATTGTATAACCTTTATTCTTGGTTATTGCCTTTAATAATTTTTGATAGTTCTCTATGAGATTATTAGTCCTCTTGCCTCAATAATTTGATGATCAATATTTCGTTTAGAAATTAAATATAAAATCCTATATAACTAAAGATTCTTGATAAAATTCAAAGAAGAATCTGCAATATTATTGATCCTGACCTGGCATCTCAGCTTCAATTACATTCACAGCACAATAACATAGCTTTCTTGTGCCTTTTCTATAAATATTTCCATCATAATCTTTTTAATGAGCTTTCCTCTTTAGTACCTCAACTTTACAAATTTAAAAGCAGTACTGCATTGGCAGCAAGGTCTCATCATTTTATAACTGAAAATACAAGATGTAGTCATAAGTTCTATGCTTACAGTTTCTTTTCCCATAATTCATGCTTGTGGAAATCTTTTCTGACTTCTTACTTTCTACTCAACTTTAGTTTCCAAAAATTGAATTGCAATGACAATTGTTATATTCTCTTTTCTTAGTTCCTGACTTTTTAATTGTTCTAGCTTCTTAATAATGTTTTGTCTTTCATATTCTTTCACACTCAGTAACCTCTTGCATCTCAGTGGCTTTATTGCCTTGCTTGAAGTGAAATGAATAAAATAAAACTTTCTGCCAAAAAATAAAGTTAAAAAATGAATTTGTGAATTTGCATCAGATCTCTTAATTGTTTATTTGTTGTGAATTGCAACACAGAGATCCGAAGATGAATTGGCATGGCGAAGGAAGCATTCCAGAAGTTGAGTAAGGCATTAAGAAACAGGACAATTTTGCTAGAAACTAAGAAGAGAGTACTGGATTGCTACGTGATGTCTGTCCTTCAATATGGCAGTGAATGCTGGACAATACCATAAAACATGAAGAAAAAACTTGAAGCAACTGAAATGTGGTTCTACAGAAGGATGCTGTGAAAATCATGGATTGAGCATGTGAGCAATGATGAGGTCTTGGAAATGATGGAAACAAAAAGGAAATTAATAATGAGTATCAAGAAGAGACAGCTGAAGTTCCTGGGACACACAATGAGGAAGGAGGGCTTGGAGAATCTGATACTAACAGGCCAAATAGAAAGAAAAAGAGACAGGGGAAAGCAACGGATAACATATTTGAAGGACCTAATCAGGTGGATGACAGAATGAGGATTGCACGGTGTAACAGGAGAAGGCGTGCTCAGAGCCACCAGGGATAGGAAAACGTGGAAAGCCATGATCGCCTACGTCCTGAAGGGACAGGGCACATGGAAGAAGTCATAGAAAAAAAAATATGGTAATTCATTCAGTTTATGACCATATCATATAGAAACACCAGTTCCTGTATGATAACCAGATAAGAAATGACAAGCCTGGTCAGTACCTACATGTGTGACTGCTTGAAAATACCAGGTTTGGTTTGCTTTGTTTTCCAGAATATCAAACTCAATTGGTTATTCAATGCCTGCAAGATTTTTACAGTAGATTTGTGTGAATAAAACATCTATTTTTTGAAAAAATCAATTTGCAGATCAGGTCTCATTGCCATACAGAGGGTAAAAGAGGGTTTTATTGAGCATCAAATGTATTATTGGTAGATTATTTTTCTTTAAAAATATATTGCTGGTAAAATATTTTTCTTCAAAAATATATTGCGGGTAATTTTTTTCTTTTCAAAAATATATTGCTGGTAATTATATATATATTGCTGGTATTTCTTTTTCTTAAGAATATATTACTTGTAATTCTAATATATATAAATATATATTGCTAGTTTAATTTTTTTTTTTCAAAAATATATTAAGGGTAATTTTTTTTTTGCAAAATATATTGCTGATAATTCTTTTTTAAATGTATTACTAGTAATATTTTCTTCTCCAAAAAAGTATTGTCTGAATTTCCACTATAAAAGTCTATAGTGTTTTGATTGCAGTTTTGGGGTTAACTATTTGTCCATAGTTGGGACCCTAACAGGTGCTAACACCATGGGTCACAGTTGCCCTGGGAACCATAGCAATTTAGAGGTAGTTCCATATTCAACACAACCTCCTGTTCAGAGGTTTTGCTGCCCAATGTTGTTTATTGTCATACCCAGACCCTGGGAATACCAAGTGCTGTAAGTTTGACTGTACAGATAGTGTAATGGATAATGGCTCAGAGTTGTTAATTAGAGAGCCAAGTTCTAAATCCAGTTGGATTCATTATGTTCACTTATATGCAGATATAAGATATAGGATGTGCATTGAGACATGATCGCCCAAGCGTGTATCACGTATGGCACTTAACTTACTGATATGCAGATACCCTTGGAAAGGTATAAATCCACTTTTTCTCTCTCCCAAATATGGGTTAATTAATAAGACTTGTGTCAGTAAATCATTATTATCTAAAAAAAATCCTACCATCTAAAAAACATTTATGGGCTGTAAATAACCTGAAAGGTTTGATAAACCATAGAAAATGAATCAATATTGTTCAAAGCATAAGATTTATAATAATATCAAATTGTTATTTATGGTTTATTTAAGTTAATCAGAGCCAATTATCTTTGATATCTAATCAGTATTGAATGCAATTAAGCACTGATCTAGTTTACTGATTTAAGAACCACTAAAATGTTTCTTTATTGGCTTTTGCAGGCAAACTACTTTCAGCTTTAATGTTTTCTAGAATCAATCAAAGATTATAATAAAATATTGTCCGTTTGTTTCACTGTAGATCACTTAGTATGCTGATGACCATGAAGTGAAAATCTGAGTAGTTACAATGAAAAACAATTAAATTAAGCTGAAAAAAATACTAGTAAAAATTAAGAACGGTTGATAATATTAAAAACTAGCAGTATAGCCCAGCGTTCCTCAGGTGTAATGAAAGCTTTAAAACTAATCCATAGTCCTGGAGCTCAGACTCTTTGGACGTTGGCACGAAAGACTAAAAAGCAATAGCTGTTTCCAGTTAAAGTGAAACCGTAGTAGACTGAAAGAAAAATGAATGGATGTAAGTCAAATTTTGATTTCCTGGTATCAATATCAAATAAGTTTTTTTTCATTGTAAACTGAATTTTGAAGGCTAAATAAGTCCTCTGAGTAAATGGTATCATGGCTGAGACTAAGAACTACAATTATAACTACTTAGAGCTAAACCTGAAGCAAAAACTAAAATAAAAGGGCTGAAAAAAATACAGACATACAGGCGGATAACCAGACACACACACACACAAACATCTTGCCTTTTATATATATTTATTATCGATTTTCTGCACTATTTTAAGAACTGCAACCTTGAAACTTCTGAATATCGTTTCTTATGTCTTTGTCTCTGAGTGTATCAAATCTGATTAAAATTGAACCACTCCTTCTATAACCCGATTTTTTCGATTGTCAATTTTCAATATTTATCAAGGGTAACTTGACACAAAACCTAGCTAAGAACACTCACAAACGCTTATAGTACAACTGTGTAAATTTTCAAGAAAATCAGTTCAGCCATTTCAGAGTCTATAGGTAATGGACACACACACACACACACACACACACACACACACACACACACACACACACATACACACACACACACACACACACAGAGGTTTGATTCATTTTGGGGAAAGTATTTTTTTCTTTACTAAAATATTTCAAATATGCAGACCTATAAGCATAATATAAACTTGTTAAAAGAAAAAAACAGGCATTTTTTTCAAATATGGAGTACCCACTATAATAGAATTTAAAGCATACACTGTAAAGTTCCATTTATAAATAATTTTATATGGTTGATAATATTAAAAATATAATATATGCAGATAACTCAATGCTGATAGCATACACCAAAAGGAAACAACAGGAACTCCTACCAAAGGAAAGTGAAAAGAAAGAACTAAACATCAGCTGCAAGAAGATAGAATTTGTGGTTGCTAGCAAAAGGAACAGTGCAACATGCAAATTACAAGTTGAAGATACCAAAATCAAACCAGTTCAACTATTTAAATATCTGAAAAGTGTTCTGACAGAGAATAGAGAGCATGACACTGAAATCTGAAGACAAATTAAGATAACAAAAGTTGCCTTCCAAAGCAAAAAGAAATTTATTTAAACATCTTTTAAAAATTAAAATAAAACTTGTCTATAATATTTACATTATTCAGACCACATCTTTGCAGCCATTTGTATGATGTTTCGGCTGTTGTACACTCTAGCCTTCTTTAAGTGCTAAGAATTTCAAACTGAACCCTTTACGACAATCACTGGAGTATATGAACTCCATTCCTTGCATAAAACAGGGTTAGTGGGAGATAACTCATGACTTCCAATTGAGGCTATACATAAGGAATGGAGTTCATATACCCCAGTGATTGTAATAAAGTGTTTGATTCAAAATTCGTAGCAACTGAAGAAGGCCAGAGCATACAACGGCCGAAACATCATACAAATGGCAACAAAGATGAAGACAATAGTTCGAATAATGTAAATACTGTAAATACCAACTTATCTCAGAAATATAGACAAATACTAAAACATGTCTATGTCATGTTAAAACAGAATCTGTTAATTTAATGAATTGTGGACAAGATTAAAGCAAAATTACTTGTCTTTTTTTTTTTTTAAAGTTGTGAAAAACAACTTTTTTGCAATTAGGTCCCATTTTCTTGTGCAGCTATTGAAGTAGTATGGCGTTTGTAGAGTTGTTGACGAAAAACAGGAGGTGATTAAATGTTATGGTAGGCGATATATGACAAAATATTTGCAACTACATACCCTGGGCCAAAGTCACCCTTTGCCACTGATGTCCACTGTTTACCAATGTGCCAAAAATTGATTGTTTGAGTAGTTGCAATAAAAAGCAATTGACATTAAAATCTTTTTTTGAATTGATATTAAATTCAAAAATATACATTAAAAAGTAATCACTTAAATTATTTGATTTTAATTGTTTCACCCCAAGCAAGACAATACTGCTACTGGTATGCAAGGGGCTACATAAGAGGAGAGCAAAAGATTACTTAAGTAGGACATGACTAGAAAGAGAAACAGGTTACAGGGGAAGTCAGAGAATGGGTAAGAGAAGGATGGAAGTACTCCAGTAAGGAGAGTTACATGAGAGTGAAAAACGTGGAGAACAAGATACAGAGGGTGTTAGGAAAAAGATAAGAAAGGATGGGGGTCAAGGAGATAAGAGATGGCAATTGATGTTGCATTTAAACTTCTGGCGATTGTGGCTATCAGGGAAGCAAGGGAGTTCCACAAACGAAAAGAGCAAGAAAAAAAACTATTATAGTAAAAGAAGCAGTTACATTTAACCATTTTGATGATAAAAGGATGGAACCTTGCTGCCAATTTAGATGCTTGAGTAAATTCGTGTAAAGTGGGCACCAAGGAGCTAAGCTCGTTGGAGAAGAAACCTTGATAATATTTGTAGAAGAGAGAGAGGGAAGCCACAAATTGAGTTCTTTATAACTGAACCTATAGTAAAAGGGATTCTAACACAATATTAGACTAGTTTTAACCTGTGAAAATTTCACGGTTTTCTTATTTTAATATTCTGATAAATCTTAATTCTTCAATTAATGATTGAATAAATGCATAGCAAATGCTATGACAATAAAATATCTGCAGATAAGAACAAGCATTCCAATGTGGTGTGTCCATAAGCCCATGAAGTAGAAACAACAGTAGTAACCAAATCATACTTGTTTTAACCTGTGAAAATATTCTGATGAATCTTAATTCTTCAGTTAATGATTGAATAAGCGAATGGCAAATTCTATGACAATAAAATATGTGTAGAAATTTTCCTATTGCATTAATATTTTAACTTAATGTTTTTAACAAAATATTGCCATAACAATCATAAATATAAAGTTCTCTCTCTTCTTCATTCATATCATTCCTCCTTGCTCGCATTCGTTCTCTATTATGTTTACGGATTGATTGTCTCTCTTCTGCTTGCAATCGTTCTCAACTTCTTCTCTGCCATTTTTTGCTGCCTCTCTTTGTTGTCTTATTCTTTCTTCCATTACAGTGATTTTCTCGGGAAATATAATGCATTCACAAAATACTTTTAATTTAATTCATGACAGAAAAAGCGTGACTCGGCTCCCCGGTTTCTCGTTCCGAGCCGATATCCACTGTACTACAACACACATCCTCTTATATATATCCGATTGCTTTTTTACCCTGGATTGAAACCCGACCGAAATGGCGTCAGTCAGTGACTCTACCCCTGGGCTATGGGTGTATTGAAGGACAGATTGGATAAAATAAATAAAAATAAACAGATGAAAAGTATTTTTCTTAGTTGAAGAAGAATCAAGATGAAGACAGCAAAGAAAGACTTAAAATTATTATTTAAAGCACAAAAATGCTATAAGTACAACAATATTCTTTCTCTCTTTTTTTTTTATAAGAGAATAGATATATTTTACAGTAATTCTTTTTTTGTTTTATATTTCCTGTTCAACATTTTCGTTCATTTATCATCTGTGTTTGTGTGTATATCATCCAGCATTCCTATGTTTAATCTTTTGTGCTTGCATGTGTTTGTATCTCTTTCTAGAGCATGACACACGTAAGTACTACGGTATTGATTTAAAAAGCTGAGAGTAATTCAGGAAGCCAAGACTAATCAATTTAGGAAGGAGAGAGTTATCAATTTAAGGAATATGAAAGTAATCAAATTAGGAATTAAAGAGTAATAATTTTGAGAATTAGAGAGTAATCAGCTAAGGAAGGACACACATAGATACCTAGGTAGGTATTACAATTACTGCATTATAACATAAAGACTAAGACTAGTTATGTTGTTCACTGCAAGAATTGAAGGACTGATTGGATAAAATAAATAAAAATAAAAGGATGAAAAGTATTTTTCTTAGTTGAAGAAGAATCAAGATGAAGACAGCAAAGAAAGACTTGAGATTATTAATTTAAGCACAAAAACGCTATAAATACTTTTGGGAATTTCCCAATTTTAATTGGTAGCAATATTGTGACGCCAGCAAGAAGAAAGGAACACAAACACAGTTGAAGATGTTATAAACTTGTATTTACAGGAAAAGAGAGAAAAGAAAAAAGGATAGTCTCTTGCAAACAGTCGGGTTTGCAGAACTTATCTGAAAGATGCATCCTTTTAACAGTTTAAATTTCCTGTGTCGTTATGGCAGGGTGGAAGAAGTAGAGCCATGACTTCTGTGCTTCAGTTGCTGTCTAATTCCCTCATGCATCCTGGGTCTAGATGAAGGAGTGCAGATGGGGACGTCTTGTCTGTAAGATCTCAACAAGCAAAAAAGAAGGGAGTTTTTTAAAACCCGCTCATGTGGGAAGTTTGTTGAAAATCTATAAAGGTAGCCTGCGATTGGTTGTTTTTCATCCAATCACGGGGCACCCAGTTGGCGACTCCGTAATAATTTCAGTAGTACAGCAATACTCTCTCTCTCTTTTTTATAACAGATGATAGATGTGGTTTCCGGCTTTCTCTTTTCAAATCTTCTCACTTTTTTTTTTTTTTCAATCGGAGTGGATAGATCTATTCATTGCCCGGTTCACACTCCACCCATGTCTATTGTACAGGTTAAGGGGCTCATCCCTTGTTCCCTGTTTAGGATGTGGTTTCTGGCTTTCTCTTTCCCAATCTTTTCACTTTTCTTTTTTTTTTCTTTTTTTTTTCAATTGGAGTAGATAGACTAAACTATCGCCCGGTTCACACTCCACCCATGTCTATTGAACAGGTGAAGAGGCTCATCCCTTGTTCCCTGTTTAGGATGTGGTTTCCGGCTTTCTCTTTTCCAATCTTTTCACTCTTTTATTTATTTTTTTTTTTTTTAAATTGGAGTAGATAGATCTATCTATCTCCCGGTTCACACTCCACCCACGTCTATTGAACAGGTTAAGGAGCTCATCCCTTGTTCCCTGTTTAGGATGTGGTTTCCGGCTTTCTCTTTTCCAATCTTTTCACTATTACGTAGCCCCCTGCACATCAGTGGTGTTACCGCCTTGCTTGGGGTGATACGATTAAAAAAAAAAAAATTTTACAGCAATTCTCTTTTCATTTTATATTTCTTGTTTAACATTTTCTTTCATTTATCATGCATGTTTGTGTGTATATCATTTGGCATTTCCATGTTTAATCTTTTCCGTCTGTGTGTGTGTTCATATCTCTTTCTAGAATATGACACATGTAGGAACTATGGTATTTATTTAGAAAACTGAAAGTAATCTCGGAAGCCAAGACTAACCAATTTAGGAAGGAGAGAGTTATTAATTTAAGGAATATGAAAGTAATCAAATTAGGAATTAAAGAGTAATAACTTTAAGAATTAGAGAGTAATCAGTTAAGGAAGGAGATTGTAATACATTTTAAATTTGAGAGTATTTAATTTAGGAAATAGTAATGTGATGTGTGTTGTGGTGCAGAGGATATCAGCTCAAAACAAGAAATTGGGGAGCTGAGTTCAAATTCCAGTTGAATTTCTTGCATTCACTTACACACAAATACCCTTGGGAAAGGTATTAATCTGTCTCTTCCCTCCAGTTATGGGTTAAATAACAGGACAAATTGGGTTCTATAGTCTTGGCTGGCAACCAGTCTATCACAGAAAATAATGATAACCTTCTGTGGGAAAATCTTCTGCCCAGTCAGTTGTGTCTCTTTAGAGACATGATCGCCCAAGCGTGTATCACATATGGCACTTAACTGACTGACTGTAACCTTTTTAAGAAGTAAGAGTAATCCATTTAGAAAATAGCAGTCAGAAGTATAGAGTAATTTCTATTTTAATTTTTAGGATGAGGAGTTAACATTATTTATTTACATTTGGGTTATTATCTTCATCTTTGTTGTTGTTATCACAGCATTTTGGCTATTGTGCAGTACAGCCTTCATTGGATGCTTGTTGATCAGATTCATTAGAACCTGTCTGTGACATGCAGTGAGGAAGAAGGGCTTGGAGAACCTGATACTAAGAGGCCAGATAGAGGGAAAAAGAGACAGGGGAAAGCAGCAGATAACATATTTGAAGGACCTACTCAGGTAGATGATGGAACGAGGGTTGCATGGTGCAACAGAAGAAAGTGTACTAAGAACCATCAGGGAAAGCGAGATGTGGAAAGCTATGATCGCCTACATCCTGAAAGGACATGGCACATAAAAGAAGATGAAGACTAGATAACATAACAGGAAAAACCTATTGGAAGCTGAAAATCAACTTTAAATGAAATGGCAAATTTCCTTTCCAACTTTTCTGGACAACATTTGAAGTTTTCTGTCAGGGTTTTCTTCACTTTACAAGTCAAAAATGATAAGGACATGTGTCATGTATAGACAATTCGTTTCACCTGAATTTGTCTTGCACTTTTATAAACTCCCTATTTGCTCATGCACTGAATATCGTTACCATATCTAGTCTAGTGCTTATGCTATATATCGAGATTCCTGACAAAATCCAAAGAATCCGCAATATCATAAGCCCTAAGCAAGCATCTTGCCTTCAATCACTTTCCTATCATTGTAATGTGACTTCCCTGTCAGTCAGTTAAGTGCCATACGTGATACATGCACGGGCGATCATGTCTTAAAATGATCTCTCTTTTATACAAGTTTCATTAGAGATCGCTGACAAGGTACTACAAAGTTTTATATATAATAATTGTGTATTTGGGTCGCAGTTTTTTTGTGATGCAGTGGATATCAACTTGGAACAACAAATCAGGGAGCCGAGTTCAAATTCCAGTTGAATTTCTTGCATTCAGTTATGGGTTAAATAATAGGACAGATTGGGTTCTACAGCCTTGGTCAGCAACAAGTCTACCGCAGAAAGCAGTGGTAACCTACTGTGGGATAATCTTCTGCCCAGTCAGTCATGTAGCCTGGTATTGAACTCACAACTCTAAGAGTCAAGTCAGAAACTAACCAACATCTATATCCACTGAACCATGTGTCCTTAAGAAGTGGTGAACAAGTAACTTGCAGGGTTAGTGGGAGATAACTCATGACTTCTAATCAAGGCCTTATCAAGGAATGGGGATGATATACCCCAGTGATTGTAATAAAGGGTTCAGTTCAAAATTCCTAGCAACTGAAGAAGGCTGCAGCATACAACGGTCAAAACGTCATACAAATGGCAACAAATATGAGGGCAATAGTTCGAATAATGTAAATACTACAAGATGATATAAAACTAAAATATTAACCTGAAAATTCAAGTCATATTCTCAAATAAACAAATTCGATTGAGATTTTCATATGGATGTCATGCATGGCACCAAATTCATTCAGAAATATCTAAACTGTCAGTTGTATTTAACCACTGTGGATCTTGATGAAGGCCATCCTTCTTCACACACTGTGGACTGGCGCTACAGATAGAATCACAAACAAATATAATAAATAACAGAAACTACATCACCTGAGGACAAACAGCAGCAGCAATAATTAAAACAGATATCACATGTAGCTCAGAGAAAAGATAATGACACAATCAAACTGTTAGCATCTCACATTATTTTATATAAAAAATTAAGAAGGAATCTCCCGTCAATACTGGAAAGAGCAATAACAGTTATTGGACGTGAGAAGCCTATATTCTTGAAATAATGTTTTAAGAGAAAGATTTTATGAATTACAACTGAAAAGAAAGCTCCCATAAATACTGGAAAGAGCAATAACAGCTACTGGACTTGAGAAACCTATTTTCCTGAAAGATTGTTTTAAAGAGAAAGATTTTATGAATTACAACTGAAAAGAAAGCTCCCATCAATACTGGAAAGAGCAATAACAGCTACTGGACTTGAAAGAAACCTATTTTCCTGAAAGAT
This sequence comes from Ascarosepion bandense, assembly GCA_037127315.1. NCBI lineage: Eukaryota > Metazoa > Mollusca > Cephalopoda > Sepiida > Sepiidae > Ascarosepion > Ascarosepion bandense. The sequence continues at coordinate 1,134,344 of JBBBDQ010000695.1, read as the reverse complement.
TGTTTTAAGAGAAAGATTTTATGAATTACAACTGAAAAGAAAGCTCCCATCAATACTGGAAAGAGCAATAACAGCTACTGGACTTGAGAAACCTATTTTCCTGAAAGATTGTTTTAAGAGAAAGATTTTATGAATTACAACTGAAAAGAAAGCTCCCATCAATACTGGAAAGAGCAATAACAGCTACTGGACTTGAGAAACCTATTTTCCTGAAAGATTGTTTTAAGAGAAAGATTTTATGAATTACAACTGAAAAGAAAGCTCCCATCAATACTGGAAAGAGCAATAACAGCTACTGGACTTGAGAAACCTATTTTCCTGAAAGATTGTTTTAAGAGAAAGATTTTATGAATTACAACTGAAAAGAAAGCTCCCATCAATACTGGAAAGAGCAATAACAGCTACTGGACTTGAGAAACCTATTTTCCTGAAAGATTGTTTTAAGAGAAAGATTTTATGAATTACAACTGAAAAGAAAGCTCCCATCAATACTGGAAAGAGCAATAACAGCTACTGGACTTGAGAAACCTATTTTCCTGAAAGATTGTTTTAAGAGAAAGATTTTATGAATTACAACTGAAAAGAAAGCTCCCATCAATACTGGAAAGAGCAATAACAGCTACTGGACTTGAGAAACCTATTTTCCTGAAAGATTGTTTTAAGAGAAAGATTTTATGAATTACAACTGAAAAGAAAGCTCCCATTAATATTGAAACAACCAATAACAGTTATTGGGTTGTTGGTTGGTTGTTTTGTTTTTACGGCATATCAACACCTCGGCGGGTCATTTATTGCCAACTAAATTTTTATTTATTTATTGCTGGTAATACCTTTTTCTTTCAACAATTTATTGTTGTTTTTATATAAGTTTTGTGTCTAGTAATACTTTTTTCTTTTCGAGTATCAAGATTCATTGGGATTTGTTTTTAAGATCAGGGTCCCCAAGTCCTACCCTGTTATTTAACCTATAACTGGAGGGAAGGGACAGATTAATACCTTTCCCAAGGGTACCAGTGCTTAAATGAATGCAGGGTATTCAACTGGAATTTGAACTCGGCTCACCGATTTCTCTTTCCGAGCCGATATCCACTGCACCACAACACACATCTGTCACTAAACGCTTACAGCACCCGGTATTCCCAAGCAGTCACCCATCTAAATACTGACCAGGCTCAATGTTGCTTAACTTTGGTGATCGAGCGAGAACTGGTGTATTCAACATGATATGGCCGTAAGCCACAGTTATTGGGTGTGAGAAGCCTGTTTTTTTTTTTTAAGAGAAAGATTTTCTGAATTACAACTGAAAAGAAAGCTCCTATCAGTACTGGAAAGAGCAATAACAGTTATTGGACAGGAGAAACCTGTTTTCCTGAAAAATTGATTTAAAAGAAAGATTTCATCAATTTCAACTGACAGCAGCACTAGCTGATTTGTTAATGAATGCTGAATGTTTCCTTATAAGGAAACAGCTAATATTACCATTAGAGATGAGAAGAATAGATACTGTACTTTGCTTCAAGCCCAATGACCAGAGAATGAATTGGAGCATAACTCAAGTTACACTGGCTGTTCAGTAAATGAATGCTGAATGTCTCCATATAGGGAAACAGCTAATATTGCAGTTACCATTTTGTAGAACCTCATTTCTGTTGCCTCAAGTCTCTGAGCAAAACATATAAAAACAATTCTGGATTCCTCTTCACTCAACACTTCAAAGAAATTCTGAAAATATGAATGGTTAATGATAAAACCAAACTGTGTAAGTTCCCAGCTGGAAAGAAATGTCCTTGGCATATCCATTTGTGAAATAATATTTCTTTTCCTTATTTTTGCTTTCAGAATTTGAATGGAAATCACTTACATATTTCTTCTTCATATGTTTTTTATTTCACTCTACTCCTTTCTACATGTTCTAAAGTAATAATTAATAAGAAATATATTTTATATTCATATATATTATATATATTATATATTATATTTAGTGTATTGAGGCAGCAAATAATTTTCTAAACATATACTGTTAAATATAAGAGACAATGAATATCTATTATGTTTAATCATGAGCCGTTCTAAACGTCATATTTTGGCTTTAATTTCAGTTGAAAATAAAGACAAAAATTCTCCAACATTTGGATAATTTTTTATTAATTTGGTTCTAAGTTTTTGGCTCACATGAGCCATCTTCAGAGATGTTATTAAGATGGTAATACAATAACATCCACCATCACCAATGATTTTATATTGTATTGAGATAAAACTTTGCTAGTCAACAATACAATAATCCTTACTCATACACACAGTCAAAAGAACCTTCAGATATTGGAGGCAATGCACATTAAATCCAAACAACCCACACTTAATAAAATCACGTTTAAATCCGGTCATAACATATTACATTGCATTTGAATACATGGTTTTGTTGTCATTTCGTGCTATCACGCAGTGTGACATCATAGAACCGCATTGCAAATTTGCGAACTGCGTTTGTTATTTTTGGTAACTATTGCCATTGCCTAGCGGAATTTTATATCAACATAAAATAAAATCATCAGTGATGGTGGATGTTATTGTATCACCGTCTTAATAACTTCTCTGAAGATGGCTCATGTGAGCCGAAAGCTTAGAACCAAATTAATAAAAAATTATCCAAATGTTGGAGAATTATTGTCTTTATATTCAACTGAAATTAAAGCCAAAATACGTTTAGAACGGCCCATGATTAAACATAGTAGACATTTATTGTCTCTTATATTTAACGGTATATGCTTAGAAAATTATATATTATATATACATATATAGTTAAATAAAATAAAGACAAGAGGAAAACTGTATTTAAATTGCCTACGTGTTTCATCCTGTGATGGACTTTATCAAGGCAAAAAGATGAAATGAGCTTTATTCTAAATTATGTATCTATAAACAAACAGTATTGGCAACTATAAAAATGATCACAAATCATTTAAAAAGATTAACAAAATATTTTAGTTTTAGAATTCCTTCATGTGTAGTGCAAAGTCACAAGATGTTAAAAAGAAGGGAATTCAACTGTTTTCTTTGAACTTTTTTTTTACATCTCGTGACTTTGCACTACACATAAATATCTAAATGCTCTACATGTTAAATCTGCATCTTCCTTCAAACATGTATTGAGCACTTTCTAATACAATTGTTTACTGGTCTATTTTAATTTAAACCTGATCTATATAACATTCAATATATATATATATATAAAACATAGAATATTTAGTATTTAAGTCAGGTAAATTCGATAGAGACAAACTCAAAAGAACTCAATGTTAAATTTATTTATTTAATTTAAGAGAGTAATATAATCTAGAAAAATTTGAGATATTCTACAATTTCATGGGTAATACATATTTTGCAGCCAAAAACTGCTGCTCATCAGACCCAAATGATACAACAGTTAATATTGAAAATCATCCAGAAAAGAATCACATGCAGACTCTCATGTGCCCATATCGAGAATAGATATTTGACACGTGTCTGTATGTGATTCTTTTCTGGGTGATTTTCAATATTAACTGTTGTATCATTTGGGTCTGATGAGCAGCAGTTTTTTGGCTAGAAAATATGTATTACCCATGAAATTGTAGAATATCTAAATTTTCTTTTACAGTGTATGCTTCAAATTCTATTATAGTGGGTACTCCATATTTGAAAGAATGCCTGTTTTTTGTTCTTTTAACAAGTTTATATTACGCCTATAGGTCTGCATATTTGAAAAATTTTAGTAAAGAAAAATACTCTCCCCAGTAGGAATCAACGTGTGTGTGTGTGTGTGTGTGTGTGTGTGTGTGTGTGTGTGTGTGTGTGTGTGTGTGTGTTAGAAAAAGATCACCATTTGATCCAGTTAGCCCCACTACTTGACCATGGAAGATAACATCATAAGCAAGGTTCTATTTTCCCTTTTTAATGAAGCATAACTTCTCCACCCAGATATTCTTTTTTTTTTTCAAATCAGTGGTTTTCACTTACTGGTGGTGGATATAGGCCCAAACTTTGCAAAGGTGTGCACTTTTCTAAGATTTCTTGAATGCACAGGCGTAATATACATGATTTAATAAATAATAAATGGGGTGTCTATTTCAAATAAGGTATTAGGTTGTTCAGATAGTTTGTGCTGATTTTTAGTCGTTCATGTTCCAACACATTAGAACACACGAAATTTATCAAAAGATATACTATGCTTACATTTCCAATAATATGCACACTTCAAACTATCTCTTGAAAAAGAAATTTTAAAATTACTTAATTCATATCAATTTTGTATCCCAATGAAATGGAAGATTATAAGGTGCATTTTAGAAACAATGCTTTTTTTATTACTATGGAGGCAAAAATGCCTTGCAAGCAACAGAAAAGATATGTGCTGTATTCATTGAAAGTGCTTTTTTCTGAAAAAACTGTACAGAAGTGGTTCCCTAAGTTTAGAGTTGGTGATTATTATTGACAAAGCAGGCAGACCCCACTACAGATGATAACCAAATAAAGACATTGATTGAGAATAACCAACATTACTCAATGTGGGAATTGGCAGAAAGACTAAATTGATCAAAATTCATCCTCCATGAGCACTTAGTGAATCTCAGGTACTCAAATTGCTACAATGTTTGGGTACCTCATGATCTGAGTGAAAGGAATTTTTTAGATCACATTTCTATAAGTGATTTGCTGTATAAATGCAATGAAAATACATCCTTTTTTAGAAAAATTGATGATAGATGATGAAAAATGGATCATTTACAACAATGTTCAGCAAAAAAATAAGTGACATGAGCCAATTTTAGCTTCCCCAAAAGCAGGTCTTCATCATAAGAAAGTCATGCTGTGTATCTGATGGAAATGGAAAGGAATTCTATACTATTAGCTTTTACCACATAACCAGTCATTTGATTCTGAAAAGTACTGCTCACAATGGGATTAATTAAAGGCAGTAAATCAAGAAAAACACTCAGAATTGGCAAACAGGAAAGGTGTTGTTTTTCAACAGGATAATGCTAAACCTCCCATTTCTTTGGGAACCCAGCAGAAACTGTTGCTGCTTAGGGTATGTTAAATCATCCGTCATATTCACCAAATATTGCTGCTTCAGATTTTCATCTATTCTCATAAATAATCTCAATGGTGAAAATTTTAATTCTTTTGATGACCTACAAATCACCTTAATGTGTTCTTTGCTGAGAAACCACTGAAATTCTGGGAAGACAGTAAAAAAAGGAGAAAGGTTGTGTAACAAAATAGTTCATATTTAGGTGAATAAATATTTAATGGCACAATTTTGATTTGTGTTTTAATTTCCCTTAAAATTCAGCATGAATTTTCTGGACAACTCAGTGTATCGACTATAATAGTATTTAAAGTAATAAAACTGTTGGATTAAAAATAGATCCTTTAATTCTTTAAAAATATGTCAAAAATAAAACTTATTTCACCAAAAATGTGATGAACTGAAGCAATTCCAGAAGACAATCCATCAAAAAGCAAGCAGTCTTTGCTAACACATAACTGTATATCAGGAGATAGAGCTATAATAATTGTTATTAGTAGCAGAATAAAGTAGTTTACATAACTTATATGAAAGCATATGTAGGATTTAGACAAACAGACCAGTACTGTACTGTATGTTGAATCTGCTATGACCACCTGTTTGGATCAGTTGATGAATGGTTTATATAACAGACAGGCAGGGAGTGTTCTATTCTGCTACTTGGGCAAACATATTCCCATGGTTCTGCATGACTGCTAACTTTGGTGTAAATACTGTGATCAGTAAATATCCATCACTCAGCCGTGAATACTCAAGTATAATGCCTGTATTCATTTACAGCCTGATTTCCCCAATTTACTAACTGAACATTTGTTGGGGATCTCCTTGCAAGGGTGAGTATCATATTTCTGATTGTACAGCATACTAGGAGCCTCACAAATGTTTTTTACATTCAATCTTCAGTAAATTTCTTGGTGAAATTACTTATTTTTTTTATAATCATATTGCCCCAAGCAAGGCATTTTACTACCACTGTTTTGCAGGGGGTTACATAGGAGGAAAGTTATGAGAAAGAGTGACAGGTTATAGGGGGTATCAGGGAGTGAATAAGAGAAGGATGAGAATACTGATGAGAGTGGAGTGGACAAAGAAGGGAGCATGAGAGAGCGGATGCAGTTTAGTGAGATAGGAGATGGCTATTGACTTTGCATTTAAATTCTTGGAGATTATAGTTGTCGGGAAAGCAAGTAAATGGAAGGGAATTCCACAGGCAGGAAGTGTGAGAAAAGAAGCTGATGGAGTAGAATTTGCGTTTACAATTTATTGGTTTCACAGTAAAACGGTGGGATGTAGTTGCTAATCTTATGGCTCGAGTAAATTTATATATAGGGGGCACCAATGAGCTAAGTTCATCGGAACAGAAGCCGTGAAAGTATTTGTAGAAGAGACACAGGGAAGTCACATTGCGCTGGTGAGAAAGTGACTGTTTCACTAAGAAACAGGCTTATGGTTATATCATGTTAAAACACCAATTCTCATACATTCACCAAAGTTAAGTAACATTGAGTTTGGTCAGTACCTAGAGGGGTAAATGCTTGAGAATATCAGGTGCTGTAATGGATTATTGTTTGTAATAAGCACCCCTGCTATTCCTCCTTTAGTTCTCAATAAAATCCAAAGGAGAATCTGCAGTGTTATCAATATGAACCTGGCAGCTCGGCTCTAGCCACTTTCTCACCAACAAAATGTGGCTTCCCTCTGTCTCTTCTACAAATATTTTCATGACTCCTTCTCTGACAAGCATAGCTTCCTGGTGCCCACGAATTTCCTGGTGCTACACGAATTTACTAGAGCAACTAGACTGGCAACAAGGTACCAACCTTTTACTGCCAAAATAGTTAAATGTAACCAACTCTTCTACCGTAACAACTTCTTTTCACACACTTTCCGTTTGTGAAACTCCCTTCCATATACTTGATTTACTGATGGCTATAATCTCCAAAGATTTATATGCAACGTCAATCGCCATCTCTTATCTCCTTGACTTTCATCAATTCTTTTTCTTTCCCCAATACCCTCTGAATCTTGCTCCTCTCACTTTACTCTCACATAACCCTCTTCACATCAGTATTCTCATCCTTCTCTTACCCATTCTATAATGACAATCTTTCACTCTCCTTTTATGTAGCCTCCTGTGCACCAGTGGCATTACTGCCTTGCTTGGGGTGAAACAATTAAAAACAAAAAATAGAGTTTATTCTTTTATACAGAAAATTGTTCTCAGTTCTTTTTTTTTTTTTTTTTGTTCTACAAAGCATTTCCTGCCATGTTTCTATTAAGCAATAAAAGCCAGACCATGTCAAAATTAGGGATACAATAAATAAAATTCAAGTTTTAAATAGACTTGCTATTATGGACAGTTTTGTTTTTTATTTTTATTATTCTGACCAAGGTATTGCAAAATTGTTAACATTTGAGCATTATGGGATATTGTAAATTCCTGTTCCAGTCGAACGTTTAATGGATAAGCTCAGTGAGTCAACAAAATAACACATTACATCATGCATAGAATTTATTATAAACAGAACAAGACTCAGCTTGCTGGATAATATTTAAACAAAGACAAAGAATAGACTGGCTGAAATTATTTTAATGTATTGTATAATGAGGTTAATCAAAAAACAAATATCAGTCACTTATATGAAATGAATATAAAAAGTTTCCTTTGTTTAAAGTATTATTTTTTTATTATTATGAACATTTTTTTTCATCATATTACCCAGAGGAAGGCAATAAAGCCACCAGGATGCAAGGTATTACCGAGTGTTAAAAACTATTATTAAGCAGAAAGGACAATAAAAGAATAAGAATGAATACAGAAGACAACAGTTGATACTAAATTTAGATAATTGACAGTCAAAAATTCCCAGGAAACAAAAAACCAGAAAAGATTTCCACAGGTGAACATTATTCCGTGAATGTCATCTTTGAGTAGACATCCTTATTTACATAATAGGAAATGTTAAACTATAAATAAAAATTCATAAATTCCAAAGAATTTTTTTCTTACAAATATGGCAAAACAATCAGCATATAGTTGGCAGGTTAGGCTTCAAAATGCCCCAAGAGATGCACATTCCTGAAAAGGATAACTGAGCCTTGCTTTGTTACAAGGTATTTATAATTGAGATGGCTAAAGCACACCGAGCTGAAAGGTGGCTTCCAAATATGAGACTGATTCTGCCAAAAGGCACAATTTCTTTAAGACTTTCAAATGCCTAGGCCAGTTGACATCATGTTTTTTATCATTCCACCTCAAGCAAGGCAAGAATGCCACTATTATACAGAAGGTTACAGAGACTGAATGTGAGAGAAAAGACTGGGCATAGGAGGTATTGAGGAAAGGATAAAAGATTAATGGGACTCAAGAAGATAACAGATGGCAATTGATGTTACATTTAAACAAAATGAAATAGTAAGAAAGAGGGTAATTCATAAATATAAAAATATAACCATGCCTACGGGCACCCTGACCAAAATGAAGAAGAATAAGTTGTCAAGGTATTTCTGGGTGTGTATACACTGCTTATATATAACATGCTAAAATTTCCCTTCTCTGATTCCATGTGCCTATGGCTTAGCAGTTAGCGACTCTGACTGACACCAAATCGGTTGAGTTTCAATCCCGGCCAGAAGCAAGTGGATGTCTAACCATACTAACAAGCTGTGATACAGTGAAACAAGCTTGTATGTTGATAACGAATATAATTAACACACACACACACACACACACACACACACACACACACACACATATATATATATATATATATATATATATGTATATGCGTGTGGGTAAGTGTATGTGTGTGTGTGTGTGTGTGTAAATGTTTATAACATATATATAGTGAGGTAAATTAATAAATATACATAAAAGGAGAGTGTACAATACATATGTATTGTATTATTATTCAGGTGTTAATAAAACGGTGCTCAATGTATGAACAGAGCTGTATTATATATATATATGTACACTACCGGCCATAATTATTAGGCAACCCCAGTTTTTTTTTAATAATTATGTATTTCATACTAGTTTTAGTATTTACTGCCAAGTGGATAATTCTAAATGAAAATAGAATGTCTTTTTTTTGTTATTATTACTTTACAAAATTTTACAAGGCAGCCAGGAAGACTTTGCTTCGGCCTTCCAATAAGAAGAGACTAGCATGGGGAATAGAGCACAAAAACTGGACACCAGAACAGTTAATTTGATGCACATGTTATTGTGCAGTATTAACAAAAGAACCATTCTATTTTCATTAAGAATTATACCCTTGGTAATAAATACTAAAAATATTATGAAATACATCGTTTCTCTTAAAAAACTGGGTTGGCCTGATAATTATGGCTGGTAGCATATATTAATAAATATATATATTATCCTACATCTATGGCACAACTCACAGTTTCAAGCATTATGCAATCATCAGGTGCATATTTCAAACTATGAAATATGCACCTGATGATTGCATAAGGCATGAATCTCCAAGTCATGCCATAGACATAGGATAATATATATATATATAAAAAAGCAATCGGAGTCTAACCGTACTGATGAGCTGTGATATGGCGAAACAGATCTCTCTGCGGATGACAATATATATATATATATAAGAAGAATTAAGGCAGACACGTTCTTTCATGGTAAATCGGAAGTATAGGCCTATTTCAGGCAAACCATCATCAGCTTCTGTCTTTATTGTACAAAAGATTTTACACAAATGAAATTCACAAAGACCTTGCATGTTCTTTGATTATATGTTGCATATATTTATGCTTATGTATGAATATGTGTGTGCGTTCCTCAAACTGATGTAATGAAGTATTCTTTCCTAAATTTTCTCTTTTAAGGAAGCGACCTTTATTTTTATTCGGGTTTTTTTTTTTTGAGGTCTTTCTGAATTTCATTTGTGTAAAATCCTCTGTACAATAAAGACAGAAGCTGACGATGGTTCACCTGAAATAGGCCTATACTTCCGATTTGCCATGAAATAACATGCCTGCCTTGATTTTTCTTATATTTGCTCTATATGTATGTATTTATATACATATATATTTAGAGCTCTCTTAGAGAATTATCATACCACTGTATGTACAGGATACTCCTCTGGATTCTTCTATATCTACACCCGCATGCTTATATATATATATATATGTATATATATATATATATATATATATATATATATATATATATATATATATTATTAAGTATTACTTTAGAACCTGTGTAAACTACAAACTACTACAAAATTGTACATTTTGTTTTGACATTGAAAGAACAATGTCTCATCAAGTAGTTAATAATGATTAATGATTATTAACTAATTGATGAGACATTGTTCTTTCAATGTTGAAACAAAATGTAAAAATTTGTAGTAGTTTGTAGTTTGCACATGTTCTAAAGTAATAATTAATAATATTCATTGCTCTATTTTTATATTAAGCACTGTTTTAAATTAATGTTTTGAACTTTGCAATTATTTTCTTTGTTTTTATTCAGTCAGTATTTACAAAGAAAAACAGAGTAATATCTACTCAAAAATAGGCATCTATTAAATTTAACATTCATAGTAAAAAGAAATCTCAGATTACAAATAAAGTCTACTAATTACTAGCAGTATAGCCCGGCGTTGCTCGGGTGTAATGAAAGCTTTAAAACTAATCCATGGTCCTGGAGCTCAGACTCAGCTTAAAGAATATTTGTGTGAATTTTGGTGAGAATCAGATAAAAATTGTGGATTTGTATAAAGGACATACAGATAAACAGACACACACACAAACATCTTGCCTTTTATATATATATATTATTGATTTTCTGCACTATTGTAAGAACTGCAACCTTGAAACTTCTGAATATCATTTCTTATGTCTTTGTCTATGAGTGTATCAAATTTGATTAAAATCGAACCACTCCTTCTATAACCCGATTTTTTTTGATTATCGATTTTCAATATTTATCGGGGGTGCCTCACCACAAAACCTAGCTAAGAACACTTGCAGATGCTTATAGTACAACTGTGTAAATTTTCAAGAAAATTGGTTCTGCCATTTCGGAATCTATAGGTAACAGACACACACTCACACAGGCAAAGTTCCATTTATAAATAAGTTTAGATTAAGATGTTTCTTGTATGATCACCAAAAGTAAGTAATGTTGAGCCTGATCAGTAGCTAGATGGGTAACCACTCAGGGAGTGCAGGTTGTGTAATAGATAATGGTTCAAAATTGCAAATCAGAGCACCGAATTGCAATTCTAATCAGGATGGATAGATATACAGAAAAATCTATATATGCTCAAATATCTCAAAGAATATGTTAAGACAAAAATGTTTAGAAAGTGTTTTAACTGCTAGATCATCCACAGAAAATATGTGTCCAGGTTCTTACAATATTTCACCATTCTTGGCAGATCTATGATCTGAATGGTGGGACATGGGAAATGACGAAAACAAAAAGAAATGAACCCAAATAAAATTGACAAAATCCCAAAACACATAAAAAAAATCATCTTTAAATTTAAAATTCCCAGCATCTCTCTTTCATTCATATAAAGCCATATCAACATCAACATAAACACTATTTACATTATTCGGATTATTGTCCTCATCTTTGTCATTTTCCTGATGTCTCAACTGTCGTACACTCTGACCTTCTTCAGGTGCTAAGAATTTTCAACTGAATTTTTTATAAACCCTTTTATATATATATATATATATATATACAATTATAGGGTAGGTATGGATGAAATGAAATTCAATATCCAAACAAACACTATTCTTAAAAAAATGCCCAATACAAAGTAGAGCAAATAATATTTATTTAGAATTTATAACATAAATATGTTATAATATCACTACGAAAGTAGCCATTTTGTTTCGACACTATCTGTGTCTTATCAAGTGATCACTTGGTAAGACAAAGGTCTCGAAACAAAATAATTACTTTTGTAGTGATATTATAACATATTTATGTTATAAATTTTATATATATATATATATATATATATATATATATATATATATATTTCAAATCACCAATTTATATTCAAACTAAAAACCATTAAAAATTGTAGCAAACTGGCTAATCACATGTGGAAATTAAAGGAAAAAACAGTAAAGACCCTGATATAATATGGAGTATAATAAAAAAAGACAAACCTTACAATGGTGGTGATGTCTGCAGTCAGTCAGTTAAGTGCAATACGTGAAACATGCTTCGGCGATCATATCTCAAAAGAGACATGACTGACTGGGCAGAAGATTATCCCACAGTAGGTTACCATTGCTTTCTGCGGTAGACTGGTTGCCAGCCAAGGCTATAGAACCCAATCTGTCCTGTTATTTAACCCATAACTGGAAGGAAGAGACGGATTAATACCTTTCCTAAGGTATTTGCGCGTAAGTGAATGCAATGAATTCAACTGGAATTTGAACTCGGTTCCCCAATTTCTTGTTCCGAGCCGATATCCACTGCACCACAATGCACATCTGCTGACTGTGCCAAAAAGAGAAACTGACCATGATATTCTTTCCAGAACAAAAAAATTACTGAATGAAAAATCCAAAGTGATATCTGAATGTAATCACAACAGAAAATATATTTTAGGATCATGCAAATCTTGATGAAAGTGTTTAAGATCCTTAAAAACTCCCCCCTAATTTTGAAAATTCAAGTTATTTTTAACTTCAAGTTGTACATTGGTAAAAATCATTGATGTATGTTTCAAAATGTTAGAAAATCAGTTATTATAAATTGCCTGAAGAGACCAAAAGTTTGAAATCAAGATTGTGTAAATAACTGGTTTCCATATGAAAAATATTCAAAAGCTCTACATTATATCTGGATTGAGCACTTTTTAATACAACTGTATACTGGTCTAATTTAATTATGACCAAAAACTGGTTAATAATAATTATATATAATTATAATCAAATTTGTATTTTATTTAAAATTAATTTAAATAAATTAATTTTAAATAAAAAACAAATTTAATTATAATTATATTATACTCTATGATATGTGTTGTATTGAGCACTTTTTTAAAAGAGTCAATGTCGGAGAACTCGGAATTCTAAAACTGTTGGTTCTCTTCACCTGAATATATATATATATATATATATATATAGCTCAGAAGTAGATTCGCCAACTGATGTCAATTTGGTCGGATTTCAATCCTGGCTAAAAGCAATCAGATGTCTAACCATATATATATATATATATATACTATAGTCATCGCAGACAGATCTGTTTTGCTGTATCACAGCTCATCAGTACAGTTAGACTCTGATTGCTTTTTAACCCAGGATTGAAACCCAACCGAATTGGCATCAGTCGGCGATTCTACCTCTAGGCTACAAGTGTTTGGTAGAAGAAGGCAGACTTTTTAGTGCGTATATCATTATACACGCCCAATAGCCATAGTGCTCTAATTCATTATTGAATGAGCGATGCGTATATGCCGGAGTAGCTACTGTTATATAAAAATGTATATTTGGGCAGCAACCTTTCTTTCAAACATCTTTCATTAAATATGTCAGACAGGGTTTGATTGATAAATTGACATCTAAATTATGCAAAACCGAAAATAACACCAATAACTTATTTTATAAGATATATTTACCAAAATTACACAAATTCAGAATCTTCTGAAACTTCTCTGAATGGTCTCCTTGTTTCAATTAGTGAAACCTGCCATAATTCTTGCCTTCGGTTCATCTTTGTTGCTACAAGAAATTTTATTGGTCTCTCACTTAACTGTGCCTCACACATAATAATCAAGGGGGTTGCAGTCTAGGCACTTAGGTGTCCAGATGTAAGGGGTAATGCAGTCAGAGATAATTTTCTGACAGCCATGACTGGATTCTCCAGCTTGTGTGACACGGTGCAGAGTCTCATTGTAAGACATATGGTCATCCAGCATCCACCCTCTTGACCCAGGACAGCACTATCTCCCTTGCTATGGACCTGACTGACTTGGAGGGATTGTTTTCAATCATGACCTGGATCTCACCAACAAATTAGAGAGTGCTTTTATCAGAACAATCAGAATTCACTCTTTTCGAATCCAATGTACTGTCCTCAGATTGACACCCAAACACTCTGAAATGTTCATATTGGAGATTCTAGTGTGAATGCCAAGCAGTACAGCTGTTTCCAAATTTGTGGTGGAGTGAATTGCATCATGTTGCTCTTTTTCTTACAGATGGTACCCAACTGACCCTACTATACTGTGCAATCAATAAAATCAAAAACCCTGCACATGTGCAAAATTACAAAATTACCTATTTAAAATGTTTGGACTGCAGTCCTCATCTTTATTGTCATATTCACACTGTTTCGGCCATTGTATGCTCCAACCTTCTTCAGTGGAAATACATTGGAGTTTTGACTCAAACCCTTAATTTAGTCCACATGAGTCTTCTTCTTTATGTGCTGTGTTCTTTCAGGACATAGGCAATCATGGATTTCTACTTGGCCCTATCTCTTATCACTTTTAAATATTTTTCCTCTTGGTATTTCTCCCAAACCCTGCTTTCCCATTCACTTGCTCAAGCTCATCAAGTATGTCTCATGTTGCTTTCTCTTGTCTTTCTATCTGTCCTGTGAGTATCTAATTCTCCACGTCCTCCTTCCTCACATGTCCCAGAAACCTCAGCTGTCTCTTCCTGATACCAAGTATGTTTTTTTTTTCATTTGCATCCTCTCCAAAACCTCATCGTTGCTCACATGTTTTGTCCATGATATCCTCACCATCCTTCTGAAGAACCACATTTCTGTTGCTTTGAGTCTTCTCTTCATCTTTGAGGAAATTGTCCAGCATTCACTGCCATATAAGAAAACTTCTTCTTCTATGTGCCCTATCCTTTCAGGACGTAGGCAATCATGGCTTTCCACGTCTCCCTATCCCTGGTGGCTCTTAATATGTTTTCTCCTGTTATTCTGCACAACCCCCGTTCCATCATCCACCTGATCAGACCCTTCAAATATGTTATCCGCTGCTTTCCTCTGTCTCTTTTTCCTACTATCTGGCCTGTCAGTATCAGGTCCTCCAAGCCCTCCTTCCTCACTGCTGTCCCAGGAATTTCAGTTGTCTTTTCCTGATGCTCACTATCGGTTTTCTTTTCAATGCCATTCTTTCCAAAACCTCCTCATTGCTCACATGTTCAGTCCATGATATCTGCAGCATCCTTCTGTAAAACCACATTTCCACTGCTTCAAGATTTTTTCTCATCTTCGATGATACTGTCCAGTATTTACTGCCGTATTGAAGAACTGACATCATATAGCAATCTAGCACTCTCTTCTTTGTTTCTAGGGAAATTTTCCTGTGTCTTTGTACTTTACTCAGCTTCTGGAACGCATCCTTCACCATGCCAAATTGCCTTTGGATCTCTGTGTTGCACTTTCCATCTCCAGTTAGAACACTTCCTAGGTATTCAAATTTTTGTACTTGCTTGATTCTTGTATCCCCTACCTGTATTTAGCATTTTGGGTTGTTCTTTTTGCTGATGACCATGCATTCAGTTTTCAAGCTGTTTACTTGTAGTCCTTTTTTGTCACTCTCCTCAGCTACCTTCTGTAGGAGGTCCTGTAGCTTTCTTTCTGTGTCTGTAATCAGCACTGTATCATCTGCATACCTTATATTGTTCAAATTGTGGCCTCCAATAACAAATCCTGGTGTGGCATCTATAGTCCTCAAAATATTCTCGCTGTACAAGTTGAAGGGATCCGGTGAAAAGACATATCCTTGTCTTACACCTCTTTCTACTTTGTGAATCTGCTGAAAATATAAGAGAACAGATATCACATAACAGTCCAGTACTCTTTTTTTTTGCTTCCAACAAAATCTATGCTTTTTCTGGATACCTCAGTTTCAGTTATCTCCCTTTAGTAACAGAACTCTCCAAAAATTTTGTTCACCTCTGCTGTGACCAGTTATTGAACTGTGGTGGATAGTAAATTAAGAATTAAAAGCAACCTTCTTCTTCACTTTTACAAAAATTCACAATGATATGTGAAATCCTGGTTTTGCTGAATAGAATAGGATTAAGCATATGCTTTAAGAAAAAGTCGAAACCGGATTTCATGAGTCGATGTTAAATTGATTTTCTGATCAATGGAAGCAATTTGCAAGACCAAAAAGACTTAGCAATCCAGTGTGAAAAACCTAAATGACATTAAATGCTCCGATCAGCATCAGTCAGAGAGTCAGATGAGAGCAGCAAGAGACAGTCAGTCAGTTAAGTGCCATACGTGATACACGCTTGGGCGATCATATCTCGAAAGAGACATGACTGACTGGGCAGAAGATTATTCCACAGTAGGTTACCATTGCTTTCTGCAGTAGACTGGTTGCTGACCAAGACTACAGAACCCAATCTGTCCTGTTATTTAACCCATAACTGGAGGGAAGAGACGGATTAATACCTTTCCCAAGGGTATTTGCGCATAAGTGAATGCAAGGAATAAAACTGGAATTTGAACTCAACTTCCCGATTTCTCATTCCGAGCCAATATCCACTGCACCACAACGCACATCCTAAAATATAACGAGAGAAACTCCAAGTCCCAGACATAAGGCCGCATCACACATTTGTTCTCTTTCTTCTTCTTCCTCGTGTGCTGATTCCTTTTACTTCTTCTCCATCCAAAGACATTCCTACTAAACAAACACTTATACATACATATGTACGCATGAACTCTTTTCAACAAATTACTACTACGAACATTTCTATAACACTTGATACCCCTAACTTTCTAATTAAACATAAACTTCTAAAGTTCATGTTTTCTTTCCTTTTTAATAAATTTCTATTTTAACATGAAAAATGTACATTTTTATTCTTCTACTCTTCCATATAAATTCAACAATCTCCAGCTTTCTGATAAAAACCTGATAATTCTGAATAAATCTGTAAGCTGCAGGGAGTTCGGTTATGTATGACACAAGGCCAAACAAATAAAACATTAACCAGGTCCCAATAGCTTCAGAACACACAACTCTTGGGTTTCAAGTCACTGGATTATTTCAACCAACGCTTTTATCTGCTGGGCCACATGTCCTTGTATCCCCAGTGGATAAAAGCATTGGTTGAAGTCGAAAATAATTCAAACTGAAATATCTTGAAAAGGCATAATATTTTGAACAATGTAAATAGTGTAAATAACAACAAAGATGAGGACAATAGATCAAGTGCAAATAATGTAAATAAAATTTGTTTGGTTCAGAAAAACTATTTCAAAGTTATCACAAAATACAAATAAAAGGTGACTAACCTGAGAGAAAAATGGAGGCATCTTATCAATGATTTGTTGGAGAAATCAAGAGTTATTTTTATGTGTAAAATTTAATTTATATGTAATGCAAATCAATAAAATGTCATATTTTCTTTAGAAATTTTGTTTGATTTGAATTTGTGAAAATGTTTTTAAGCTAAAACAAATTAAAATAAAATTCAATATATGAAAATGTTTCCAAACAATAAATATCTGTCACTAATTTGATTAAATCAAGTTTAAAATTGTACATTGATTCAAGCAAAAATCTATCTCTCTCTCTCTCTCTCTCTCTCTATATATATATATATATATATATATATATAATCAAGTGAATAAGGAACAAAGAAAATATTAACAACATTCAAAACATTAATTTGAAACAGTGCTCAATATAAAAACTAGAGCTATGAATATTTATTATAAGTTATAGTTTAGAACATGTACAAATTATCATCTACTACAAAGTGTACATTTTGTTTCGACAATGACAATGTCTACCTGATGAGACATTGTCCTTTCAATGTCGTAACAAAATGTACACTTTGTAGTAGATGATAATTTGTACGTTATATATATATATATTTATTATAAATTATATTTTAGAACATGTACATAATCATTCTATATATATCTGCTACAAAGGTACGATTGTTTCGACATTGAAGTTTCAATGTCAAAACAATCGTACCTTTGTAGCGGATATATATAGAATGATTATGTACATGTTCTAAAATATAATTTATAGTAAATATTCACAGCTCTATATATTATATATCGAGCACTGTTTTAAATTAATGTTTTGGATGTTGTAAGAATTCTTTCTTCGTTCTGTATTCACTCGGATATATATATATATATATATATATATATATATATATAAAGTGCGTGCGTGTGTGTGTGTGTGTGTGTGTGTGTGTGTGTGTGTAACAAAGATTGTGTTTCACAAAAAAAGAAAATGGTCAACCAGTATATTTGTAAAGGATAATGCTTTTAATGTGAGCATTCTTTTTAAGCAAAGTGCTCAATATTATGAGATAAAGAATTAACAGCCACAAATAAAATTAAGCATTCAACTTATATTTTTCAACTTGTATTTTTGCAAGTATATGGCATCACATCACAGGGTTTGATACTAAATATATATACAGGTTACAATGGGTAAATTGTTGCCATTTTACATTTTTACTTTTGTGCATGCACATTGTATTTTATTTTCTCAGTATATAGTATAGTAGGGTCGGTTGGGCACCATATAGAAGAAAAAGAGCACCATGACACAATTCACTCCACCTGTTGTATCATGGAATGAAGATAACCTACTTTATTAACAGAATGATACAACCAAGAAGTATATACAATATTTACAGTCTCTCTCAGTAGTAGATGTTACTGTTTGTGATAATGACAACCCCTGTGATAAGCACACATTGTCTTAAATATATCCGGGTGACCAGATGTCACATAGTACAAGCCACGACACAACACCACCAGAAATTTGGAAATGGATGCTGCACTACTTAGCATTCACTCCAGAATGGTAAAATGTTGTAAGAACCTGGATGTAAATTTACTGTGAATGAATTAGTGTTTAAAGATTAAGAAGTGCTTTAATTGATATCGGAATCCCGATTTTGTTTTATCCAACGGTTGTACTAGATTCTTTTTCGTATGACAATAATTCTAACTTTTTCTACAGCCAGATAGGCTCTCCTGATGCCTGAAGTCATGAGTTGTAAGTCTTTACATCAGTATAGGATGGTTAGATAGTTTGACATTTGTGCCAGCTTCTGGTCGGACTTTTCACACACACACACACACACACATATATATATATATATATATTCTATTTGTCTCCATATTTTATGTATATTGGATCCATACCAATCCTTTGATATTTGTCTATATTTATGAGATGGGGTATTGTAACTATTTACACTATTTACATTGTTTGGACTATTTTCCTCTTCTTTGTTGACCTATTTACAATGTTTCAACCATTTTACACAGCAGCTTCTTCAGGTATTTGGAATTTTGAACCAAAGCCTTTTCCCTTTTTTTTTCTTTTATGAAATATATCTTGTCTTAAAAATGCAAAACAATACAGACTAAACAAATTCTTCTTTTATAAAATATGTCCCATCAAGATAGGACCAATCATGGCTCAACACAACTTCCTACCCTTTGCAACTTTTATCTCCTTGCAGTCTTTCTCAGTCCCTGTTTCACCATCCATTATACAAGATAATTCAGTAGGTTACTTAATATTTCTACCTGCCTTTCTTACCTTCAATATTTCTTATGAGTGTCAAATTCTCCAAGCCATCATTCCTCAAAATGTGTTCTAGAAACTTCGTTTGTCTCTTAAAACTAGCTGGTCATGCTTTAAAAATCAAATTAGTAACATTCCTGGACATTGAATTTTCATCTATCACAATGAATGTATGTTATCTCAGGGAAGCCCAGTACCTTGAGTGCCTACTGGGTTTGAGTTTTGCTTAACGGCATATCAACCTCTATGGGTTATTTAATGCCAAAAAGGTAGTGTTTTAAGGTATTTTTTTAATGTTCAATTATAGTAAGAAGGTTGACTTAGTCAGATTTTGATGAAATGTTTTTTATTGTAGAAACTGAAAATACCTTCTAATTTTGTTTTCAAAAAATGTATTGCTGGTAATATTTTTTTTCCTTCAAAAATGTATTATGGCAATAATTTTTTTTTCCTTTCAAAAATGTGTTATGGTAATATTTTTTTCTTCAAAAATGAATATTTTTCTATAAAAGTCTATTTTCATACTTTCATAGTGTTTTGACCCCAGTTTAGGGGTTAACTATTTGCCCATAGCTGGGACCCTAACAGGTGCTACCACTCCGGGTCAGGGTGGTCCTGGGAACAACAGCAATACTTAGATGGGTGACCGCTTGGGAATACCAGGTGCTGTAAGCATTTAGTGATGGATGTGCATTGTAGTGCAGTGGATATCGGTTCGGAAAGAGAAATCGGTGAGCCGAGTTCGAATTTCAGTTGAATACCCTGCATTCACTTAAGCACTGGTACACTTGGGAAAGGTATTAATTCATCCCTTCCCTCCAGTTATGGGTTAAATAACATGGTAGGACTTGGTGACCCTGCCCTTAAAACAAAATCCCAATGAATCTTGATAAAAGAAAAAAGTATTACTAGACACAAAAGAAACTTTTACTTAACTTCAGGAAGACATAGTTGAAGTTTCTGGGGCACATATTGAAGAAGTGAGGCTTGGAAAATCAAATACTCACAGGGTGGATAGAAAGCAAGAGGGACAGATGAAAACAGTATATGGCTAGACGTAACCATAAGTTCTATGCTAAAAGTTTCTTTTCTCGCACTTATGGAAATCTCTTCTAGCTCCACGTTTACTACTTATATATCTACTGTCTTTTTTATTACTCTTCTGTTCTTCTGTTATTCTCACTTTTGAGAGGACAGAAAGTGTGATACCGAGATCTAAGGGCGTATCGAGATGACCAAGAATGCATTCCATAAGCTAAGTAGAGTCTTGTGAGAAAAGAAAATTTCATTGGAAACAAGAAAAGAGAGTGCTGAGCCATATCCTGATATCCGTTCTCTTATATGTCATCAAATGCTGGTTAAGTTCTTCAAAGACGAAATAGAGACTTGAAGTAACAGAAATGTGATTCTACAAAAGGATGCTGAGGGTATCAGGGATCAAACATGTTAGCAACAAGAAAAAACAAAAAAGAAACTTTTACTTAACTTCAGGAAGACACTGTTGAAGTTTCTGGGACACATATTGATGAAGTGGGGCTTGGAGAATCAGATACTCACAGGGTGGATAGAAAGAAAGAAGGACAGGTGAAAACAGTATGTGACATACTTGATGGGCTTAAGCAAATAGATGGCAGAAAAGGGTTTAGGAGGAATAACAAGACAAAATGTATTACGAACTAGAAGGAACAGGAAAATGTGGAGGGCCATGATTGTCTACATCCGGAAGGGACACAGAACATAAAATAAAGAATGACGTTTCTCTTTTTTCTTACTTTTTCATGCTCTGTTCTCTAAGTGTGGATGTGTGTTGTGGTGCAATGGAATGAGAAATTGAAGAGCTAAGTTCAAATTCCAGCTGAATTTGTTGCATTCACTTACATGCTTGGTGAAAGGAAATAATCCACCTTTTCTTCCTTCATTTATATAGGTTAACTAGGAGGACAGACTGGGTTCTATAGCCTTGGTTGGTAACCAGTCTTTTTCAGAAAGTGATGGCAACCTACTGTGAGAAAATCCTTTACCCAGTTAGACATGTCTCTTTTGAGACATGTTCACCCAAGTGTGTATCATATATAGCAATTAACTAACTCTGAGGGAACATCCATTCATTGAAATTGGTGAAAGTTATGATTCCAATCAGCACTGATGAATGTTATTAGTTTGGTTTTTCAAGGCATTGAATGTGACCAGCCAGTCCACACCACACAGTTGATTTCTCCTATATAAACAGCCAAAAGCTCATCATCTTTAAAACTTGAAAGACCCAGGTTGGTAGATGTCAACTATTCTGTTTAAGCGAAAAAGATGCAAACTGAAAAAGGTATATCCACTAAATATGTGTTGGGTTGGGGTATAAAGATAAAGCTTTAGAGAAAATGGAAACAAAAGGGACACTTATTCTTGACATCAGAAAGAGACATTGAAATTTCTAGGGCACATCATGAGGAAAGAAGGCTTGGAAAATTTGATACTCACAAGACAGATTGAAATCAAGAGGAAAATAAAGCCTAACCTGCTGAGCAAGTTTTAAAGAAAATGAAAACAAAAAAGACACTTATATTTAACACATCACTCAATAAAGCCCAAGCCTAACTAATAAAACTACAACTTTTAGGCAAAATTTTGGTTGTTTTGGTTTTTATAGCATATCAACCTTGGCAGGTCATTTATTGCCAACTAAACTTTTTATTTATTTATTGCTGGTAATACCTTTTTTCTTTCAACAATTTATTGTTGTTTTTATATAAGTTTTGTGTCTAGTAATACTTTTTTCTTTTCGAGTATCAAGATTCATTGGGATTTGTTTTTAAGAGCAGGGTCCCCAAGTCCTACCCTGTTATTTAACCTATAACTGGAGGAAAGGGACAGATTAATACCTTTCCCAAGGGTACCAGTGCTTAAGTGAATGCAGGGTATTCAACTGGAATTTGAACTTGGCTCACCAATTTCTCTTTCCAAGCTGATATCCACTGCACCACAATGCACATCCATCACTAAACGCTTACAACACCTGGTATTCCCAAGCGGTCACCCATCTAAGTACTGACCAGACTCAACATTGCTTAATTTTGGTGATCGAGCGAGAACCGGTGTATTCAACGTGATAGGCTGTAAACCTAGGCAAAATTTGACTTTATTCATCAACATAGATGATACACTGATTCCAATGTTTCTCTAACAATCTGATACTTTTTTGTAGAATGATTTACCTTTGGCCTCAAAATACACCTCAGTTTCTAATATCATTTCTTCATTAGAGCCAAATCTCTTTCCCAGAATCATTCTTTTGAGGTTTGCAAACAGCCAGTAGTTGCTGGGGGCCAGATCTGGAGAATAGGGTGGATGCAGAAGCAATTTGAAGTGCAATTCATTTAGTTTTGCCATCATTGCAATCAACTTGTGACATGATGTATTTTCTTGATAAAAGATCACTTTCTTCTTCTTCATTTGTGGCTGCTTTTTGGCAATTTCTTCCTTCAAACCTGCTAATAATGCTATACAATATTCGCTATTGATGTTTCTTCCTTTCTCAAGGTAATTAATGAGCAAAATACCTTGCACATCCAAAAATACGGAGACCAAAACCTTGCCTGCTGATGTTTGTGCCTTTGGTCGCTATGGACAGTTTTCACCTGCTGCTGTCCATTCAGCTGATTGCAGATTTGACTCCAAAGAGTCAACTGGTGGATCCATGTTTCATCCATTATTACATATTTATGCAAAATCCCATTCTTGTTGTATTGAAACAGTTGCAAATAATACTCTGAATCATTGACAAATTGTTTTTGATCGACTGTGAGCAAACACAGCACCCATGAAACACAGCTTTCTCATTGACAAATGTTCATGTAAGAAAGGGAATACACTGCCTTCTGATATGTTCAACTCCTCTGCTATCTCACACAACTTCAATTTATGATCGACCAAAATGAGTTTGTGGAATTTCTGGTGTTTTCCAAGACAACTGCTGATTTTAGGCAACCTGAGCATTCAGCATCATTTGTTTCTATACAACTGCATTTAAGTCATTATGCCACCTCTTAATCATTGTTTCTGATGAAGCAGAGTCCAAATAACACTTATCAAGCCATTGCTTTGCTTGAACAGTATTTTTGACCATCAGAAAGCAATGTTTTATCAACACATGAAATTCAGATTTTTCCATTGTTTTGAAAATTTGCAACAGTAGCTTCACTTCAATAGGTGTAATTTGTGAACTAATAATCCGATTGGGCCCAAATTTTGTCACATGCCATTTGAAGGTTAGTACTTCATAAAAATCAGATGGACTTTTTGTTAGTAGCACCATCTGTAAGGCAGAGAACTTATTGAATGATGTGTTGAAATCAAAAAGAGAGAGTTTAAATTTCTAGGGATAATGTGGAAAGGGGAATTGAAAAATTTGATACTCACATAACATACTGAGGGTATGTGAGCCACATGAAAGCATACCTAAAGAAATTGTGTAAATGGATGGCAAAACAGTGTTTAAGAGAGATAGCCAAAAAAACAAAATAAACTAAGAGCAACAACTTGTAGAAAGCCATGATCACTAACATCCTGATGCAGCATATCACATAGAAGATCTCAAACCTCCCTAACCGAAACAAACCAATTGGAGTAGATAGACTAAACTATTGCTTGGTTCACATTCCACCCACCTCTATTGAACAGGTGAAGAGGCTCATCCCTTGTTTCCTGCTTAGGATGTGGTTTCCAGTTTTCTTTTTTCCAATCTTTTCACTTCTTTTCATTTTTTTTTTTCAATTGGAGTAGATAGACTAAACTATTGCCCAGTTCACACTCCACCCACATCTATTGAACAGGTGAAGAGGCTCATCCCTTTTTTCCTGCTTAGGATGTGGTTTCAGGTTTTCTTTTTTCCAATCTTTTCACTCCTTTTCCCTTTTCATTTTTTTTTTTCAATTGGAGTAGATAGACTAAACTATTGCCCGGTTCACACTCCACCCATGTCTATTGAACAGGTCAAGAGGCTCATCCCTTGTTCTCTGCTAGGATGTGGTTTCCGCTTTTCTCCTCTCCAATCTTGTCACTCTTACGTAACCCCCTGCACATCAGTGGCATTACCGCCTTGCTCGGGGGTGATATGATTAAAAAAAAAAATCAGGTGCACAAAATGACAAGTAATTTTACTAAATGAGCTGTAACTTCTCCCTGTCTGTTGGACAAAAGTCTATTTGCAAGACTTTGATGCTCTTTACGAATAAATTTGGGAATATTTGTCTGTTTTGATTGGTCATTTCTTTTTCTTTTAATGAACATTTTACTCTTTTTTTTTTTTTTTACATTTACTTGTATTTGCTTGAAGCACTTAACTTGGATTTTAGTTTAGATCCTTTTTTTTTATTTCTAAGTACATATATCCCTGGCAGCCATATTTGAGAATGGTTTTTGCATGCTAGGCTGAGAACAGTATTTAATGCAAACTGGGAGGAGAGGAAGAAAGAAAAAAAAGAAAAGGAGAAAAAAGAAGGAGCAAGAAAAGACATCGAAGGAAAAGAGAAGGTGAAGAAAAACTGAGAATGAATTCTCTGAAAAGACAGACAAGTGGATCAGAAAAAAGGTTAGTAGAAAAAGAATAATAATGAGAAAAGAAAGAGACAGAAAAAGAAAAGCAAAACATGAAATGAAAGATTCATTAAATGAGGACAAACTGAAAGGTAGAAAGAAGAATGAAAGAAAAATGGTGTAAAAAAAGAAGAATGTTAAAAAGAAGAAAAAAATCAGGAACAATTATGGTAATAAATGTTGTAAAGCTAATGAAAGAATACAAAAAGGGGAGAAAAAAGAATGGACAAGGAAAAAGGAGAACGAAGAAAATAGAAACAAATGAAAAAGAAACAAAAAGGAACAAGAAAAAGGAAAAGTAGGAAAGGAAAAAAAGAAGAATTAAAGAACAAGAAGGAAGAAGAAAAAGAAGGGGAAATAAAAAAGAAAGCCATTTAAAAAAAATGGAAGAAAGAAAAAGGAGAAACAAACAAATTGGATAAAAATGAAGAGAAAAGTAAAAAAAAAAAGAAAAGAAAAGAATGAAAAAGAAATAGATAAAAAGAAAAGAGAAGTGAATGGTAAAAAAAAGGTAGAACACAAAAAGGAACTGAAGAAAAAGCAAAAAAAAAAAGGTGAAACAGAAAAATAGAAAAAAAAAAGAAAAAGAAGTGAAACGCAAATAAAAGGAAATAAAGAAAAAAGAGAGTTGAATACAGAGAAAGCAAGAGAAGAAGAAAAGAATGAACAAAGCTTAGAAAGGGGTAATTATTCTATCAATCTTCTTCCTTCACCTGCTATTATATAACGACAAAAAAAACAACAACTTTTACGAAATAATTACAGCAAAAGGAAAAAAAATATTACCTGGAATTGATTGACTTAGCCATTAAATACAAGTACAGAACTAACATATTGGTGAACAGAAACCTATTTTATTTGTGTTCTTATCTGATTTTGCTTTTCCTTTATTTGAGACGATTATATAATCACTTCTTATTTTCATTTCATGAATTGGCAACTATGGGAAGCAAGAAGCAGCAAAAATTGGTATATACAAAATTATATATAATATTCTCTAATACACTGGGAATGAGGTGAAAATATCATGAGTTCTTTTTTCTGAAGAATGTCAATAAAAGAAAAAAAGAATGTCAATAGGTTCATAGCCTTATGATGACAAAGTATTTATTTTACACAAACAATTTATTTTTTCAACAGAATCTTTTCTCTTATAAATACACATGCATTATCAAATAGATTATATAGTGAAATTTTTATTCGAAAATTAACTTAATAATTCTGTGTCAGGCTATGAGTTTATTGATCTACTTCTGTGTATAGGTAATCAAATAAATGGCACTTTAAATGTGAAAGACATTTATTTTACATATCTTACAATTATATTTCAACATAGCCAGTTAAGTGCCATATGTGATGCATGCTTTGGGCAATCATGTCTTGAAAGAGACATGACTGACTGGGCAGAAGATTATCCCGCAGTAGGTTGCCATTGCTTTCTGCGGTAGACTGGTTGCTGACCAAGGCTATAGAACCCAATCTGTCCTATTATTTAACCCATAACTGGAGGGAAGAGATGGATTAATACCTTTCCCAAGGGTATTTGCATGTAAGTGAATGCAATGAATTCAATTGGAATTCGAACTCAGCTCCCCGATTTCTTCTTCCAAGTCAATATCCACTGCACACAACGCACATCCTTTCAACATAGTCTCCTTTGTTAATGCACTTAGTTCAGTGACATATTTGTACGTAGATAAACATATCTGTATCCTAATTATGTAAAAGCATTTATTTTACACAACTAATAATAATTTTTCAACATAATCTCCTTTGTTAATGCACTTAATTTAATGACATATTTGTATGTAGATCAACAAATCTGTAGCTTAATTATGAAAGAGCATTTATATTGTGTCTTGTTGGTCTCCTTTTCAGCTCTACTTTCATGTAACTCACTTCACACCAGTATTTTTATCCTTCTTTTACCCATTCTACAAAACCCCCCGTAACCTGTTCCTCTTTTTCTTCACTCTCTTATGTAAACCCCTGCACACCAGTAGTAGTAATGCCTTGTTTGGGGTGAAACAATTATAAAAAAAAATTATTTTATACAACTAATAATTATTTTTCAACATAGTTTCCTTTGTCAATGCACTTAGTTTAGTGGTCAATATAAAAGCAGATCAATAAATCTTCTTCTTTCAGGACATAGGCAATCATAGTCTTCCACATCTTCCTATCTCTGGGGGCTCTTAGCATGCTTTTTCCTGTTGCACCATCCACCTGCTCAGACCAGTCAAGTATGTTACACGTTGTTTTCTCCTGTCACTCCTTCCCCCTATCTGGCCTGTTAGTATCAGGTTCTCCAAGCCCTCTTTCCTCATTACATGTCCCAGGAACTTCAGCTGTCTCTTCCTGATGCTCAGTATTAATTTCCTTTTCGCTTCCATCCTTTCTAAAATCTCATCATTGCTCACATGCTCAATCCATAATATTCACAGCATCCTTCTGTAGAATCACATTTCAGTTGCTTCAAGTTTTTCTTTCATCTTTGATTATATTGTGCAGCATTCACTGCCATATTGAAGAACTGACATCAAATAGCAATCCAGTACTCTTTTTTTTTTGTTGTTTCTAGGTAAATTTTCCTGTCTCTTGATACTCTACTCAGCTTCTGGAATACATACACAGCCTAATTATAAAAAGATATTTATTTTAAATAATAAATATCTATTTTCCAACATATCTCCTTCTTTATCCATGCACTTAGTTCAGGGTTCAGTATGGAGCTACATCAATAAATCTGAAGCTTAATTATGAATAATTATTTTTGGAAAAGATGAGGTTTGTGAATGGGAAATGTAAGCCTGATATAAGCACAGCAAACCCATGAGTCAGTAGAGTTAATGGTCATAATAGAAAGAAAAGCAAAATTGACTTTAGTAACAAACTCTAAAGTGGCAGGTCAGCCACTGCTAATAATACAGAATAGGCTAAATAGGTTGATGCTCACATTACAACAGGCAGAAGAATCACTATTTCTGAACTGTGTTAAAGCTTTTAGGTGAGCCATGAATTCCAAGAGAGTAGCTGCAGCTCAAGAACGTCTGGAGATGTGCAATTAATACAGAGAGTGTCACCAAATGTTGGGCCTATAGTGTATTTGTTGTGTTATTAATAACAACTTATACAAAAAAGGATTCAAGCATGCGAATACTGACAGATATTTTACAGACCCTTCTCACACAGATAGACAATAGAATATTGAGACAGGAAGATTTCAAAGAAAAGAATACTGGACTGTTATATAATATCTGTCCTCCTTTATTGCAGCAAATGCTAGACAATCTCCTTAAAGATGAAGGAGAGACTTGATTCAACAGAAAGTGATTCTACAGAAGGATATTAAGGATGCCACAGACTGAACATGTGAGCAATGACAAGGTTTTGGAGAGGATGCAAATGAAAAGGAAACTTATACTTAGCATTAGAAAGAGACAGCAGTGGTTTCTGGGACACATAATGAGGAAGGCGGGCTTGGTGAATCTAATACTCACAAGATAGAAGGAAAGAGAGACAGGGGAAGGCAGTGCGATACATACCTGACGGGCTTGGGCAAGTGGATAGTGGAATGAGGTTTGCGAGAAATATCAAATGGAGAAATGTTAAGAATGACAAGGGATAAAAGCAAGTGGAATTCCATGATCACCTACGCCCTGAAGGAACATTTTTTTATTAATCGTTTCACCCCAAGCAAGGTGATACCACCACTGATGCGCAGGGGGCTGCATAAGAGAAAAAGTTTAGACAGGAGGAGAGTGAAGAAAAATACAGACCAGTTACAGGGGGGTGAAAGAGAAAGGGCAAGAGAAAGATGGAAAGACAGTTGCGAAGGTAGAGAGAAAAGAAAAAAACGAGATACACGGGGTGATGTAGAAAGGACTGGAGTCAAGTGGATAAGAGATGGATATTGACATTGCATTTAAATTCCTGGAGGTTGTAGCTGTCAGGAAAACAAGTATACGGAAGGGAGTTCCACAGGCGGGAAGTGCGAGAACATGGCACATAAAGAAGATCATCATTCAGAAGTTTCAATTGTTCTGACAAAAACCACACTTCTTTGACTGAAACAACAACTTTTTGAATTTCAAAATGACAGGATATCTCATCTTGAGTATTCACTGTACTTGGACTTGGCAGTGTAATTATATCTGGCCATTTTGAATAAGAATCTCTGACAATTATGTTTTGTTGCCATGGAACCAATAGAGTCTATGTAAATTTTTTTGACATGATTTCTTTGGTAGCTGCTATAATTGTGGTTCAGTCTTTGGTGGGAACTTTTCTGATTCCAATCACTGAACAGTTGTTCAAACTGAAGCATCCATAAGAAGCCAATAAACATAGCTTCATGTTAAACTTTTTATTTATTCTCCCAATAACTGGATTTCCAAAGTGAAATTGCCTGAGTACTAAATTTTCTACTCAGTGTGTGCAAAAATTTCCAGAAAAAAAAAAAAGGTAAAAAACAGTCTTTAACTCACTATTTGGTCTCTAGTTTTTAAAAAAAAGAAGCACAAGGAGCTACTGTACACTAATAATAATTTAGTCACTATTCATCACTATTTTTTAATACTATATATATATATATATATATATATTTTTTATAAGCATATCACTCCAAGCCACTGTTTTGCAGGGGGTTCTATAGGAGGAAAGTTATGAGAAAGAGTGACAGGTTATAGGGGGTATCAGGTAGTGGATAAGAGAAGGATGAGAATACTGATGAGAGTGGAGTGGATGGAGAAAGGAGCATGAGAAAGAGGATGCAGGTTAGTGAGATAGGAGATGACTATTGACTTTACATTTAAATTCTTGGAGATTGTAGCTATTGGGGAAGTAAGTAAACGGAAGGGAATTCCACAGGCAGGAAGTGTGAGAAAAAAGCTGATGGAGTAGAATTTGCATTTACAATTTATTGGTTTCACAGTAAAAAAGTGGGACCTAGTTGCTAATCTTGTGGCTCGAGTAAATTTATGTATAGGGGGCACCAGTGAGCTAAGTTCATCGGATATCCCTGAAAGCAATCATGGCTCTCCACAGATTCTGTTTATTATCAGTGAATTTCCATGTCTTCTTAGGTAGTGGTATACTTTCTGATTAACTTCTCCATGCATTTTTTTTAGTGAGAGGAGGGGTGCAAATGATGTAATGGATAGTAGTTCAAAATTAAAAATTGGAGAGCTAAGTTCAAATTCAATCCAGGATTATTGCATTCACCTATGTGTGAATATCCTTGAAAAAAGTATGAAACCATCCCCTCCCCAGCTATAGGTTAAATAGTAGGACTTGTATTTGAAAAAAATCATCAGTATTCTCAAAAATAATAATGTAATATTCACTTATTAAAAAAAACAAAATTATTCTTATCATCCAAATTTCATGGCTTTAAATAACCTACAAAATGTTGATAAGCTATAAAAACAATATCCATCATTTGAAATTCATTGTTTTCATCCTCCTAGACCAGTTGCCAAACAATGCTAGAGATTGTCAGGGTGGGATAGAAGAAATAGATTCATACTTTTCCCAAGGAAATTAGTGTGAAAGTGAATGCAACTAGGACCGAATTTGAAATTGGCTCGCCAATTCCACTTTAATTATAGCCATTACAGTACCTGAACATCAGTCCTGAATTGACAAAATGTTTTTATGATAAAACTGACAGAAATTTTTAGTGAATGTTCTCTTCAGGCATTCAGTTTGAATATAGCATATTACTTTGTGATTAATAGTTTTCCTCTCTACAACCCTTTTCTTCACAGACAAGATGTTACTAGATTTCCATGACAAATTTTCAGACAAGCTATTTCCCCATTAGTTCAGACCATCACAGCTAGGATCTACCATGCCACCTACACAGAGCCAACTCATCCTCCTTCCCTTTGTAAGTGGAGAAGTTCCACTAGCTTTAGAACAATAACCTAATGGATTAAAGTGTAAAGTGGATCAGATATTTTAGACTTAAACTCAGTTGAAGCAGGGTGAGCAGTAAATAAGAACTAGATCAGATATCCCTAGTTATGGTCAGGGTAAGAACAATCTACCCCTGTATATTAAAGTGTTCATTGTGGTGCAATGGATATCAACTCAGAATGACAAATCGGGGAAATGAGTTCAAATTCCAGTTGAATTTCTTTGTATTCACTTATGCACAAATACCCTTGGGAAAGGTAATCCATCTATTCTCTCCAGTTATGGGCTAAATAATAGAACAGATTGGGTTCTATAGCCTTGGCTGGCAACCAGTCTACCGCAGAAAGCAATGGCAACCTAGTGTGAAATAATCTTCTGCCCAGTCAGTCATGTCTCTTTCGAGACATGATCACCCAATGTGTGTATCACATATGGCACTTAACTGACTGTTCATTTTGAAATTCCCTGAAGGTTACCCAGATTTATAAGCACCCAATGAAGGCTGGTGAACAGAACAGCCAAAACATTATAACAACAAAAGTGCAGACAATAGTCTAAGTGCAAATTATTCTGCTTAGAAATAACAGGTGTTGTAAGCTTTGATGTGCAGATGGTGGAATTGTTAGTCAGAGAGCAAGGTTCCAATTTCTGTTGGGCTTGTTATAGTCACTTGCATGCAAATATCATTGAGAAATGTATGAATCCTCCTCCCCCAGCTGTGGATTAATAAGTAAATCTTGTATCAGTAAACAATTATTATATTTAAAAGAATCTTACAATCTAAAAATATTTTCTGACAAAGGGTCGATAAGCCATAGAAAATTAATCAATAATATATAAAAATTACTTACATTTCTGCACATGTAAAAACTGATCCATTTTTCAACCTAGTCCAGTTGTACAAATATTCCTTCTGTAATTCTGAGATGAGTCACCACCATTCCAAGAGTTCTTCAAGACAACTGAATCCATTCTTATTGTCGCTTCATTGTTACCATATCTCAGCTGAGCCATTGTACAGATTTGCTCAGCTGTACAAACCCTACCAAAGATATCTTCAATAATTTTGAAAAGAGTCATTATCAATCTGAGAGTTATTCAAATGAATGAGCTCATTCTCTCCTTTGTATTCATGTTTCCCAATGCATTGTCTCTGATTCTATAACTACTTGCTATTGCTACAAGGTTTCATCAGGTGTACAATCCATATTCAATATGATAAGAGTAATTGTTAAATAAACCGTTTCCATGCAGGACATATTCAGAATTCATTGACTAAACAGCATTATTGTCAATTGAAATTTATTAAATCTTTCTTCTAAAACACATTTTCATGAGAATAGGTTTCTCAAGGCCACCGTTATCACTCATTCTTGTATTGATGTGAGTTTCTTTTCTAGATTTTTGTTTAGAGTAGTATAGAATATTAACATCTTGATTATATAATTATTTTCCTTTCCAGTTACATGGGTTATCCATTTTAGTTGCTGCTTCTGTCAGAACTTTTCAAGTGATGTGGTTTCTTTTATTTGGTTGTGATTCTTTAGCCCCAGATCTGGTAAAGGGTTGCCTTCTTTCAGGCCTAAAGGATGTATTTGCTTGAAGTCATTTTTAATGGGAAAACAGTTGTATAATATATATATATATATATATATATATATATATATATATATATGTATGTATTTTAAATGTAAGGTCAATAGACACATCCTAACATACTAACCTGCTCCCATTCTATCAAACACTCTTCCCATCTGCCCAACCCTCATCCTTGGTATCCTTACTCATCTGTCACCTTCCTCCTGACATTCCCTATGTCTAACCACTCCTTCTCTTTACCTTCCCCTATGTAGCCCCATGTGCATTAGTGGCAGTGGAATGCCTTGCTTGGGGTGAAATGACTAAAAAAAAAAA
Source organism: Ascarosepion bandense (assembly GCA_037127315.1). NCBI lineage: Eukaryota > Metazoa > Mollusca > Cephalopoda > Sepiida > Sepiidae > Ascarosepion > Ascarosepion bandense. The sequence continues at coordinate 1,101,299 of JBBBDQ010000695.1, read as the reverse complement.
TGTATGTAGAGAGAGAATATTTTATTAATTTCTGAATGAATTAGATGCAATGCATGACATCCATGTAAGAATCTCGATTTGATGGGGTTATTTGAGAACATGACTCTAGTTTTCATGTCAATATTTTTGTTTTTGTGTCATCATAGGATACTGGAGAAAAATACTCTTAGTACAAGCTATCTTGTAAGACCTTTTGCTTGAAGCTATTTTTAATCATCGAATCTGAGAAAGCAATTTGATGCAGCAGATACTTTAAATATTTCTGAATAAGTTGAATGCCATGCATGAAGTTCATATGAAAACCTAGATTTGATGAGGTCATTGGAGAACAGGATTCAAGTTCTTAAGTTAATTTTTTTTTTTTTTAATCATCTCACCCCAGTCAAGGCATTCCACTGCTACTATTGCGCATGGGGCTACATAGGAGAAGGTAAAGAGAAGGAGTGGTTAGACATAGGGAATGTCAGGAGGAAGGTGACAGATGAGTAAGGATAGTGAGGATGAGGGTTAGGCAGATGGGAAGAGTGCTTGATAGAATGGGAGCATGTTAGTGTGTTAGGAGGTGTCTATTGACCTTACATTTAAACTCCTGGAGATTGTAGCCGTCGGAGAACCTTATCGAGAAGCCTGAGGAGAACAGCAGGGGCACCCGACCAGATATGGCAGCAGTATTCAAAGCACGGGCGGATGGTAGATTCTAATATTTCAGTTTTGTAGTAACTTCTCTTATAACTGCCCCTAGCATAGCCTATCCTATGTTCAATTTTCTTACTCCCTTGTATATTCTAGTTGGTTGCTTCTGTCATAACTTTTTCAAGTGATTTGGTTTCTGTTATTTGGTTGTGATTCTGTAGCCCTAGATCTGATAAAGTGTTACCTTCTTTCAGGCCTAAAGGATGCATTTGCTTGAAGTCATTTTAAATGTAAAAACATATATATATATATATATATATATATATATATAGAGAGAGAGAGAGAGAGAGAGAGAGAATATTTTATTAATTTCTGAATGAATTAGATGCAATGCATGACATCCATGTAAGAGTCTTGATCTGATGAAACTAGACAATGGTCAGGTAAAAGAGAAATGAGATAAGATTAAATATTTTTGTTTCTATTGTACTTTTTTTTTAATCTTATATATAATTGGTCAGCTCATAACTTTACTTTTAAATTGTAAATTCCAGTAATAGTCAATGCCTTTTCAAAGTAGAAAAGTTATTGATATGAGTAAAATAAAAATTGTATGGAAAGGAAAATAAATTAAGCACTGAAAATTAAATAAAAAAAAGATAAATGGTAAATTCAGCTGTTTTTTTTTAAGGAAACATTTACAGAACAGTTAGGATTATTGTCTGTTGAAATATATTAAATTTTTTTCTTGAAACATTTTTTCAGGAAAATAGGCTTTTCAAGTCTGCTAAATGTTATCACTTTTTATGGAATGTCAAAATCTTGATTAGATAATTATTTTCCTTTCCAGTTACATGGGTTATCCATTTTAGTTGTTGTTTAATTGGTTGTGATTCTGTAGCCCTAGATCTGATAAAGTGTTACCTTCTTTCAGGCCTAAAGGATGCATTTGCTTGAAGTCATTTTTAATGGGAAAACAGTTCTATAATATATATATATATATATATATATATATATATATATATATAGAGAGAGAGAGAGAGAGAGAATATTTTATTATTTTCCTTTCCAGTTACATGGGTTATCCATTTAAGTTGTTGCTTCTGTCATAACTATTTTCAAGTTATGTGGTTTCTGTTATTTGGTTGTGATTCTGTAGCCCCAGATCTGATAAAGTGCTACCTTCTTTCAGACTTAAAAGATCATTTGCTTGAAATCATTTTTAATCATTGATTTCCGAAAAAAGTTATTTATAGACAATATTTTCTTAATTTCTGAATGAATTAGATGCAGTGCATTACATCTATACATGAGTCTAGATCTGACAATGTTATTTAAGAACATGACTCCAGTTTCCATTTCAATATTTTGTTTTTATAACGTCTTACTGTACTGGATTTTGATTGATTTGTTCGTTTTTATGTCTTATCAACCTTTTACAGGTTATTTAAAGTCAGAAAATATTATTAGATTTTAAGAATATTTTGAGGATAATTATGATTTAGTGATACAAGTCTTACTAATTAACCCATAGATGAGGGGTGAGAAGAAGTGAACTCATACCTTTTCCCAAGGGTATGTTCACATAGGATGTGCGTTGTGGGCATTGGATATCGGCTCAGAACGAGAAATCGGGGAGCCGAGTTCGAATTCCAGTTGAATTCATTGCATTCACTTACATGCAAATACCCTTGGGAAAAGTATTAATCCGTCTATTCCTTCCAGTTATGGGTTAAATAACAGGACAGATTGGGTTCTATAGCCTTGGTCGGCAACCAGTCTACTGCAGAAAGCAATGGCAACCTACTGCGGGATAATCTTCTGCCCAGTCAGTCATGTCTCTTTCGAGACATGATCGCCCAAGCGTGTTTCACATATGGCACTTAACTGACTGACTGATGTTCACGTAAGTGAATACAATGAACCTGACTTAACTCTGAACTCTGCTTTCTGATCTCCAATTTTGAGCTGAGCTGTTATCCATTATACTTCCCACACATCCAAACACCTGGTAAGTGGTCACCCATCTAAGTAGTGACAGGGTTCAGCACTACTTAACTTTGGGGATCGTACAAGAACAAGTGTTTCAAAATGATAGGAGCATAAGCCTATGGTACTAGAAAATAGTACCCCTAGCAGAATTTATCCTTTAAGAAATTATTCACTTGAAGACATTTTTAATCAGTGATGTGAGAAAACAATTGAATATAGCTCATATTTTACATATTTAGAATTTCCTATGCTACATATATTGATCTGAGTTGGTGAGATCAGTATGTTTACCAATATTTCTTTTAAGTTTACTCTCATTCTGTAGTTTAAAAACAAAAAGAAGAGATTCCTTTCTTTCTCTACGATATGTACACCTGAAGAGGGTTGCAGAATAGACTGGTCCAAATATTTTGGCAACAACAAAAAGCAACAAAAAAAAATGCGTTCAATAGTCTGAACAATTCTTAGAAGAAACATTACAGATATATCTTTATCAAAATACAATTTCCTTAAAAATGACCTGCCTGCTTTGGATGTTTGTACTAAAATACACACACACACACACACACACACACACACACACACACACACACACACACACACACACAAATTGTCATTTATATAGTGAGCTTAGTTTGTTTTTTAATGGCATATCAGCCATTTCTTGATTATTTAATGCTGAATTTTGTCATACAATTAATAGATAGGCATTTGGTTTGGTTTGCACAAAATTCAAAAAAGTAGGCATAGATTTGGTTTGCATTAATATTAGAGAGGTAGATACATATTTGGTCTGCATGAGAGTCAGAAAGGTGGATCTGGATTTGGTTTGCCAAAGAATCAAAAATGTAAACATGGCTTGGTTTGCATGAGAGTCAAAAATATAGACATAGATTTGGTTTGCCCAAGAGTCAAAAATATAGACATGGTTTTGGTTTGCCCAGGAGTCAAAAATATAGACATGGTTTTGGTTTGACCAAGAGTCAAAAATATAGACATGGTTTTGGTTTGCCCAAGAGTCAAAAATATAGACATGGTTTTGGTTTGACCAAGAGTCAAAAATATAGACATGGTTTTGGTTTGCCCAAGAGTCAAAAATATAGACATGGTTTTGGTTTGCCCAGGAGTCAAAAATATAGACATGGTTTTGGTTTGCCCAAGAGTCAAAAATATAGACATGGTTTTGGTTTGCCCAAGAGTCAAAAATATAGACATGGTTTTGGTTTGACCAAGAGTCAAAAATGTAGATATAGTTTTGGTTTGCATGAGAGTCAAAAAGATACACACAGGTTTTGGTTTGTACAAAAGTAAAAAAAAATAAAAAAGGAGGGAGATATGAGTTTATTTAGCACAAAAATCAAAATGGCAGACAAGGGTACAGTAAAGAGGTAGCCACATTTTAGGTGGGATTTTATCCCTCTGTACAGGGTTGCATTTTCTCATATTCTCAACCTCAACTGACATGGGGTGGGGGTTTATATAGTGGGTGTCAAAATAAGATTATCATCCATTTTTATATCTTCCCACCTGTAAGACAATTATTTTCTCAGAACCAGAGAATTACTACCATCTATTCACAGCCATTTTTCATATCAAAGCATTTCAAAAATTACTATCACCTTTCCTACATCACATCTTATGTGACTCCAATAATGTACCATTTTCTTTGATGGTATTTACAATTTTGCCATATTTGGCGTATGATGATCATTCATTATTTTCAACTGGACTTTTCTCTGATCTATTTCTTCTTAATGTACAGGTTGAATCGTTGCCAAGGATTTTCATAATGAGCATTGTTACTGAATCTTCTAGAATGCTTCATTCAATTTTCTACATTGTCGTTTATTTTCTCCTTATGGTCATTTTTTTCTTCCTTGTTTTCACTTTTCCTTCTTTATATATATATATTGTGTATTTGGACAACAATCTCTCTTTTATACGGGTTTCATTAAAAATGACAGACAAGGAATTATCATTAGGTCTTTTTTATATAATTTTTCATGTGTTCGTATAATTTGAGTTCCGAAAAGAAAAAAAAATCATACGAGCACATGAAAACTTATATAAAAAAACTAATAATAATACTTTGTCTGTCATTTTTAATGAAACCTATAGTGTGTGCATATGTGTGTGTGTGAGTGTATATTTCTTGCCATTGTTTTTTATCTTTACCAAAATTTATGCATCACTTTTTTGTTTCCTCCAATTTACTTTCTCTCTTTTTCATTTACTGATATTTTTTCCTTTTCTCCATTTTTTTTGCCCACCTTCTCTCATTTTTAACTTATCTCCCATTTTCTTTCTTTCTTATTTCTTCCTTTACTTTTTTCTTCATTTTGTTTTGTGCTTAAATTTTTTCCCTCTCTCTCTTCTTTACCAACTTTTCTTCTTTATTGCTTCCTCTTTTTCTTTCTTCCTTCATTTTTTTAATATCCTTTCTTTCCTGCTTACTTTGTCTTTTTTCTGTTTCTTCTTTTGCCTGCATTTTCTCTTTTTGAAATTTCTTTATTCTTTTCTTTCTTGATTACTTTTATTTTTCCTTGCTTCTTTTTTCTCTTTTTTTGCTTTTATTATTTTCTTTTTCTTGTCTGTATTTATTCTTTCTTTCATCTCACTTTGTTTTCTGTTTCTTCCATTTTGTCTTATTTTTCATTTCTTTTCTTTCATTATCTTTCTCTCACATTTATTTTCTATCACTTTTCTTTTTCTTTTTTCTTTCATTTTCTCTCACTTTTCTCTTTCACTTTTTCTTTTTTCCATTTATTTTCTCTTTTCTTTCTTTTTCCTTTTTTATCTCTTCTCTTTTTTTTTTCATTTTCTCTCACTTTTATTTTTTCTTTCGTTTTTTATCACTTTTCTTTTTCTATTTTTCTTTCATTTTCTCCAACTTTTATCTTTTATTTTCTCTCACTTTTCTTTCATTTTCTCACTTTTATTTTTTCTTTCATTTTCTCTCATTTTTTTATTTTTTTCTCACTTTTTTCTTTCATTTTCTCTCTTTTTTCTTTTCATTTTCTCCCACTTTTCTTTCTTCTTTCATTTTCTTTCACTTTTCTTTTACTTTTCTTTTTCATTTCCTTTCACTTTCTTTCTTCTTTTTCTTTCAATTTTTCTTCTTTCACTTTTCTTTCACTTTTCTTTTCTCTTTCATTTTCTTTCACTTTTCTTTTCTCTTTCATTTTCTCTCACTTTTCTTTTATTTTTTATTTTCTCTCACTATTTTTCTTTCTTTTTTCATTTTCTCTTGCTTTTCTATTTTTTCTTTCATTTTCTCTCACTTTTCTTTTTTCTTTCATTTTCTTTCACTTTTCTTTCTCTTTTTTAATTTTGCATTAACTTTCTATTCTTTTTTTCTTTCATTTACTCTTACTTTTCTTTCTTACTTTTCTTTTTTATTTTTCTTTCTAACCAGAGTAACCTCATTAAAAGAAATACATATCTTTCTTATTTCATCTTTTGTTTTTGTCTAATTCTTTCCCTCGACTCACATATATTTGTTCTTTCTGATTCTAAATTCATTTGATATCCTCTTTCAAAATAATCTCATTTCTGCAGATTGGTCACTGCAGATTATAAAATGCTTGCACAACCAGACACAAGCAACTTAAGCAGATTTGGTTAAAAATATCTTTTCCTGATGTGATGAAATCATTTTATTTTCTTTCCTCTAAATGTCCTCTTTCTTCTTTCCATGGTTAACCAATAGCAAATATTTAAAAAGAAAAAACAGGAAAAGACAGTAGCAGATTGGCCAAAGTGTCAGCTTTACAGATAGCAAGTAGGTCCCTGATGGAGTAGGCCCCCTATAACAAATAAAAATCCAATGAAGAAATAAATACAAACAACAGTTTTAGTAATAAAAAAGCAATAAGAACTTTATAAAGTCATTTGCACACTATCAGTTACCCAAATCCAACATGAGAGGACATTTTCAAAACTAAAGATCATTAAGATAAGGTAAAGAAATTCACAGTCTGCGGAGAATTTGGAATCACACATGTTGCTATCCATTGAAAAGGAATTGTTTAAATGAATTAGATGCAGAAACAATTATTGACAGATTTAAACAATCATCTAATGAACAAAGAAAAATACTCTTAATACTCTGTTCTTATCTATCTGTCTGTCTGTCTTTCTCTGTATCTATCTATCTCTCTCTCTCTCTCTCTTCCTATCTGTCTTTCTCTGGTCATATCTATCTATCTATCTATCTATCTATCTATCTATCTATCTATCTCTGGTCATATCTATCTATCTCTGTACCTAGCTCTCTCTCTCTCTCTCTCTCTCTCTCTCTCTCTCTCTCTCTCTCTCTCTCTCTCTCTGATCATATCTATCTATCTATCTATCTCTGGTCATATCTATCTCTGTACCTAGCTGTCTCTCTCTCTCTCTCTCTCTCTCTCTCTCTCTCTCTCTCTTATCTGTCTTTCTCTGATCATATCTATCTATCTATCTATCTATCTAGCTGTCTTTCTTTGTTTCTATCTCTCTCTCTCTCTTCCTATCTGCCTTTCCCTGTTCATATCTATCTATCTATCTATCTATCTCTGTACCTAGCTGTCTTTCTTTGTTTCTATCTCTCTCTCTCTTCCAGTCAGTCAAGTTTCTTTTAAGACATGATCGCCCAAAGCGTGTATCATGTATGGCACTTAACTGACTGACTTCTTTAAGATTTACTGTGTTCATTGCCTTGAAACCATTTTTAATCATTAACCTAAGGCCAGTGTATACAACCCAAGAACCCCACAACCAGGATTTCAAGCCTGACTGGGGTCACAGGTCAGGGCTTTGTAAGCCTCCCTATTTTTTTTCTACTTGCATTTACATATCATACAAATTAAAATAAGCACAACTGACTATTAAAGGATAAAAAAGTTTTTTTTTATATATGTTGATGTCATTCTGTGATATTTTTAATCCAAATTTGTGAATTTGTTTTGCTAAGTCTCAAAAAAAGAACATTGTGTAAAATTCACTATTTTTTGTATATGCGTGGGTTTTTGAAGGCTATCACAATGCATTTAGTAAAATAAAGGTGTTGCATATTACCTATTTATTATTCATTAATATTTTGAGATCAGAATCTCATCTTCAGAATAATAGGAGAGCTTGATTTCACGTCTGTCTGCTGGTGGACAGTGCCTTTCAGTGAAGAATCATCTTTTGCTGCTAGTACTGCCCTTAATTGTAGTGAGTGTGTGTGTGTTTGTGTGTATACCTGTAAGTGTGTTTGTGCATGTATGTATGTTTGTGTTTATATATGTGTGCACATTGTTAAAGTAATAGTGGGCACCGTTTTACACTCTGTAATATACACAATGCTTCAAGCAAATTACAAAACTCTCCTATCACTATTTTTTATCCATAATGTTGGATGGGTTGTATTTAGCATTTTAACATGAAAAATATCAAAAAATGACTGTCAAAAATTGGTCCAAAACATTATTGATCTATTTAAGATGTAATGATCTATTATGACATGTCTCTAATTTGAATTTTTTCTACATTTATATACATTAGAAATTAAACTAAACACAGCTGTTATTAAAGGATGAAAATTTTTTGCAGATTTTGACATCATTTTTGGGTTGTTTTTCATCCAAATCTGTTAATTTCTTTTGTCTCAAAAAATACGATATAAGATTCACCATTTTTTATCCATAATGTTGAATGTATTAAAATTATTCAGCTTTTTAACAAGGAAAATCTCAAGTCAATGTTAAAAATTGCCATAAAACATTGTTGATTTATTTAAGATGGAATGATCTCTTAAGACATGTCTCAAATTTGTATTTAGATACATTGTATTTATTTTCAATTTTTCTACTTGACTTATTTTTTATTTTTAATCATTTCACCCCAAGCAAGGCGGCACTGCCACTGATGTGCAGGGGGCTACATAAGAGAGTTAAAGTTTTAGACAGGAGGAGAGTAAAGACAAAGACGAGCCAGCTACAGGGGGCGAAAGTGAAAGGGCAAGAGAAAGATGTGAACTCAGGAGTGAAGACAGGTAGAGAGAAAGGAAAAGAACAAGATACACGGGGTGATGTGGAAAGGGCTGAAGTTAAGTGGATAAGAGATGGAAATTGACTTTGCATTTAAATTTTTGGAGGTTATAGACATCATGAAAGCAAGTACATGGAAGGGAGTTCCACAGGCAGGAAGCAAGGGAAAAGAAGCTGCTGGAGTAGAATTGTCGTCTGCATTTGGTTGATCTAACTGTAAAAGCGGTGGGAACTTAATGCCAGTCTGGTTTCCCAAGTAAATTTTTGTGGAGGGAACACCAGTGACCTAAGTTCTTCAGAGCAGTTGCCATAAAAATATTTGTAGAAGAGACAGAGGGAAGCCACACCCTGCCGCTGTCACCTATATTGCACATAATCCATTATTGTACATAATTAAGTTACAGTAGAATTTGTATTTTCTCTGAATACTACCTTATGAAAAATGAGATTTAGGTTCTGGCATATCATAGATTCTGGGGTGGCACCAGACCCTTGCACCAGTCTACTAGTGCTTCTTCTATGTATTTAGAGATTTAGATACATAGGAGGAGGTAAGTAGGAAGAGTGGTTAGATATAGGAAATGTCAGAAGGAGGTGATAGATAGTTGGGTGGGTGGGAAGAGTGTTTGAAAGAATGGAAGTTAGTTTGTTAGGAGGTGTCTATTGACCTTACATTTAAACTCCTGGAGATTGTAGCTGTCGGGGAAGCAGTCATGTAGAAGGGAATTCCACAGTCGGGAAGTACGAGAAAAGAAACTGTTGGAGTAGAAGTTGTGGTTGCATTTTATTGGTTTCACTGTAAAAGGGTGGGATCTAGTTGCTAATCTAGTATCTCATGCAAATTCGAACCTAGGGGGCACCAGTGATCTAAGTTCATTGGAGCAGAAGCCGTGAAAGTATTTATAGAAGAGACACAGGGAAGCCATGTAGCGCCGGTGAGAGAGAGACTGCAGGCAGTCTGCTAAGTTGGTATCGATCACATTACAGACCCTCCACTGTACCTTGTCTAGAAGCCCAAGGAGAATAGCAGGGGCACCTGACCAGATATGGCAACAGTATTCAATGCACAGGCAGATGGTAGATTTATAAATGTGCAGGATAGATTCAGACGGAAAAAACCTACGGGCCCTGCACAGAGAACCGACTTTCATAGCAGCGGATTTAGCAATGGATTCGATATAGTCATTCCACTTGAGGTCTGCTGAAAGTCTGAGACCAAGGAGGCGTAGTGTTTTACTCTCTGGGAGGCAAGCCTGGTCCATGCTAATAGGAGGTAAGTGCGATTGTCTATGATGATTAATTGATAGTAGCTTCATTTTAGAAGCATTAAAATTTACGTGCCATTTCTTACCCCAGTCCACTCCGGATTGGAGGTCCTTTCCAAGCTCAGCTGCAAGGTTAGCTTTGTCGCCCGCACCAGATTTTTGGTCGAGGCGAGAATAAACTGTGGTGTCATCGGTGTACATACCTACTTGGGATCTTATGGTATCAGGGAGATCATTAATGTAGATCAGAAAGAGCGTAGGACCTAGGATTGAGCCTTGAGGGACACCCACGTTCATATGGTAGTTCTGGGAGGCATGTCCGTTTAATACCACTTTCAATGTCCAGTTAGATAGGAATGACTGGATTAGTTCAAACAATTGTCCAGCTATACCATAGCTCCGCAGTTTGCATAGAAGGCCAGCATGCCAAACTCTGTCGAACGCTTTAGAGATATCCAAGGCAATGGTTCGGGCTTCACCATTCCTATTGAGTGCCTGATATATGTACCCGGTGATGGTCGTTAGCATATCAGCAGTAGACCTGGTGAAGCGGAAGCTATACTGTTTGTCTGAGAGGAGCCCATGGGCTGTGAGATGCTGAACGACCTCAGCATTGATAATGGCTTCGAACACTTTGCCAAAGATCGGAAGAAGGCTGATGGGTCAGTAATTTGCAGGGTCCGAGGGTTCTCCAGTGTTTTTAAATATAGGAACTACAGAGGAAGATTTCCAACAGGCAGGAAAGCAGGAAGCAGATAGGCAAGAGTTGTAGAGCTTAGAAAGTACAGAGGAAAGTTCGGGGGCACATTTCTTTAAGACTATGATTGGGATTCCGTCCCCTCCGCTCGCTTTGTGAGAGTCAAGTTTCGAGATTATCTTAGAGACAAGCAAGGGTGTAATATGGATGTCATTCAGTTGAGCATCAGTTCTGGGTGGGAAGTTTGGTGTAGAAACTCCAGACGAGTCCAGTCTCAAATCATTCAAGAATCTGCGGGCAAAGCATTCAGCCTTGTCCGCTGGGGAGGTGAGGATCTCAAATTTGTTTATTAGTGGGGGTATTGTAAACTTGCTCTTGTTAAGTACTCTTTTACAGAGTCGCCAGTAGTCCTTGGTGCCAAACTTAGAGGATGCTATGTGTTGCTTCATTCTGGCAGCAAATAACATCTTAGCTTCGTTAAGTATCTTTTTACACTTATTACGAGCTGAAGCGAAAAGGTGTCTGTTTTGGTCTGACGCATAACTACAATAGTCGGAAGAAATGATTCCGGTGGGCAATGGTGGCTGAGCAAGCGGGCGAGAACCATGGAGACGAATGAGATTTAAGCTGAAATTTCCTGGCAGGGATGAAAGCATCGATGCCAGCCTTAACCCAGGAGGAGACCTCGGATGCACATTCTTCGATGGGAAGACTAAAAACGTTGTTCCAAGGGACGTCACAGAGGAAGTCTCGGAACGAATCCCAGTCTGCTCTTTGGTAGCAGTAGGACATTCTACTTGTCTGAGTTTCTTGGGTTGGGTGGGAGTGGAATGAAATGTTGACGGAAACTACGGTGTGGTCAGAGTTACCAAGTGGGCAAAGTTGTCTGGTAGTGCAAGAGTCTGGGATGGAAGTGAAGCAGAGGTCTAGCAGTGAGTCTCTTCCGTTAGGGTTGTCGGAGAAACACGTGGGGAAGTTCACCACTTGCGTAAGGGATTGGGTTATTGAAAAATTCATGGTGTGGACACCAGCAGGGTCGGTGACAGAGTTCTCCAGCCACTTGGTGTGGTGGGCGTTAAAGTCACCAAACACGAATATATGGGCGGAGGGATGGGAAGAAATGGCTTTGTCAATATTGTCAGAGACACTGTCAAGTAACGAACAGTCAGGAGAGGAAGAGGAGCAGTAGAGAAAGAAGAGATAGCTAATCAAGCTTAGAAGTGAGAGGCGGAAGCACATGAAAGAATGATCCGGGGATTCAAGGGATGTCGCCCTAGCTAGGGGTAGGTGTTCGCTGACATACACACCAAGCCCATGCATATGAACATTGGAGTCCTTCCTGAAAAGGGGAAGGTAGCCAGGAAAGTCAAACTCAGAAGAGGGGATAGAAGGGTTAAGGTTAGTTTCACATAGGGCCAAGATATCTGGTGAGTTAGTGTGAAGGAATGAATCAACGCTGAGGAAGTTAGTGTGGATACCACGTATGTTAGTGTAAGAGATGCAGACGGGTTTGGGCATTTTCAGACTAGCTGGTTTAGCTTTGCTATTATGTTTGCTTTTTTCCATAGTGATTCAGTTAAGGAGAGGTCTTAGAATAGAGTCACTTGTTTGCAGTATGTGAAGGATGGTGACTGGCGCGGCCTACTACATAATGTGGCCTCGGGGTTGCCCACCGAACGTTCATGCAGGGACGCCCGTCCATGCGCGATATGGCACTACAAGAACCCCGGTATTATTCAACTGTTGATCAGAGCAGCCTCTCAAGACGCTACGCATAAGTTCAGGCTCCTAACTACCAGTCAGAAGCATCAACCAGGAAACTGCCAACCCGGTACCCTCAGAATGTAAAGACGTTGCCACCATACTCTGTAACTTCAAGCGGCTTCCAGCTGAACTAACACTAAGATCGAAGAAGGGGAATGAACCGGAAACCCCTTCCTGAACAAGAAACAAGGCAATCACCTCTACTCTTGATCAAAAGAAGGGGGTGGAGTGTGAGACCGGGCGATAGTAGGAACTATCTACTCCAATTAAAAAAAAAAGAAAAAGAAAAGGGTCACTGAAATTTACTAAGTTTTGAATCTTGATAAAAATACAAAGAAGGATGTCAATGGTAAATTGGTGGGACCTGGAAGTCAGTCTAGTAGCATGCTTAAATTTATGTGGATGGATGGAGACACCAGGAAAAAAAGCTAACTATGAAAATATTTGTAGAAAAGACAGAGGGGAGCCACATCACATCAGTGAGTAAGTGACTGAAGTCGAGATGCCAAGTCAGGATTCGCTCCCCAAACATCACAGGTTGCCACCCATGGCCAACAGGTGGCCCCATTGAGGGACTTTCACCCTCTGCAGGGGAACAGTTGGTGTATTCTGATGCCCCGCCAACAAGACGGGATTCAAGAAAACATAAGATGGTGAATGACATTTAAATTTTTGAAGATTGTGGTTATCAGGGAAGTAAGAAACTGGAAGGGTGTACCACATGTGGAAAAGAAACTTTTAGAAGTACCAGTTACAACTAGCTAGTTCAACAATAATATAGTAAGACCTAATTGCCAATCTAGTAATACATGTAAATTCATGTAATCGAGGCATAGGGACAAGAAAAATAATCAGAACAGTTGCCATGAAAATATTTGTAGAAAAAACAGTAGGAAGCTACATTACATTGATGAGAAAGTGACTAAAGTCAAGATGCCAAGTCAGGATCGATTACATTGCAGATCCTTCTTTGGATTTTATCAACAATCTCAAGAGGTACAGAAAATGCACCAGACAATATTTCGATACAATGTATTTATTTTCAATTTTTCTAGTTGAATTTTTCACCTATATTGCATATAATCCATTATCTAATCTAAATCTAAATCTAATCTAATCTAAACTTATTTATAAATGAAACTTTGTCTGTGTGTGTGTGTGTATCTGTTACCTATAGACTCTGAAACGTCTGAACCAATTTTCGTGAAAATTTACACAGTTGTACTATAAGCGTCTGCGAGTGTTCTTAGTTAGGTTTTGTGTCGAGGTACCCCTGATAAATATTGAAAATCAATAATCGAAAAAATTCGGGTTATAGAAGGAGTGGTCCGATTTTAATCAAATTTGATACACTCATAGACAAAGACATAAGAAAAGATATTCAGAAATTTCAAGATTGCAGTTCTTACAATAGTGCAGAAAATCAATAATACATATATATATAAAAGGCAAGATGTTTGTATGTGTGTCTGTTTATCTGTCTGTATGTCCTTTATACAAATCCACAATTTTTATCCGATTCTCACCAAACTTCACACAAATGTTCTTTAGGCAGAGTTTGAGCTCCAAGACCATGGATTAGTTTTAAAGCTTTCATTACACCCGAGCAATGCCAGACTATACTGCTATTTCTACATAAATAGGTTACAATAAAAATTTGTAATTTGTATGAATATTACATTATGAAAAATGAGATGTAGATTCTGGCATGGGGAGGGGGCATATCATAGATTTGAGGGTGGCACCAGTCAGCTAGTGCTTTTATGTATTTAGAGATTCTTGATAAAATACAAAGAAGGATGTGCAATATGATCCATTATTATACATAATTAGGTTAGAATAAAATCTGTATTTTATATGAATATTACCTTATAAGAAGTGAGATGTAATAGAGGGGGTTGCTATGAGACCAGCCCTTTGATTCACTATTGGGATCATATGTTACACTAACTTTATCTTAATCTTAATAGTAATGGATTTGTATCACTATTTGACTTATTTCTTTTGTTAATGGAAGGAGCAGTGAGTTTATATCATTCACTAACTAAAGTCCAAGTTTAAGTGAAATAGAGGGTCTTTATCAGTCATTAGCTGCTTTTATTTAACCACCACATTTTTTCTACCTGCATCTATTTTACAAATAACTGACTATTAAAGGATGAAAAAAAGTTTTTTCAGATTTTGATGTCATTCTGGGATAGTTTTTAATCCAAATCCATACAGTTGTTTTGCGTATGCTAAGTCTGAACAAAAAACACTATATAAAATTCTATAAATTTTATCTGTAATGTTGAATGAATTGAAATTATTTCACTTTTTAACAAGAAAAATCTCAAAATGTTATTGTTAAAAATTAGAGCAAAACATTGTTGATTTATTTAAGATTGAATGATCTATTATGACGTGTCTCTAATTTGTTTTCAGATACATTGCATTTATTTTCAGTTTTTCCAGTGGAATTGTTCACCTATATTACATATAATCCATTATTGTACATAATTAGGTTACAATAAAATTTTTATTTTATATGAATACTTGTAGTGCAGTGGATATCAACTCGGAATGACAAATCGGGGAGCCGAGTTCAAATTCCAGCTGGATTCATTGCATTCACTTATGCACAAATACCCTTGGGAAAGAGATTAATCTGTCTCTTCTCTCCAATTATGGGTTAAATAATAGAACAGATTGGGTTCTATAGCTTTGGCTGCCAACCAGTCGACTGCAGAAAGCAATGGCAACCTACTGCGGTATAATCTTCTGCCCAGTCAGTCATGTCTCTTTTGAGAGATGATCACCAAAAGCGTGACTGACTGACTTATAAATTGAGATGTAGTAGAGTAGTGGGTCTCATATCCATTGATTCATATGCTCCAGGCCTGACTTGAGGAACCAACTGCAAATATGATGACAAATTTTATGTCATAGAGAAGCCAAAATTTGCTTCTTTGAAGTTCTTGACTTAATAAGGAAAGAAACAAAAACCTTATGTGAGCTGATCTCTCTTCTGACCTCGCTTTAACAGCTGAATGGGGGAAAAACTGGCTGGTCACATTCAATGCCTCAAAAATCAAACTAGTAAGATTCCATCATCAGCAAGCAGATCCTGAATTTTCACCTACTATGATGAATGAGTGTTTGCTCAGGAAGGCCACTTGCTTTAGGACTGAAACTTGGCCCAGACCTCAAGTGACACATATGTTCCATTGCTAAAGATGCTTGGAAAATGGTTGGCTCCCTATACCACTCCAGTAAGTATCTGACTCCTTTTGCTCTTCTGTACTTTTACAAGAGCCAGATCAGACCGAAAATGGAGTACTGCTGTTATATATAGGTAGGAGTCTACCAATCTTCACTTTCCAGTCGTAATTCAAAAGCATCACCTCTCACTGCTTTTTCCTTTTTTTCACAAAAAGTGTTTCAAACTACATTTCTTAGTTCTGCCAATTCTAACCTTCATGGCTAAGACACACCAGGCTAGACACATTGTAGCAAACCATTTTCATACCTTTCGTATTTCATTAGTGAGACCTAAGTTCCAATCAAGAAGCTTCTCTTCCTGAACTGCTACTTTGTGGAACAGTCTTCCAAGAGGATACTTCCTTTATCACTACAATCTTAACCTGTTCAAGTATAGGGTTGACCACTATCTTCCCGAAATCAGTTAAGTGCCATATATGATACAAACTTGGGTGATCATGTCTCAAAAGAAATATAACTGACTGGACAGAAGATTTTCCCACAGTAGGTTGCCATTACTTTCTGCGGTAAACTGGTTGCCAGCCAAGGCTACAGAATCTAATATTTCCTGCTATTTAACCCATAGTTGGTGGGAGAAGTGATGAATTAATATCTTTTCCAAGGGTATTTACTTACGCTAAAGTGAATGCAAAGAATTCAACTGAAATTCAAACTTGATTCTCCAATTTCTTGTTTTGAGCCAACACCCATTGCACCACAATACACATCCCTTCCCCAAATATCTCAATTAATTCTGCCTCTTAATCTGCAGTCTCTACCTAGAGTGGCTCTTGAGCTTAATACAGAGTAAACATCATTGTCACAAAAGATTTTATTTTATAATGAGTTATTGTTGTTAATCTGTTATTTTGTCTAATTTTTAAATAACAATATTTGATGGTTTAAGAGCTCAACATTTGCATTTAAATTTCAACTATAAAATGAGAGACCTTACCACCAATCTAGTACTGCACTTAAATTTATAAATTCTAACTACCAAAGAGGTAAGCTCAAAGAGGTAGTGGGAAAGTAACTGAAGCATAGATGCCAGGGCAGAACCAATAATATTGCAGATTCTTCTTTGGATTTTATCAAGAATCTATAAATATATAGCACAAGTACCAAGCTAGATGTGGCAGCAATATTCAATACTTAGATGAATGGTAGACTTATAAATATGTAAGTTAGATTTTGACATGAAAAACTGTCAAGCATGACACAGCAAACCAAATCTCCTAGCAGCAGATCCAACAAATGAATCAATATGTCCACTTCATGTAAGCGGAAAAGGCTAGCCTGAAAAGATGCAAGGTGTCTCTCTCTTAAAAGTTAATTTTAAAATTAGAATTCAAATCTGCTGAAGCAGCTTGCAAAATTCAGGAATTATAAGGAATACAATATAGAACTGTACAAGCCAAGATTAGGATGTGCGTTGTGGTACAGTGGATATCGACTCAGAACAAGAAATCGGAGAGCCGAGTTCAAATTCCAGTTGAATTCGTTGCAATCATATACGCGCAAATACCCTTGGGAAAGGTATTAATCTGTCTCTTCCTTCTAGTTATGGGTTAAATAGCAGGACAGATTGGGTTCTATAGCCTTGGCCGGCAACCAGTCTACCACAGAAAGCAATGGCAACCTACTGCGGGATAATCTTCTGCCCAGTCAGTCATGTCTCTTTCGAGACATGATCGCCCAAGCATGTATCACGTATGGCAATTAACTGACTGACAAGCCAAGATTATAGGATGATCAGTTGTCGCTTAAAATAAATCCCAGAAACATGTGATCATCAGTTGTCTATGATGACGCTATAAAAGACAATTTAGAGAAAAAACCAACTGCAACACCCAAATGATGAAGGCGATCGTGGCCCTCCATATCTTCCTGTCTCTTGTAGCTATTAATTTCTCCTAAACCCTGTTCTACTATCCATTTACTCAAGCCCATCAAGTATGTTACATGCTACTTTCCTCTGTCCTGGTTTCCCTCAATCTGTCCTATAAGTATTAAATTTTCCAAGCCCTCCATCCTCATTATGTGCCCTAGAAATTTTAACTGCCTCTTTCTGAAGTTCAGTATGTTTCTTTTTTGTTTCAATTTTCTCTAAAACCTTATCGTTGCTCACATGTTTGGTCCATGGTATCCTCAGCAACTTTTTGTAGAACCACATTTCTGATGCTTTAAGTCTCTTCATTTTTGGCGGGGATTGTCCAGCATTCATTGCCATATAGGGTAATAGCTATCATGTAACAGTTCAGTACTCTTTTCTTCCCAATCTTCAAGAAATATGTAAGAGAGGTTTAAAAAATGAAAATACTTCTGATACACACCAGTATAAATAGCAGTAGGCTAAGTAGTTCAGACAGAAGCAGAGTCATTGTCATTATTTTGTAGTTATAAAATATTGCAAATCATTTGGCATATGAGGTATTATTTCACTTCGCTTGTTTCTGCTCTCGATATAACAAATTTCTGGTTAACCTTGCATCGTTCCTCAGAAGTCACATTATCGATCCAAGAACTATATTCAATTTCAAAATCTCTCTCCCCGGCAATCAAGTGCAGCATATGCAACAGAACTGACATTTTCTTTACTGATACCATTTTTGCATGTTCTGGATACTGTTTTTGTTTTGTTTCATTGATTTCTTTTTCTCTTCTTTCTTTCTTTTGATATTCTTATTTTTTTCTGTTCTTTTTTTTTCTTTATCAGCTTATATTGTTTATTGGCTTTCTCTTATATTTTTTATCTTCTTTCTTCTCCATTTTTCTTTTGTTTAGCACCTCATACCCTTCTTGGCCTTTTTTCCATTTTTTTCCTACTTCTTTTTTTTCTATTCTTCTTGTCTATGCTTTTTATTTGTCTTTCTTTCCTTTTCTTCATCTCTTCCTGCTAAGATTTCTGTTCCTTTCTTTTCTTATCCATCTTTCTGTTCTTTTCTTTTTTCAGCTCTTTATCTTCTTTCTTCTTCGCCTTTGCTCCAAATGTTTTTCTCTTCCTTTTTTTTCTTTGTCTTTCTTTCCTCTTCTTCATCTCTTCCTACTAAGATTCCTGTTCCTTTCTTTTCTTATCCATCTTTCTGTTCTTTTCTTTTTTCAGCTCTTTATCTTCTTTCTTCTTCACCTTTGCTCCCATTATTTTTCTTTGCTATTTTTTCAATTCATTTCCTTTCTCTTCTTCATTTCCTTACCTTCTTGTTTTAAGCCTTATTTTTCATTCTTCTTTCGTTTTTCTTATGCTCCTTCTTTCTTAATTTTCAACTCCTTATCCCCTTTTTATTACACTTCCACTAAGCCTTCTCTTTTATTATTTTTCTTTCTTTTTTTTTCCACCTCTTTCTACAGGGGCTTCTATTGTTTTGTTTTGTTATCTTTCATTTTTCTTATTACTTCTATTTTCTATTCTTTCCTCTTTTTCTTCTCATTTTTTCTTTCCCCCCTTCTTTTTTCCTTCTCTTATGTTATTATTAGCCTCCTTTTATTTTTTTTTTCTACTTCCTCTTTCTGTTCTTTTTAACTATTCATGTCCTTCTCTACTTTTTTTTCCTGTCACCTCTTCCTCTTTCTTTTTGTTCTTATTTTTCTTTTTGTCAACTTCTATTTTTTCTTCACTTTTCACATCTTTTTTCTTCTCCTAATATGCTTTCAACACACTGTTTTTCTCCCACTTTTACTCTCTTCTCAACCTCCTCTTCCTACTTTCTCATTTTTCTTCTTTCCTTTCCTTTTTTCTTTTTCTACCTATGAAAATGCCTTCTTTTCTTTTTCTCCTCTTTTCTTTTACTTTTTCTTTTTCCAAAACATTCTTTTTTTTTTTTATTATTTACTTCTGTGTCTCTTTTCTTTTTCTTTTTTCTCTAATTACTTACTTTTTTTTGGTCTCTCATTTTTCTTAATTTTCATTCCTTTTATTTCTTCATTTTCCTCTTCCTCTGTTTTTTTTTCTTTTTTTATATATTCAGTTTCTCTGCCATGCCATTCTATTCTTTTACAACCATTTGTCCACTTCTTTTCCACTTTGACTCCTTCTCCTATGTGCCGTATCCCTTCAGGACATAGCCAGTCATGGTCTTCCTCATCTCCCTATCCCTAGTGGCTCTTAGCATGCGTTCTGTTACCCCACCCAAACCCTGCTCTGCCATCCATTTGCTCAATCCTATCAAGTATGTTACATGTTGCTTTCCTCTGTCTCTCTTTCCCTCTGTCTGACCTGTGAGTAACAGATTCTCCAAGCCCTCCTTCCTCATTATAACAATAATATGGCTATCAGCAAAAGGAACAGCCAAATATGCAAATTACAAATTGGTGATATCAAAATCTAGCCAGGATAAAAATTCAAATATCTAGGAAGGTTTTTAACAGTAGACAGTAAATGCAATCTGAGGTGCACTGGGATAGGGGAAGATGCTTTCCAAAATTTAAGCAAATTATCAAAAAACAGAAAAATTTTGTTAGAAATAAAGAAAAGAGTACTGAACTGTTATGTAATATTGGTTCCTCTATATAGCCATAAATACAGGACAACCTCCTCACTGATGAAGAAGAGACTTGTGGCTAGAGAAACAAAGAAAAAATTACAAAAGTGTGATGTGATATCTGTCCTACTGTATGGCAGTAAATGCTGGACAAGACAATCTCTTTACATATGAAGAAGCAACAGTGATGTGGTTTTACAGAAGGATTCATATCAACACTAATCTTGTGAGCAACAAAAAGTTTTGGGGAAAATAGAGACAAAGAAGATATTTATATTTAGTATCAGAAAGAGACAATGAAATTTCTAGGGGACATAGTTGGAAAGAAGAATTAGCCTTTTTTCTAATATCTCCCTGTTTTCTTTCTTTCTAAATATTTTCCACTTTTCTTGCTATTATGAAGTGGGATTTTCCTTCGTAATTTATTAGTCTAGGGGTAGTTCTTTATCTTGCATAATGATAGCTGTTCTACTTTTAATGCTTGGACATTTATATAGTCTATGCCTTAGTTATACTAAATAGGCAGTCATTTACATATCACTGAACATTTACTCATCCTTTCATATTTCCTCACACTATCTTTCTATCTTAATAATTCCCCTCTCTTTATTTTACTTCTTTTTGTTAATATTTTAATATTTCCCCACTCCCATTGTCTTCCTTTGATTCTTAATATTCTTCCAATGTTTCTTTCTTTCTCCCTTCCTTCCTTCATTTGTTTATGTTCTCCGCACATTTTATTTCTTTCTTTCGTTCATATTTCCAAGTTCTTTCTTTCATGCCACGTTTCATAATATTTTCCCTCCATTTTTTTCTTCCTTCCTTAATATTTACCCACTCTTCCCAGTCACATTTTTTAAATATTTTACAGCTTTTTCTTTCTTCTTCACTTCATTCATTAATGTTTCTTCACACTTTCACTCTAACTTTCTTTTGTCATATTTCTCTGCTCTTTCTTTTTCCCTCCTTTCTTAATATTTCTCCGCTCTTACTTCTTCCCACCTTTCATAATATTTCTCCACTTTTTCTCTCTTCCCTTCTTTCATAATATTTCTCCGGTCATTCATCTTCCCTCCTTTCATAATATTTCTCCACTTTTTCTCTCTTCCTTCTTTTCGTAATATTTCTCCACTTTTTTCTCTCTTCCCTCCTTTCGTAATATTTTTCCGCTCATTCTTCTTCCCTCCTTTCGTAATATTTCTCCACTCTTTCTTCTTCCCTCCTTTCCTAATAGTTCTCCGCTCATTCTTCTTCACTCCTTTCATAATATTTCTCCACTCATTCTTCTTCCATCCTTTCATAATATTTCTCTGCTCATTCTTCTTCCCTCCTTTCGTAATATTTCTTCATTTTCCTCTCTTCCCTCCTTTCATAATATTTCTCCACTCCTTTTCTCCCCTCCTTTCGTAATATTTCTCCGCTCATTCTTTTTCCTTCCTTTCACAATATTTCTCCACTCTTTCTTATTTCCTCCTTTCGTAATATTTCTCAGCTCATTCTACTTCCCTCCTTCCGTAATATTTCTCCACTTTTCCTCTATTCCCTCCTTTCCAAATATTTCTCTGCTCATTCTTCTTCCCTCCTTTCATAATATTTAACCACTTTTTCTCTCTTCTCTCCTTTAGTAATATTTCTCCGCTCATTCTTCTCCCCTCCTTTCGTAATATTTCTCCGCTCATTCTTCTTAACTTCCTTTTGTAATATTTCTCTGCTTTTTCTCTCTTCCCTCCTTTCATAATATTTCTCCGCTCATTCTTCTTCCCTCCTTTCGTAATATTTCTCCGCTCATTCATCTTCCTCCCTATCGTAATATTTCTCGACTTTTTCTCTCTTCCCTCCTTTCATAATATTTCTCGATTTTTTCTCTCTTCCCTCCTTTCATAATATTTCTCCGCTTTTTCACTCTTCCCTCCTTTCATAATGTTTCTCCACTCATTCTTCTTCCCTCCTTTCATAATATTTCTTCACTCATTCTTCTTCCCTCCTTTCGTGATATTTTTCCGCTCGTTCTTCTTCCTTCCTTTCATAATATTTCTCCACTCATTCTTCTTCCCTCCATTCCTAATATTTCTCCACTCATTCTCTTCCCTACTTTCGTAATATTTCTCCACTTTTCCTCTCTTCACACCTCTGCTAATAGTTCTCCATTCATTCTTCTTCCCTCCTTTCGTAATATTTTTCCGCTCATTCTTCTTCCTTCCTTTCGTAATATTCCTGTGCTCATTCTTGTTCCCTCCTTTCATAAAATTTCTCCACTTTTTCTCTCTTCCCTCATTTCATGATATTTCTCCACTCATTCTTCTTCCCTCCTTTCGTAATATTTCTCCGCTCATTCTTCTTCCCCCCTTTCATAATATTTCTCCGCTCATTCTTCTTCCCTCCTTTCATAATATTTCTCCACTTTTTCTCTATTCCCTCTTTTCGTAATATTTCTCCGCTCTTTATTCTTCCCTCCTTTCATAATATTTCTCCGCTCTTTCTTCTTCCCTCCTTTCATAATATTTATCCGCTCACTCTTCTTCCCTCCTTTCATAATATTCCTCCACTCTTTCTCTCTTAACTCCTTTCGTAATATTTCTCCACTTTTTCTGTCTTCCCTCCTTTCGCAATATTTCTCCACTCATTCTCTTCCCTCCTTTCATAATATTTCTTCGCTTTTTCTCTCTTCACTCCTTTCGAATTATTTCTCCGCTCATTCTTCTTCCCAACCTTTCGTAATATTTCTCCGCTCATTCTTCTTCCTTCCTTTCGTAATATTCCTCCGCTCATTCTTCTTCCCTCCTTTCATAAAATTTCTCCACTTTTTCTCTCTTCCCTCATTTCATGATATTTCTCCACTCATTCTTCTTCCCTCCTTTCGTAATATTTCTCCACTCTTTCATTCTTCTCTCCTTTCATAATATTTCTTTGCTCTTTCTTCTTCCCTCCTTTCATAATATTTCTCTGCTCATTCTTCTTCCCTCCTTTCATACTATTTCTCCACTTTTTCTCTCTTCCCTACTTTCATAATATTTCTCCACTTTTTCTCTTTTCCCACCTTTCATAATATTACTCCGCTCTTTCCTCTTCCCACCTTTCGTTATATTTCTCCGCTCTTTCTTCTTTTCTCCTGTCGTAATAATTCTCCACTTTTTTCTCTTCCCTCCTTTCATAATATTTCTCTGCTCTTTCTTCTTCTCTCCTTTAGTAATATTTCTTCGCTCTTTCTTTTTCCCCCCTTTGTAAAATTTCTCCACTCTTTCTTCTTCCCTCCTTTTGTTAATATTTCCCCACTTTTTCTCTCTCCCTCTTTTCATAATATTACTCCGCTCTTTCTTCCTACCTCCTGTCGTAATATTTCTTCACTCTTTCTCTCTACCTTTCTTTCATAATATTTCTCTACTATTTCATTTTCCCTCCTTTTGTAATATTTCTCCACTCTTTCTTCTTCCCTTCTTTCTTAATATTTCTCCACTCTTTCATTCTTCTCTCCTTTCATATTTCCCACTCTTTCTTTCTTTTTTCCTTTCTTTCTTCATTTATTCTTCGTCTCGACTTTTTTATTTCTTCCGTTTTTAATATTTTTATGTTCTTTCATTTTTTTCTTTCTTAATATTTTTCATTTTCTTTTAATATTTATCCTTATTTTTTTTATATTTCTTGCTCTTCATTTATTCCTTCGTTTCTTGTTATTCCTCTATTTCTCTTTCTTAATATTTTACTTTTCTCTCTCCATATTCATTTTCTTTTTTTCTTCATATCCTCCCTTTCTTAATATTTCCTTACTTTTCTTTCTTTCTTTCTTTCTTAATATTCTCTATCTTTTTTTACATATTCACCCTTTCTATTTTCCCTTTATTTATTTCTTTATATTTCTCTTTCTTTCATTTCTTTCTCCAACTACTCATTTTTTAACTATTTTCTACTACCTTTATGCTTCTCCTACTTCCACTTTTTTATTCTTCTCACTAACATAGTATTATAGTTTACCAACTTCCTCCATTAAATGGCATGTTTGATTATGACATTTAAAATTGGACCTTATTCCATAATAAATATCATAGAAACATCTTTCATTTTCCTTTTTCCTTTGTTCACTTCTTTTCATCTTCCTTTCTCCATTTTTCTTTTGCTATGTTTTTCCTCCCACACAAACTATACATTTTCTCCTCTTTCTTCCACTCCCATCTGTTTTTCTCTTTTCTCATTTTATTAATTTTTTTTTTTTTGTTATAGCTTTCTATCTCTGTTCATTAAATGACACATTTGATTATGACATTTAAAATTGAGCCTTATTCTATCATAAATATGACAGATATTTTTCTTTACTCAGTTTGTTTATGCAGTATTCACTTTTTGTCTTTTTTTATGAATTTCCATTAAAATATCTTGGGGGTAGGAACATGACATCATATTGAGTTTCATCTATAAACATTGATAGATAATTCAAGTCTCTCCAATCCAAATTTAAAGTAATAGTAAATAAACAATCTTAAAATGATCTAATAATTTTAAAATACCACTAGAGACATGTGTATTTTAATTGTCTGCTTAAAGCATTTTATATAAAAGCCTTTTTTATGATTATTCATTCATCCATGGATTAACATGTCTGCTTTCTTTAATGTAGCCATTGAAAGAAATAATCTGATTTGAAAGTTAACTAAGTCATTTTTTTTATATTTTTTATTAGAAATAAAGAAAAGAATGCTTAACTGCTACATAATATCTAAATATCTATCCTCTTTTATGGCAATGAAAGCTGGACAATTTCCTCACAGACAAAGTTTCAGTGATTGTTTTTTATGGCTTATCAACCATTTGCAAGTTATACAAAGCCAGAAAATATTTTTAGATTGCAAAAATTTGTGGGGAGATAATAACTTACTGATAAAAGTTCTACTAATTAATCCCTAACTGGGGATAGAAAATGGAGAAGGATATTTGCATATGTGAATATAATGAACCTGACTGGAATTGGAACTCAGCTCTCCAATTTCTAATTCTAAAACTGTTATCCATTACACCACCCAAAAATCCAAGCTTACAGCAACTTATCTAGAGACTGTGATGTACATTGTGGTGCAGTGGATATCAACTCAGAACAAGAGATCAGGGTGCTGAGTTCAAATTCCGAGTTGGTGGTTGGGTTGATCTGTCTTTCTTCAAGGTTGAAATCAACACCAGTGAGGTGTCTGGATGGGTCAGAAATCGAGTGATGAGGTTGAGGTGCTGAGGCCAAATGTCTGTTGTCAGTAAAACATGCCATTTTCATATTTGTGGTCTCTCAGGCTCATTCTTTTTCTCTTTTATTTTTTTATTTTTTTTTTTTATTGCAGCAACATTCATAATTGCTGCAACCGTGTATTTTAGATTTTTATGAGGATTTATTTTGTGGACCAGATGTGATGCGCTGAGCCCCTGCACAGAAGATGACATTTTCATTTTGGGTGATGCTTTCTTAGTGCTCAAATCTGGCTGACATGACTAGTGAAATGTATCTGAGAATAAGAAATAGACCTTGATTAAAGTAGTATAACAGTATCATGAGTAGAACATCTAATGGAAAAATAAAATACACTTATACTTAAAATAATAAGCAAAATGTATATGAAATTTGTGTGACACAATGAGGAAGGAAGGCTTTGATAATTTAACACTCACAAGATATATCATAGACAAGAGCGGTAGAGGTAAACAGTAAGTAATCTACCAAATGAGTTTGTGTAAAGGGAAAGAAGAACAGGCACACATAAAGAAGAAAAAAGGCTTGGAGAATTTGATACGCACAGAATATACTGAAAGCAAGAGAAGCAGATGAAAACAGCTAGTAACCTACTCAACAAATGGAAATGGATGGCAGATTAGAAGTTGGAGGTTATTGATGGCTCTTTTTTTTAAATTAATGCTCAACATGGGCTATCTTTCAATTGTTCTTGCTCTTATGAAAGTTTCTAAGTCCTAGCGGATTAATCCTCTTCTGACTTGCATTCTAAAACATTATTAACAAATAATGGTTATCCACTTCTGGCATTTAGTGTAAAGAAGAAGCTATCTTCTTTAAAATGCTTAAACCAAGTATGTTCAGGTATTGTTTCATTTTCTTCTTTTTGAATTCTGCAAGTCGTAATCAGATCCCAAGTAGGCATCTGTGCTGACAATACCACCATTTACTCCCACCTTGATCAGAAATCCACTGAGGCTGACAAAGCAAACTTCGCTGCTGAGCTTGAAAAGGCCTCTGATCCATGGTGGACTGGGGTAAGAAATGACATGCATTGCTTTCTGCGGTAGACTGGTTGCCGACCAAGGCTATAGAACCCAATCTGTCCTGCTATTTAACCTATAACTGGAAGGAAGAGACGGATTAATACCTTTCCCTAGGGGATTTGCGCGTAAGTGAATACAATGGATTCAACTGGAATTTGAACTCGGATCCCCAGCTTCTACGTTCCGAGCCGATATCCACTGTACCACAACGCACATCCAGGTCTGTAAATAAATTAAAATACTTTCAATACACTCTAGTCCACTCCATTATAATAAAAACTGTTGTGTATTTATTTGCGCATATATATATATATATATATATATATATGCATATATATATTCGGCAATTAGACAGCATTTGCTTGACAGCCATGATTGTGCTTCTGATTATGAAGACTCTTGGTATACAATTTTACACAGTGCCCAATCGGCGTACCATCTCCGACTCCTTGAGGCTGTATTTATAAAAATTCACCAGCCTAGCCTGTATAGACAGAAGGAGCATTTTATTTGCTCCTTATTCTTGTTAGAGGGACTGTGACTGTCTTTTTTCCTTTTTACACTCTTGTGGAACTTGCTATTTTAATCCACCTTTGAATTTAAATTGTTTGTAATTAAAAAATTTTTCCCTTTTAATCGCGTTCCAACTTTCCCTCCTCAACTGTTATATTGATTGTGTCTCTGATTGTTTTCTAATTTGTCAACATACACCTTTGAAAATATATAACATATATATATTATATGAAAGATATAATAATAATATATATTAATAGGGCCTGAGCAGGTTTATGGCAGAGTGGGGTTTGGGTCGGGATAACAGGAGAAAGCATGCTAAAAGCTACCAGGGATACAGAGATGTGGAAAGCCATGATTGCCTACATCCTGAAGTGACTTGGCACACAGAAGAAGAATGGTGTCCTAATTTTAGCTTAATAAGGTTCACGTTGGGAGTACCCACACCCGACTTTCCTATTAGAACTAAGGCTTTACTGAATGATGTTTTATATTACCCCGTCACTGGTAATTTATCTAAGGTAATATATATATATAACTAGCAGTATAGCCTGGTGTTGCTCAGGTGTAATGAAAGCTCAGACTCAGCCTAAAGAATATTTTTTGAAGTATGGTGAGAATCGGATAAAAATTATGGATTTGTATAAAGGACATACAAACAGACACGCACACAAACATCTTGCCTTTTATATTTATATATATTATCAATTTTCTGCACTATTGTAAGAACTGCAATATTGAAACTTCTGAATATCATTTCTTATGTCTTTTTCTATGAGTGTATCAAATTTGATTAAAATCGGACTACTCCTTCTATAACCCAATTTTTTCGATTATTGATTTTCCATATTTATCGGGGGTACCTTGACACAAAACCTAGCTAAGAACACTTGCAGATGCTTATAATACAACTGTGTAAATTTTCAAGAAAATCGGTTCAGCAGTTTCAGAGTCTATAGGTAACGGACACACACACACAGACAAAGTTCCATTTATAAATAAGTTTAGATTAGATTAGATTTTGATACGAAATTATATGGAAATTTACAAATTTGGTATTAACTGATATATTTATTTAAATTTATTTGTTTTTTTGACATTATTTTTAATGGATACTCGTATTTGAGTGGATAGTCTGGTTTTTTTGGGGTTTTTTTTCCTATAATTAAGTAGTATATTTTAATTATCCACTAATCTAGATGTTCAAGAAATCTTGTTTGAAAAATATCTAGCTACCAGCACGATTTGAACCTGCATACTCCCATATACGAGGGAGATGGCACCATTAAATCTGATTTATTTTACCACTCAACCCCAGAAGCTATCATGGTAATCAAAAAATATTGTTACAAAAACAAATAAACTTAAATAAATATGTCAGTTTATACCAATTTAGTAAATTTTTGTAACAATTTGTAATATTTTCTTTGTTTACATTAAAATACAATCCCGTGCAAAGATAGATCTTCTCATAGAAATCGGGGAAATATATATTTAAAAAGCTTAATTCGAACTTTGGTTACCATGACATCTTCTGTGGTTGAGTGGTAAAACACTGCATATGACGTAATGCAGTTCTATGACATCATAGAACCGCATTACAAATTTATAAACTGTGTCTGCTGTTCGGTGACTGTTATCATTGTATAGCAATGTTTTATGTCAACACAAGATAAAATCATCTTTGATGGCAGATGTCCTTATGTTAACATCCCTGTAACCTCTCTGAAGATGGCTCATGTGAGCCAAAAGCTTAGAACCAGCATAATAAAAATAATATTCTAATGTTGAACATTTTTGTCTTTATTTTCACCTGAAATTAAAGCCAAAATACAATGTTTAGAACAGTTCATGATTAAACATGATAGACATTCATTGTCTGTTATATTTAACAGTATATGTTTAGAAAATATATATTTAGAGAGAGAAAGAGAGTTATGTGAATTAATAAATATACATGTGGGAATACACACGTGTATAAAAATATTATTCAGGGGTTAACAGTAAACAGAGCTATTAATTAGTCAGTTCGGAATATGCACCTGATGATTGAGTAATGCATGAAACTCCAAGTCATGTCATCGATGTAAGATAATATATATATATATATCTATACACACACACACACACGCACATTAAAACTAAAATCATCATCATTTATCCATCACACCCAGATGGTACATTGGGCAGCAACTTTTTGTTGCTGTTTCTGTAACAAACTGTTTTTTACGGGGCAGGGCTGTTAGCCCTTAACCCAACCCCCAAACCTGGAGGACTGCTGGACCATTCTTGGTCCTTACGTTTACAGCGCCTGGTATTCCCAAATGGTTACCCATTTAAGTACTGACCAGGCTCAATGTTGCTTAACTTCAGTGATTGGATGGGAACCGGTGTATTCAACACGATATAGCTATATATATGTATATATATATATATATATATAATCCTCTCAAATAATTTGCCATCATTTTTTATGGCAGGGGTACACTCGTACTTTACATAAAACAATATTTATGTTTTCTCAGTTAGGTTTGGAATCCATTAATTTCTTGGTGTTTCAAAAGTATGCATTGTCTCTCCTTGCATTTGGAATGCCATAAATTATACTAATATTGTTTAACAAGTCAAATGCACATGAAGCCTGATTAACCAATGAAAATCAAACAACAAAAAAATAAAAATACTAGAATGAATTTCTTCTATTTTTTCTCCATAACTCATTCTCCAAAGAAGCTTTAGAAAAAGTGAAACGTGTTAGATTGATAGACATTTCTTATTTCTTCCTTATCCTATTATAATAATAATAATAACATTAATAATTATAGAGTTGGGCAATATTTACATTGGACAATGTGCAAACACCATGGAAAATCTGTGAACAAACACTGGTATGAACATCACCCAGTACCGGTTACAGAAATAGAATATGTCACCATTCTATGGGATTACACCATCTACACACAGAAAAATTGAAGCAAATAGGCCAGACATTGTTGTTAAAAACCAGAAAGAGAAAACTTGTCTATTAATTGATATGGCTTGTCCAGCAGATTGTAACATAGCAACCAAGGAATTTGAAAAACTGTCAAAATATAAAGACCTGGAAATTGAAATAGAAAAAATGTGGAAATTGAAAACAAGAGTTGTGCCAGTGATAGTAGGTGCACTTGGAATGATAAAAAATGGAACAAAACAACACATTGAAAGAATCCCTGGAAACCCCAGCTTAAGAGATATACAAAAAATTGTCTTATTAAGTACAGCCCATACACTAAGGAAAACTTTATCTATGTAACGCTAGGGGTGATAGGGAAGATAGAAAAAACATGAAATGGGGCCATAACAACACGCCACGACCTGCCTTAGGTCTCCCCGCAGACTTGGTTGGTAGTGCAACCATAGCAGAAATCGAAATATGATGAAAAATGACTTAATAATATAAAATAGTCATGATGTTTACAAGAAACAAGATTTAGAACAAAGGTCTGTAAAATTGAGAATACTTTCAATTCAAACTGATGTTTTCATTTATTTATTTATTTCTGCTTTAAATTCTCATTGATTTTTGTCTCATCTATTTATTTCCAACTAGCAGTATAGCTCGGCATTGCTGGGGTGTAATGAAAGCTTTAAAACTAATCCATGGTCCTGGAGCTCAGACTCTTTGGACGTTGGCACAAAAGACTAAAAAGCAATAGTTGTTTCCAGTTAAAGTGAGACTATAGACTGAAAGAAAAATGAATGGATGTAAGTCGAATTTTGATTTCCTGGTATTGATATCAAATAAGTTTTTTTCATCGTAAACTGAATTTTGGAGGCTAAATAAGTCCTCTGAGTAAATGGTATCAGGGCTGAGACTAAGAACTACAATTATACCTACTTAGAGCCAAACCCAAAACAAAAACTAAAATAAAAGGGCTGAAAAAAATACAAACATACAGGCAGATAAACAGACACACACACAAACATCTTGGCTTTTATATATATATATATATTATCGATTTTCTGCACTATTGTAAGAACTGCAACCTTGAAACTTCTGAATATCATTTCTTATGTCTTTGTCTATGAGTGTATCAAATTTGATTAAAATCTGACCACTCCTTCTATAACCCGATTTTTTCAATTATCGATTTTTTATATTTATCGGGGGGGGGGGGGGGGTACCTCGACACAAAACCTAGCTAAGAACACTCACAGACCCTTATAGTGCAACTGTGTAAATTTTCAAGAAAATCGGTTCAGCCTTTTTGGAGTCTATAGGTAACACACACACACACACACATACAAAGTTCCATTTATAAATAAGTTTAGATTTAGATCTCTTTATGGAAAAATCTTGAGCATCAGCCAAGATGTATTCATTGTTGTTGTAATGGAAGAACCTGTCTTCCCCGAGCAATGGATTGTCCCCCATTATAAATACACCAGGCAGTAGATTACGAGTGAGCTGATGACCGGAAGACAACCAGGAACAGGCGGAAGTACTCTACACTCCATTTTTGTACATAGTGACTATTGTGTGGACTCTTAATATTTGTACCTTAGTACAATAGACCTTATTGTTGATTTAATCATGTGTTCCTTAGTCTTTACCACTCATTTGTTTGTATCGTATTTTTTCATGACACAACAATTGTACACTCATTTTGTACTATTCTCCAATATATATCACATCCTCATTCTATGTATGTCTCTGAATAAAAATTTTTGGTTTTTAATCATTTCACCCCAAGCAAGACATTCCACTGCCACTATTGTGTAGTGGGTTACATCGGGGAAAGTGATGAGAAAGAGTAGTTAGATATAGGAAATGTCAGAAGGAGAGTGATAGATGGGTAAGGATACCGAGGATGAGGTTTGGGTAGATGGGAAGAGTGTTTGAGAGAATGGATGCGAGTTAGTGTGTTAGGAGGTGTCCATTGACCTTACATTTAAACTCCTGGAGATTGCAGTGAAACTAGTAAATGCTTTGTTGGGGAATGTCCAACTGTAACGCAAATAGGTTAAAATTAAAACAATTTACCCCCATGGACTAAATAAAGGGGCCAGGGTGTACAACAGCCAAAATGTCATGAGTATTGCAACAAAGAGGAATACAACAGTTTATGTAAATAGTCACAATACCTCATCTTAGAAATATAGTTGTTATATCCAGTTTGAATTGAAAATATAGTAGAATTTTAATATAGATAAAATTTGTTAGCCCTAGGTCAAATGGTTTGTACTTGCATAAAGGGCATATAAACATGATGGATTATTCCATATGGTTGATTCTCGAATGGTCAGATGGATTAAAAAAGAAACGGAGCACTTGTTTTCCTGTTCTTAATCTTCCTGTAGCATCTCGCAACAGAACTTGATATCCATAATCAATATACAAATACAGAAATGCAGAAAAATATAAAAATATCTCATTGCAAAAAATAAAAAAAAGAAGTTTTAAAATCAAGGTAGGAATTATCTCTGCTTATATCTAATATCATTTCCCTTTGAATAGCTATCAATATAAAAAAAAATGTATAAGTATTTTGTTAGTGTGTTTTTATTCCCTGAGTTTCAGGTGAGGAAAACATGTTTCCATGAAAACATATGTAGAAAATCGGAGAAAGAAAATAT
The DNA here is from genome assembly GCA_037127315.1 of Ascarosepion bandense. Taxonomy (NCBI): domain Eukaryota; kingdom Metazoa; phylum Mollusca; class Cephalopoda; order Sepiida; family Sepiidae; genus Ascarosepion; species Ascarosepion bandense. The sequence continues at coordinate 1,068,838 of JBBBDQ010000695.1, read as the reverse complement.
ATTTATTCTAACCCAATACCAGTAAAAAAAAAAAACAAAAAAAAAAAACTAATGGAATTATTTAAATATATGGAGACACAGTGGAGTAATAAATAGCAGCTTGGGTTGGGGAATCAGAGAGAAGAGTTTGAATTTTCAGTTTATTGCATTCACTTATATTACATTCACTTACAATTACCCTTGGGAAAAGTATGAATTCATCTCTTCTCTGCTTAGCTATGGGCAAACAACAAAACAGAATGGGTTTTATACCTTTGGCTGGCTGCTGGTCTAGGAGAAAGATAACTAAATTCAGAACCTCCAGTTATAGGTTAAATTGCCGTACCAACCCATATTTGGCCAAGTGCAGTGAGTACGTCTACATCCCTGAAGACATGGTCAATCAGCAAGGAGTTCCTTCAACAGGAGTGAGAAGACCCTGGATTTGCATGAATTGGTACTTCCAGTTTGGATGATAGGATCTGTGAACTCTACTAAAAACCAGTTTAGTATCTGTGCACTCTGTGTACAGAGCTCCACATGCAAAAAAAGATATTTTGTATATGAATGCACATCACATTCTGTATAAATCCCCCAGATATGGGTTAAATAGCAGGATATACAAGGATCTCTAGCCTTGGGTTTTAACCAATTCATCAAGACTGATGGGATCTGTCAGGCTCTCTTGCTGTTGATACACCTCCTACAGCTACAGCTGCAGTATATGTTACAGCCATTACAATCTAAATTGGTTATGGAACATGAAACACATCATATACAGGTTTGATATATAAAACAATGCTGTATAGCAACTGGTCGGTTTCATGCCTTAAGTGATTATCAGTCACAGAGCTGAATGAAAATATTGCACATATCTTTATAAACTGTCGTGTAAGTTCTGGAAGGAAAACATTAAATAAAATATTTTCTTTATTCAACAGTGGTTTTCTTCAATTTTCTTTTTCCCTGATAAGAATTTTTGACAGTAATAATGATTTACTGATACAAGTCCTACTATTTAACTCATAACTGGGGGGGAAAGAGGTGGATTCACACCTTTACACAGGGTATTTGCACGTAAGTGAACATAACAAACCCAACTAAAACTTGGCTCTGCAATTTTTAACTGCCAGACATTATCCATTACACCACCTATACATCTAAGCTTACAGCACTTGGTATTCCTAAGTAATCACCCATCTAGCTACTGCCCAGGTTAAACATTGCTTAACTCCAGGGATTGTATAAAAACTAGTGTGTCAGTAAAATATAACTGTAACCCACTTAATGCAATGCAGTATACATGTGGTAAGTAGCCTTCCCCAGTAACGATTGGACTAATTCCAATAATAAGGATTTGCCAATCGTTGTACAATAATGACGTGTCCAATCTATTAAGCTTTACTGATTAAAGAGAAAGAAAAGATGACGCTAATGAGGTTGGAAATAGTACTAAGCGCGTAAATACAGTATGACTAGTGACAAACTTATTGCAATAGTAATGATCTGTAAGACAGGATGGCTAGAAATCGATTCCATCACAAGCTGGAAAAGGAAGTACTGCTTTCATATATGAGCTGGAGCTGCACAGTCTTCATTTTCTAGTCTTGATGGAGTTCAAAAGCATCTCCATGTCTTTGTGGGTGATGAATTATTTTCCACCCTAAAATCCTTTTTTCACAGACAAAACATTGCAAGCCTCTCACTGCCCTATTGCTATTTTCATGAAAAGTGTCAGACGAACTACATTGCTTAGTTCCACCAGTTCTAATCTTCATGGCTAAAACACACCATGCCACACACATTGTAGCAAACCACCCTCCTTTTCTTTGTACTCTGTAGGTGAGATACAAATTCCACTAGAATAGCTTTTTTCCACAAACCACTGCTTTGTGAAACTAAATCCCAAGAGAATGCTTCCCCAATCACTTCAGTCTTAACCTGTTCAAGTTTATGGTCAACCATTATCTTCCCTACATATCCCCATACACTGTTGCTCTTACTCTGTAACCCTTCTATCTTGGGTGGCTCTTTGGCCTTGTACAAACTAAATATCATTGTAAAAAAAACAACATAAAAACCACTGAATAGATCATTTTCTTTATTTCTATAAAGATTTTTTTAATGTTCATCTAATACAAGGTCTAAGAGCCATTCAAGGGTACTGAATGAGGTGTGTGGTAAGAATGAATCTATTCAACATCTTCTCAGACCTTAGACTTCAAGAGATTAAGATTTAGTGCTCTGAGAAGCGTCTATGTGAGAGTCTATTCCACAAAATAGTTGTCCTTGGGAAGAAGCTGAGTGGAACTTTCTTCATAAAAATGGAATATAAAACAAATGGTAGCAATAATCCATTTTTGGTGTTATATTCTCTCTCTCTTTTTTTTTTATTATTATTATTATTATTACTGTCACATCTGATCTGGTGCTTCTATCATAGTATTCAAAGATTGTTGATAAAATACAAAGAAAAATCTTCAAATGTTCTTGGTCTTGACCTCACATCTTGGTCTCAGTCATTTTCCTACTTGCATAACACAGACACTTTGTGGCTTTTCTATTATCATTTTCATGGTAATTGTTCCGATGAGCTTTCCTCTTTCATATATAGACTTTGTGAATTTAAGCACAGCACTAGATTGAAAACAAGGTTTTGTCATTTTATAGTTCAAATGGTTAGATGTAACCAAAAGCTAAAGATTTCTTTTCTTGATGATCTTTCATCTTTCGAACCTAGACTTTACGAATTTAAGCACTGAGTTCAAATCCAGTTGAATTCTCTGCATTCACTTACGCACAAATACCCTTGAGAAAGGTATTAATTCATCTCTTCCCTCCAATTATGGGTTAAATAACAGGATAGACTGGGTTCTATAGCCTTGGCTGGCAATCAGTCTACTGTAAAAAGTAATTGCAACTGACTGCGGAATAATCTTCTGCCCAGTCAGTCATGTCTCTTTTGAGACATGATTGCCCAAAGTGTGTATCAGGTATGGCACTTAACTGACTAACTAGATTGGCAATCGGATGCGCATTATGGTGGAATGAAAAATCGGGATGCTGAGTTTGAATTCCAGTTGAATTTATTGCATTCACTTATGCACAAATATTCTTGGGAAAGGTATTAATCCATCTCTTCTCTCCAGTTATGGGTTAAATAACAGGACAGGTTGGGTTCTATAGCCTTGGCTGGCAATCAGTCTACCACAGAAAGTAATGGCCACCAACTGCGGGATAATCTTCTGCCCAGTCAGTCATGTCTCTTTCAAGACATGATCGCCCAAGCGTGTAGCACATATGGCACTTAATTGACTGACTGACTGACTGACTAGATTGGCAACAAGGTCTCGTCATTTTATAGTTGAAATGGCTACATGTAACTGTAAGGTCTATAATAAAAATTATTTTCCTGCACTTCTTGCTTTTGAAACTCTTCTGGCATCTCGCATTCAATTTAAATTTGACCTTCAAAAATTTAAATGCAGTGTCAATCATCATCTTGTCTTTTTTTATTGCTCTCTTCTTCTTAATGATGTTTTCTTTTTCTTTCACACTCTGTGACTTTTTTGTGTCTTAGTGGTTTTATTACCTTGCTTGAGGTGAAAGGATTAAAATAATCTTGTAATGATGCATGGCAGCAGGAGTTAGGTATTTCCTGGGGTGACTTGAATTTGAATATAAGTGCTTTCAACTTTAACTTATCAAATCAGTTGTTCTTGGATCTAGAGATACTCAAAAAAAATTATGTTCTGAATTAATAGTAATAGTCTTTTCACTTCAAGCTATTTTAGCTTGTGAAATGTTTATTGGGAATGATATGGCAATTATTCTATACATAAAAAAATATAATGAGTTGGTTCATTAGGTGAACAAGAAAGATGTCTTAGTGTGAAATTGAACAGCATGTGTTGGTTTATTTGCAATGGATTTCTATGAAAAGAAATGAAGCATTTAACATCTGGCTCAAAATATTCTTTGATTACCAAACAAAAAATAAGCTAGGTATATAAAGATATCCAGATGATGTAATTTAATCATAAGGTATATACTAGTCCATAGTCAGGAACTGAGAGAATGTAGAAATTAATTTGAGGAAATATTCTAATGAAATACAATTTGTCTACAATGTTAAGTGACTAGCAATTTTGATTTTTCTCTGTAGCATTTACTACTCTACTTTTTTTTTTTAATCATTTTACCCCAGGAAAGGCAGAACTGCTTACTGGTGCACAGGGGGTTACAATGAGAGAAAATCAAAGTCCAGGGTATGTCAAAGAAAGGATAAGAGATGGATGGGAATCAACAAGAGATGGATGGGAATCAACTGACATTGCATTTAAACTTTTGGAGATTGTAGTTATCAGGGAAGCAAGCAAATGGAATGGAGTTCCATAAACAGGAAGTGTGTGAAAAGAAACTGTTAAAGTAGAAGAGATAGTTACATTTAAGTATTTTGATGGTAAAAGGGTGGGACCTAGATGCCAATGTAGGAGCATGAGTTAATACATGTGGTTGTGCCAGGGAAGAATGATTTTCAGACCAGTTGGCATGAAAATATTTGTAGAAAAGAGTTCCCTTCAAGGGAGGTAATCTAATAACTCCACTGGTGCTACTGCATGGCAGTTACTACTTCTGATGATAATGTTAAAATTTATCCTTGGTAAAGTGATACTGGAAAAGATCACATGTTGTTAATGTTCTGACTTAGCAGTTGAGAAGTCAAACATAGCCAGTCAGTTAGTCAAGTGCCATACATAATACACACTTAGGCAATCATGTCTCAAAAGAGACATGACTGACTTGGCAGAAGATTATTCCGCAGTTGGTTGCCATTACTTTCTGTGGTAGACTGGTTGCCAGCCAAGGCTATAGAACCCAATCTGTCCTGTAATTTAATCCATGACTGGAGAGAAGAGACGGATTAATACCTTTTCCAAAGATATTTGGACATAAGTGAATGCAACTGATTCAGTTGGAATTCAAATTTGGCTCCCAGTTTCTCGTTCCAAGCCGATAACCACTGCACCATAATGCACATCTGATTGCCAATCTAGTCAGTCATTTAAGTGTCATACATGATACATACTTGGGCAATCATGTCTTAAAAGAGACATGACTAACTGGGCAGAAGATTATCCTGCAGTAGGTTGCCATTACTTTTTGTGATAGACTGGTTGCCAGCCAAGGCTACAGAACCCAATCTGTCCTGTTATTTAACCCATAACTGGAGGGAAGTGACGGATTGATACCTTTCTCAGGAGTATTTGCATATAAGTGAATGCATGGAATTCAACTGGAATTTCAACTTGGCTTCCCGATTTTTTTTTTTTTAATCATATCACCCCAAGCAAGGCGATAACACCACTGATGCACTGGGGGGCTATGTAAGAGTAAAATGATTGGAAAAGAGAAAGCCGGAAACCGCATCCTAAACAGGAAAAAGGGATGAGCCTCTTCACCTGTTCAATAGACGTGGGTGGAGTGTGAACCGGGCGATAGTTTATCTACTCCAATTGAAAAAAAAAATAAAGAAAAGAAAAGAGAGAGAAGATTGGAAAAGAGAAAACAAGAAACCGCATCCTAAACAGGAAACAAGGGATGAGCCTCACCACCTGTTCAATAGATGTGGGTGGTTCTCATTCCGAGCTGATATCCACTGCAACACAACACATATCCTCAATCATAATAGGGATGCCTTAAGACTTATGGTAACAATAAAAAAAATCTTCTAAGAAGGCTTAATTTGCATCTTCTTGAGGATAGTTGTCAGTTCCTTGTTTTAACTTGTTCTTCAGAGTTTAGGCAGGCCACATGTCATTTCAGAGTCTAAAGCTATTTTTACCCTCAGCTGAAAATACTGATGTGCTTCATCTGCATGACCTTCTACCCCTGAGGCATGAATAAATAATGATTTTAACCAGCTGATGACCTTCTTGCTATTTACATCAACAGGGTCATGGAGATATCTTTGCAAATTTCATTCTTCTGATTGGTAGAAAATAATCCAAAACATTTTTTCAAAAACTTTTGATTTTTATTGGCCTCTTCTGTCTTATCTACAAATAAAATGTAAACGCAACTTCTACTCTAACAGCTTTTTTTCTCGCACTTCCCACCTGTTGAATTCCTTTCCATTTACTTGCTTCCCCAACAGCTACAATCTCCAAAAATTTAAATGTAAAGTCAATAGTCATCTCCTGTATCACTGACTTGCATCCTCTCTATCAAGCACTTTTCTTCATCCACTCCACTCTCATCACATCAGTATTCTCATCCTTCTCTTACACAATTCCTGACACCCCCTATAACCTGTCCCTCTTTCTCATAATTTTACTGCCATGTAACCCCCTGTGCACCAGTGGCAGTAAACTGCCTTACTTGGGGCAATATGATTTTTAAAAATATATATATATATATATATATATATATATATATATATATATATATATATATATTTTCATGGCAGCTACTCTGACAAGCTTTTTTCCCTGATGCCTTGACCACATGAATTTACATGTGCCACTAGATTGGCATCTAAATCCTATCCTTTTAGCATTGAAATAGCTAAATGTAACCTCCTCTTCTACTCTTATTGTTTCTTTTCTCACACTTCTCAATTGTGGAACTCTTTTCCGTCTACTTGTTTCCCTGATAGCTACAATATTTTAAATGCAATGCCAATTGCCATCTTCTACCTCCTTAAATCCCATCCATCTTTTATCCTTTCTTTGACACCTCTGTACTCTGTTTTTTTTTCTCACTATAATTCTCTGTGTATTACTGGTGATTCCACCTTGCTTGGGGTAAAAGGATTTTAAAAAAAAACAAAGACGCAATGTTGCCCTAAACAGGCTCTAAATTAAGGTTTATCAAAAAAAGTCTTGTTCAATGACATTATTGGTTAATGTCTCTGCTCTTGGATGTGCGTTGTGGCGCAGTGGATATCGACACGGAACAAGAAATCGGGCAGCTGAGTTTGAATTCCAGCTGAATTCATTGCTTTCACTTACGCGCAAATATCCCTGGGAAAGGTATTAATCCGTCCCTTTCCTCCAGTTATGGGTTAAATAACAGGACAGATTGGGTTCTATAGCCTTGGTCGGCAACCAGTCTACTGCAGAAAGCAATGGCAAGCTACTGCGGGATAATCTTCTGCCCAGTCAGTCATGTCTCTTTCAAGACATGATCATCCAAGCATGTTTCACGTATGGCACTTAACTGACTGACTTTGCTCTTAGTGGAAAGGGTTGTTTTTTTTGGGCGGGGGGGGAGGCCATGGATATCTATAATGTTTTACTTTTAGATAAAAAGGAAAACCTATATTATGATTGTCAAAATTTATATTCTCATCTTTATGGTTTGCATCAAATAGTTTTTACTTTAATAGTCATAATGATGACTGAATAATTCTAGTATTTGTTTTAAAAAAAAGCAGGAAAATTCCTAATTATTAGCAATTAAATTATTACATTCCGATAACAAATGCAAATATCGCGATAGAATCTGTTGCAATGAAAATATGTGCTGAATGTCTTTTATTTTATTTTAACACATTGTTCAACCACTTTTTATAACATCTTCTCTTTCACTCTATTTTCAGGTGTCAGGAGTACTAAATAATTTGATTGGTTGATATTGGCATTCAGGTAAGAATCAGAATAATCATCATCGGTCCTTTTTATATTTTTTAAACAACGGATATCATTTTAGCTGATTGTCATTACTTGTCACTGTTCTCTGTCAATTTTCTTTTAAGAATCACATTTGTTTTTTAGCAAAATATTCTAAATATTTATTTTTCTTTAAAAGAAGAATTTTTTCAGCTATTTTATCAATTAATGAATATAGACTAAACATAATTAAGACTGATTATTTTAGAAAAGAGAATATGAAGATCTCATTGGGAATTAAAATGAAAAGAATAAAACAAATAAAATTATAGATGTTTTTAAAATAGCAATCATTTTTATTCATCTTAATTATCTATATAACAGCAAAGTTTATTATCATTTTATTATTTTACTAGCGGAGGTACCCGGTGTTGGTTGGGATCTAATTTTGTTAAAATAAAAAGATAGCCAAATGCTTTGTTTTATTAACACTAAAATTTTATATAAGGCTTTGCAAAGGAAGACTTAAAATTCTGGAAGCTGTTGTTGTAATAAAAGAGAAGCAGCCAACATTAAATTAAGTATATTTCTCCATAGGGGATCATATATTGAAGTATATTTAAAAATTACAAAACTACACAGAAAAATTCAAGGTTGATCATTTAAATGATGTCATCTTGAGCGACTTGAAATAGTTTCCAGAAAACCTGAGAATACTAGAATTAAATGAAAAAAGTTACTAAATATGCACAAAACCCAATCCTTAAAAATCAATGTAGCAACATTCAAAAGTACTTGGAAGAAATAAAATAAAATAACAATAAATATGAACTTTAGCAAATTTACTGGTAACATTTAGTAAAAAAGTTTGATAGATTGAACTTACCAATATTATTTCTTCAAAGATGTTTGAGTGAGTGAGTTTTGTCTAATGGCATATTAACCTCTGTGGGTTATTTAATGTCAAAAAGTGGGTTTTTAAGGTATTTTTTTTAATGTTTGGTTATAGTGAAAAGGTTAATTTAGTCAAATTTTAATGAAAATAATTTTCATTAAAAAAAATGTGTCATGGTAATTTTTTTCTTTAAAAATGTATACTTTTCTATAAAAGTCTCTTTTTATGTATATATTTCTGTAAAAGTGTATTTTTATAATTTCATAGTGTTTTGACCTCAGTTTGGGGGTTAACTATTTGCCCAGAGCTGGGACCCTAAGAGATGCTAAGACCCTGGAGTCAGAGTGGACTTGTTAACAACATCAATTAAGAGGTGGTTTTGTGCTCCTCAAAACCTCCCAGTCAGAGGCCTTGCTGCCAGATGTAGTTTATCATCATGCCCAGGTCCATCAAACATGTTTGAAATAATTATTGCCAACAAAATACACTTTATTCATTATATTTGTATATATTAGTAAAATGACTGAGGGGATTTAATCACATTAATTTACTTCCAAAAATTGATTTACCTTCCTTCCCTTAGTTTTATATGGGAATAAATATTCAATTTCCATGAGAAATGGCTTCTTTGACCTTATTTTTGATCTTTCATGACTTTCATTATTGACCCAGGTTAACTTGTATAGGCTATGACCCAGGGAGTGTCAAATGTATGCAAAGTTTGGTTAGAGTCAAGAGCAGACAAACAGACATATGGACACTTCATTTTATTTGTATAGATTATCTATATAAGATTTATTGAATATAGCACACTGATAATGTAAAGGACAAAGGATATAATGTTGAATAATCAGACATTTTTAAGCAGACTTGACAAAATTTCTAATAAAAAAAAAGAACAGAATAAAATGATACAAAAAATGAACAATGTAATACAAGACAAAGCAATTATAAGAAAATAGCAAAGTAAAGCAGTAATAAAAAATAGCAAAGTAAAACAATTTTAAACATATAGCAAAGTAAAACAGTTCTAAGGAAATAGCAAAGTAAAGTGAATATGAGGAAACAGCAAAGTAAAGCAAATATGAGGAAACAGCAAAGTAAAGTAAATATGAGGAAACAGCAAAGTAAAGCAAATATGAGGAAACAGCAAAGTAAAGTAAATATGAGGAAACAGCAAAGTAAAGTAAATATGAGGAAACAGCAAAGTAAAGCAAATATGAGGAAACAGCAAAGTAAAGCAAATGTGAGGAAACAGCAAATTAAAGCAAATGTGAGGAAACAGCAAAGTAAAGTAAATATGAGGAAACAGCAAAGTAAAGCAAATGTGAGGAAACAGCAAAGTAAAGTAAATATGAGGAAACAGCAAAGTAAAGCAAATATGAGGAAACAGCAAAGTAAAGCAAGCGTGTGGAAACAGCAAAGTAAAGCAAATATGAGGAAACAGCAAAGTAAAGTAAATATGAGGAAACAGCAAAGTAAAGCAAATATGAGGAAACAGCAAAGTAAAGCAAATGTGAGGAAACAGCAAAGTAAAGCAAATGTGAGGAAACAGCAAAGTAAAGTAAATATGAGGAAACAGCAAAGTAAAGCAAATATAAGGGAACAGCAAAGTAAAGCAAATATAAGAAAATAGCAAAGTAAAGCAATTTTTAAAAAATTGCAAAGTAAAGTAATTATAAAGAAATAGCAAAGTAAAGTGAATATAAGGAAAGAGAAAAGCAAAGGAATTCGAATGAAACAGCAAAGTAAAGCAAATGTGAGGAAACAGCAAAGTAATGCAATTATAAGACATTAAAAAAAATAAACAATGTGATGCATAAACAGGATACAACCAAATAGTTATAACTTTATAATTTCAAGGCAAGAAAGAAAATATGTATGGGTAAGAACAAAAATTGCCCATTTTTATTGACTAAGAAGAAATCTCAGCATGGATGTGAGGAGGGAAAATTTAGTAGACATTCTCAGAGATTGAAACAAAACGAAACACTTCTTGTCTTATCACAAATCCTCCACAATGAGAATTCTTTAAGGTGGAAGCTTACGACAATATTACGAATTTAACCAATTTAATTTTTAATAATATTCACTCTATCAGTCATTTAAATATCATACATGATACACATTTGGGAGAATATATCTTGAAAGAGGCATGACTGACTGGACAGAAGATTTTCCTGCAATATTTTGCCATTACTTTCTGCAATAGACTAAATACCAATCAAGGCTATAGAACCCATTCTGTCTTGCTATTTAACCCATAGCTAGAGAGAGAAGTGACAGATTAATACCTTTCTCAGGGGGCATTTGTGGATAAGTAAATGCAAAAATTTCAACTGGAATTTGAACTCAGCTCTTCGATTTCTCATTCTGAACCAATATCCACTGCCCCACAAAGCACATCACTCTATACAAGGCCAAAAAGTGCACATTCATTCTATACAAGGCTCAAAAGCCACTTGAGATAGAGGGTTACTGAAGGAGTTTGATTTGTAAGCTGTAAGAGTAAGACAACAGTTTATAAAGATATGTGAGAAAGATAACAGTTAACGCTAGACTTGAACAGGATAAGTTCGTAGCATCCTCTTGGTAGTTGGTTCTACAAAGTAGTGGTCTGTGGGAAGGAGCTATTCAGGTGAAACTTACTTCTTACTATCAAAATATGGAGGGAATGGGAATGGGTCACCGCAGTGTAAATACTGCGGAAGATCTTAGCTGTGAAAGTTAGAACTGGTGGAGCTAAGGATTGTAGTTCATCTGAACATTTTTAATGGAAATAGTAATAGACCAGCAAAAGACTTTCATCTACAGAAGAGGAGTTTGAGTTTTGTTTAATGGCATATCAACCTCTGTGGGTTATTTAATGCCAAAAAGGTGGGATTTTAAGGTATTTTTTTAATGTTCAGTTTCAGTGAGAAGGTTGATTTAGTCAGATTTTAATGAAAATTTTTTGTTTTTATTTTTTTTTATTTTAGAAAACTGAAAATGTCTTCTAGTTTTGTATTCAAAAATCTTTTGCTGAAATTTCTTTTTTTCCTTGAAAAATGCATTATGGTAATAATTTTTCTTCAAAAATGTTTTGTTGGTAATATCTTTCCTTCAAAAATGTATATTTTTCTATAAAAGTCTATTTCTATGTATATATTTCTCTAAAAGTATATTTTTATACTTTCATAGTGTTTTGACCCCAGTTTGGGGGTTAACTATTTGCCTATAGCTAGGACCCTAACAGGTGCTACCACTCCTGGTCAGGGTGGACCTGGGAACAATAGCAATTAAAAAGTTGTTCCATGCTTCTCAAAACTTCCTAATCAGAGGCCTTGCTGCTGGAAGCAGTTTTCCGTCATACCCAGGACCTGCTCTCAAGAAAGAAAATATAAAGAATGGATAATGGCTTAGAATGAAAAACCAGAATGCCAAGTTTGAATTTCAGTCAAGTTTGTTACTTTTACTTATGCACCGTCAGTCAGTTAAGTGCTGTACACAATACACGCTTGGGGCGATCATGTCTTGAAAGAAACATGACTGACTGGGCAGAAGATTATCCCGCAGTAGGTTGCCATTGCTTTCTGCGGTAGACTGGTTGCCAGCCTAGGCTATAGAACCCAATCTGTCCTATTATTTAACCCATAACTGGAAAGAGGATACAAACTACTACCTTTCCCAAGGATATTTGTGTGTAAATGAATGCAATTAATTCAACGTGTTGTTCCGAGTCGATATCCACTGCACGACAACACTCTTAAAAAATGTATGAATCCATCTCTTCCCCCCGACCACCACTAGCTTTTTGTTGAATAGCAGGACAGACTGGGTCCAACAGCCTTGTTGGGCAAACATTATTTTAATCATTTTGCTTAAAATTTTTATATTCTTGATTTTAGATAAAAACAGAAATTTTCCAACATATTACAGTGAAATGTTCACTTTTCCAAATTTATAATTAATAGTTTTAGTTGAAATATACAGAAAAGGTTTAAATTAATGCCAGGCTTGTGATGGGGGATTTGAGAAGTGTAGGACCACATCTTAATTGCCATTGTTCCCAGGTTCACCTTGACCTAAAGGGGTAGAACCTGTTAGAGTCTCAGCTATAGGCAAATAGTTAACCCCCAAACTGGGGTCAAAAACTATGAAAGTATAAAAATACACTTTTATAGTGAAAATATCAGCAATACATTTTAATAGTAAAAAAATAATTACCAGCAATAAATTTTTATTAAAAAAATTACTAACGCTCCTCAGAAAACTAAATTTTACCATTAAATGACCCATAAAGAGTTGATGTGCCACTAGACAAATTAAATTGATGCCAAGACAATATGGGTTAATAAATTCTATCAGTGATTTCATAGGTAATGTAAATAACTAATGGTAAAATACTGTCATACATTATTTTTGTCAAAACAAAAAAAAGATAATTTTGAATGTTGAAAAAATAAACTGAAAATGCTGAGTGTTGGTATATAATTTAACTTTATTACTTGAGGACTACCAAGAGCAGCAAAAACTAAAATGGATAGCACATTTAACTCAAAGAGAAAATAATGACCTAATCAATATGCTAACTTTCTACACCACTTCAAACAAAAGATTAGAAAGGAAACCCCCATCAATACTGGAAAGAGAAATAATAGCTACTGCACTTGAGAAATCCATTTCCCTAATAAAACACTTTAAGAGAAAATTTTATTAATTTAAACCAATAAAAGTACTGGCTGCTTAGTCAATGAATGCAAAATGTTTCCTTATAGGGAAACAGCTAGTATTACCATTACTATTATCAGTTACTCGGCAAAATTATGATGAACTGTCTGGGATTTAGCAAATGTCGGGGGTATTATTAAATTTGTTTGACTAATGTTCTTTATTTGATTTCAACTTTTTAGTTAAGTGAAAACTTTAATTTGCCAGGCAGATACTGAATAGAGAAAGTAATACAAGGAAAATGTTTATGTGGAGTGAACACTCCTCTGCAAAATCTTTACCATCTGTTTCTTGTCAAAATACCAAAGCAAAATGTATTTGGTTATCTTTACAAGCATTTTTTGAGATAAACATTAAAAGACTCAGTGTATCCAAACATTAAAAGCCACATTATACAAAAACACTGAAAGACTCATTATAAACAAACATTTATACACAAACATTAAAAACACATTATCCACAGACATTAAAAGGTGCATTATACCCAAACATTTAAAAATACATTATACACAAGCATTAAAAGATGCATTATACACAAACAGACAAACACTTAAGTAAAATTCAGAAATGATTCCAATGCAACCCTTCCGTGTGATGTTTTGTTTTGCTTTTTCTGTTAACCTGTTTTCAGATCCCAATATTATAAAACTTGGATGGGAACACAGGTTAACAGACATTATTCTTCAAAAGGCTATAGAACCCAATCTGTCCTGTTATTTAACCCATAACTGGAAGGAAGAGACGGATTAATACCTTTCCTAAGGGTACTTGCGCGTAAGCAAATGCAATGAATTCAACTGGAATTCAAACTTGGCTCCCCAATTTCTCATTTCGAGCTGATATCCACTACACCACAATGCACATCTGCACCACAACGCACATAGAACTGTCCAAAAAACAGAACTGAAAAAGTTTGCAAGAAGCAATAAGAAGAAAAGGAAAAAAGAAAAAGAAAATATAAAGCAAACAAACAATATATGTAAGACAAATTAGCAGTAAGAAAGTAAAGCAACAGTCATGATCCTCCACATCTTCCTGTCTCTTGTCGTTCTTAATATATTTTGTCTTGTTACTTCTCCCAAACCTGCTCTGTCATCCATTTGTTCAAGCCCTTCAAGTATGTCACACACAGTTTTTCCCCATCCCTCTTTCCCCTCACCCTCCCCATATTTATTAAGTTTTTAAAATTCCTGTCCCCTTTAATTTATTTTCTCAGAATCTTCCCAGTAAAAATTTCAGATGTGAGAAAATAATCATTTAGAATTAGAAAAATTGCTTTAATACTTCATTCAAATGATAACAAAATATTAGGACCTTGAATAAGTTCTTGCTGATTTTTCATGAAAAGTAATGTTTTATTTTAAAAACTTAGAAAGAAATATCTCACTGAAAGTATTGTTCATTGCTAACCACTACTTTTTCTCGTCTTTCTGGCAGCATTTGAATTCCATGTTGAAAAAAACCACACATCTTTTGAGGCTAACCACAAATCAACCCATTATTTTAACATCTTCATAAGAATGAAAATGCTGCTCAGCCAGGCCATGGGCCATCAATCTAAACAAGTGATAATCCAATGGGGCAATCTCTGGAGAATATGGCGGGTGGGGTAGGACTTCCCATTTAAGTGTTTCCAGCCAGGTTTTCAACTGTTTTGCAACATGTTGACTAGCATTATCATGATGCAAAATCACTTGGTCATGTCTCTGCTTATATAGCGGCCATTTTTTCTTTAATGCTCAGCTCAAATGAATCAATTATAATCAATACCAATCTCCTGTGATGGTTTTGATTGGTTTGAGCAGCTCATAATAAACTACATCCAGCTGATCCCACCAAATACAGTGAAGAGGCTTCAAACCATAGATATTCAGCTTTGCTGTCAATGTTGATGCATGACCAGGCTTACTCCACAGCCTTCTATGCTTAGAGTTATCATAGTATATCCACTTTTCATCACTGGTCACAATATGATTCAAAAAACCTTTACTTTTCTACTGCTGAAGCAGCTGTTCACACATGACAAAACGCCATTCAGTGTCTCTCGGCTTCAATTTGTACAGCACCCAATGTCCTTGCATTTAAATCATTCTTAATGCTTTCAAATATTTCAAAAATGTTGTGTGATCAACTCCTTATGATTCTGCAAGTTCAGCTTGCACCTGACATGAGTTTTCATGAAGTAATGCCTTCAATTCTTTGTCTTCAAACTTTTGGGGTGAGCCAGAACATTCTTTATTTCCAACATCAATATCATTATATCTGAAGCATCTAAACCAATTTCTGCTTGTTGTTTCCTACCAAGCAAGATTGCTGTAAGTCTCAACAAGAATTCTGTGTGCTTCAGCTGCGGACTTCTTTTGAAGTAAAATTCTCTGCAAATACATTTTCTTTGGCATGAAATCTGACATGTTTAACGCTACAAAAACACTTCAGCAAAATGACATTCACTGAATTTCAAACTTGTTTATCATAATTCCTTTTAAATGTGTTACCATCTGAAACTGCACACATGCAGTTCATGGTATACCTTCTTCAGGAAAACAGCGAGAACTTCTTCAGGGTCCTAATAATATTTTAGTTGTAATTTTGCTGGAAGTGTTCAGGAGAATTTTACACAAGGAAAAAAATTAATGTCGCTAGCAATTAAGGAACATTATCACAATGCCCAAAAATTCTAGTCTGATAAGGCTAAAAGAAAATAGTTTGAAAGGCATGAGTCAGACGAACAGATTTCTAGCTGAACTATCAACAATAATTTTTTAAAATATCAAACAATTTTAATACTGCTTTTCAATAAATACATATTTCAACTTCATAGCTTTAAATCAGGATTTTAAATTCATCTCTCCGTTCATTATGATATTAGTTAGTTAAAGTGCCATACGTGATACACACTTGGGCGATCATGTCTCAATAGGGCAGAAGATTATCCCGCAGTAGGTTGCCATTGCTTTCTGCAGTAGACTGGTTGCCGACCAAGGCTATAGAACCCAATCTGTCCTGCTATTTAACCCATAACTGGAAGGAAGAGACAGATTAATACCTTTCCCAAGGGTATTTGCGCGTAAGTGACTACAATGGATTCAACTGGAATTCAAACTCGGCTCCCCGGTTTCTCGTTCCGAGCCGATATCCACTGTACCACAACGCACATCCACATTATGATATTAAATGAGGTAAAAAAAATAAAACATAGGGATATGGGTTTTAATTTTTTGATAAAGCTCTTTGTGATTTTTGTAGCACCCGTCTAATCAAGGATTGTCATCTTGAAGATTTAAAGGATAAGAATAATTTAAATTAAACAAAGACACAGTTTTATTTGACAAAATGCTTGATGAGTGTTTACAAAACCAAAATATCAACTCCAAAACTCAGTCATATTCTTAAACAAAAAAGAGTATCAAATACCAGAAATGTGACTTGAAGACTACCAACAGAAGTAACAACTAAACTGCCACTGGTGTGCAAGGGGTTACATAAGAGATGAGTGATAAGAAAGAGGAACAAGTTACAAGGGGTGTCAAAGAATGGATAAAAGAAGGATGAGAACACTGGAGTGAAGAGGGTTGCATGAGAGTAGAGTGGAAAGGGAAAAGAACATGATACAAGTACTGTCAGGGAAAGAATGTGAGTCAAGAAGATAAGAGATGGCAGTTGACTTTGCATTTACATTCTTGGAGATTGTAGCTGTCAGGGAATCAAGTATATGAAAGGGAATTTCACAGGTGGGAAGTGTGAGTAAAGAAGCTGATATAGTAGAAGTTGTGGTTACATTTGATCGGTTTCACTGTAAAAGGGTGGAACCTAGTTGCTAGTCTAGTAGCTCAACTAAATTCATGCAGAGGGGGCACCAGGGAGCTAAGCTCACCAGAGAAGAAGCCATCAAAGTATTTGTAGAAAAGGCAAAGGGAAGCAACATTATGTCAGTGAGAAAGTGACTGGAGTTGATCTACTAGGTGGGGATCAATTACATTGCAGATTCTCCATTGGATTTTGTCAAAATCCCAAGGGGACTCAAGCAGATGTGATAGCAGTATTCAATGCACGGGCAGATGGTAGATTTATATATATTTTTTTTTTTTTTTTTTATAAGCGTTTCACCCCGAGCAAGGCATGTCACTGCCACTACTGTGCAGGGGGCTACGTAGAGTGGAGAAAGGCTGGTTAAATATAGGAAATAACAGAGGGTGGGTGATAGGTGGGTGAGGATACCGAGAATGAGGGTTGGGTAGATGAGAGTGTTGTGAGAATAGTTGGGAGTTAGTGTGATAGGAGGTGTCTATTGACCCTACATTTAAACACCTGGAGATTGTAACTGTCGGGAAAGCAGAGTTGTGGAAGGGAGTTCCACAGGCGGGAAGCGCGAGAAAAGAAGCTGTTGGAGTAGAATTTACGGTTACATCTTATTTGTTTAACTGTAAGAGGGTGGGACCTAGTTGCTAATCTAGTATCTCGTGTAAATTCGTGCTTGGGCGGCACCAGTGATCTAAGCTCATCGGAGCAGAAGCCATGAAAGTACTTGTAGAAGAGGCACAGGGAAGCTACATCACGCCGGTGTGAGAGCGGCTGCAGCCGGTCTGCCAAGTCAGTATCAACCACGTTACAGATCCTCCTTTGTATTTTGTCAAGAAGCCCAAGGAGAGCAGCAGGGGCACCCGACCAGAGATGGCAGCAATATTCAATACACGGGCGGATGGTAGATTTGTATATGTGCAGAATAGTTTCAGGTGGGAAAAATTTCCGGGCCCTGCACAGAGAGCCGACTTTCATAGCAGCAGATTTGGCAATGGATTCAATATAGTCATTCCATTTGAGGTCCGCCGAGAGTGTAAGGCCAAGGAGGCATAGTATTTTACTCTCTGGGAGGCTAGCCTGTCCCATGCTAATGGGAGGTAGATGCGATTGTCTATGGTGGTTAGTTGATAACAGCTTTGTTTTGGAGGCATTGAAATTTACCAACCATTTCCTACCCCAGGTCACTACGGATTGGAGGTCCCTTTCCAGTGCGGCAGCAAGGTTCACTTTGTCGTCCAGACCTGGTTTCTGATCGATGCGGGAGTAGATTGTTGTGTCGTCGGCATACATGCCAACTTGGGATCTAATGGTGTATGTGCAAGATTAATTCAGACAAGAAAAACTTGCTCTCTTTACGCAGTGAACCAATGTTCCTAGCAGCAGATTTAGCTATGGATTCAATGTAAAAATTCCACTGGAGGTCAGCTGATAAAATTAGGCCAAGGAGGCACAGTGTTTTGCTTTCAGGGAGACTAGCCTGATCCATGCTAATGGTGGGTAGAAGCGATTCTTTAAAGAATAGCAGCTTCGTTTTGGAAGCATTAAAATTTACAAGCCATTTCTTACCCCAGTCCACCACAGATCGAAGGTCTTTTTCAAGATCAGCGTCAAGGTTTGCTTTGTCAGCCTTGGTGAATTTCTTATTAAGATGGGAGTAAATGGGGGTGTTGTCAGCACATATGCCTACTTTGGATCTGTTTACATCAGGGAGATTGTTGATGAAGATCAGAAAAAGCGTAAGACCTAGAATAGAGCCTTGAGGGACACCTGTATTTGTATTATAGTATCTGGAAGCTTGCCTATTCAATACTACCTACATTACATGATTTGAAAGGAATGACTGGATTAAGTCAAACAAGTGTCCAGTTATACTGTAGCCTTGTAGCTTTGAAGATATCTAGTTCAACAGCTTGAGCTTTGCCATTCTTTTCAAGAGCCAACTATATATATACTCTGTGATGGTCATTAGCATATCAGCAGTAGACCTGGTTAAGATAAATCCATACTGTTCATCGAAGAAGAGTCTGTGGGTTGTAAGATGTTGAACCACTTCAGCATTGATAATAGCCTTGAACACTTTGCCAAAAATCAGTAGGCAGCTGATAAAGCAATAATTAGGAGGGTTTGAAGGTTCTCCAGAGTTTTAATACAGGAACCACAGAGGAGGACTTCCAACAGGCAAAAAAGCAAGGAGTAGAGAGGCAGTAGTTGTAGAGTTTGGAGTGGACAAAGATTTCAGGGTCACATTTCTTCAGGACAATGATTGAAATTCTGTCACCTCCACTCACCCTATAGGGGTCAAGCTTTGAAATTATGTTAGAGACCAGTGAGGGGGTAGTGTGAATGTCACTTAGTTGAGCCCCAGTTCTAGGTGAGAAGTTATGTGTGGATACCCAAGACAAATCAAATGTTGAATTATTGAAGAATCTACGAGCAAAGCATTTGGCCTTGTCTGCTGAAGATGTGAGGACCTCAAATTCATTGATTAAATGGGAATTGAGGGCTTGCTGCTATTTAACTCACTTTTACAGAGCCACCAGTAGTCTTTGAAGCTGAACTTCTTGGATGCTATATGCTACTTCATTCTTTCAGCAAACAACAGCTAGCTATTTCAACTATAAAATGATGAGACCTAACTGCCAATCTAGTACTGTGCTTAAATCCATAAAGTCTAGGTACAAAAGAGGAAAGCTCATCAGAACAATTACTATAAGAATATTTATATAAAAGGCACAGCAAAACTACATTATGGGGGTGAGAATATGACTGAAGTTGAGATGCCATGTCAGAACCAATAATATTACAGATTCTTTTTTGTATTTTATCAATAATCTCTTAATACATAGTGGAAGCACCAGACCAGAGGTGGTAGCAATATTCAATGCATTGATGAATGATAGACTTATAAAAGTTTAAGGTAGATTTTGATTAGAGAAAGTGTCTAACATAACAGTGAACCAACTTTCCCAACAGCAGACCTTGCATTTGATTCAATATAACCTTTACAGTTCATGGTAGAGGAAGATTTTAGCCTAAGAAGTCACAGGGAGTCACTCTCCTGGCAGTTGGCATTTGCCAGGCTGATGATAAGTAAAAAAGTTTCTCTCAAATGATTAAAAGAGAGCAGTTTTGTTTTGGAGGGATTAAAATTAGCAAGCCATTTCTTGCCCCAGTTAACAAATGATTGTAGTTCATTTTTTAGCTCAGCTGCTCATAATGTTTTTATTAGTATTGTTGATTCCAAACAATTAAGACCATAAAGCTACATGTCTTTATTAAAAAATTTGCACAAAATCAACAAAAATGTGAAATAAATGACCTAAAATAAAAGTCTATTCTTACAAAAAAAACAATTTTCAATTTTTTTAAAATATTGTACCAGTTTACTCTAACTTTCTTTTTCTTTTTTAACCAAGAATGTTTCTTTCAATGTTATTTGCAGCCTTTTTTTCTTATTCAACTTCTGTGTCCTTTCAGGATGTAGGACTTCCACTTACTCCTAGCCCTTGTCACTCTTAACACTTTTCCTCTTGGTATCTCTCCCTAACCCCACTCAGACATCAAGTATGTCCTACTTTGCTTTCCCTTATCTCACTTTCTCTCTGTCCATCCTATGAGTATCAGATTCTCCAAGCCCTTCTTCCTTATTATGGCTCCCAGAAATTTCAGCTGTCTCCTCCTGCTGTTAAGTAAGAGTTTCTTTTTTGTTTCCATTCTCTTCAAAACCTCATCCTTGCTCACATGTTTGGTCTATGGCATCCTCAGCATCTTTCTGTAGAACCCCATTTTTTTTGTTTTAAGTCCCATCTTTGAGAAGATTGTCCAGCATTCACTGCCTTTACCAAAACCATTAATGTAAAATGAATACAGATTATCAGTTGGCACTTTAACTCTACATGCCAATTTCATTATGCTAACCACTTGACCAACAGCACATTTTAGAAATACATCTGTTTATATATATGTTGACCATGTCTACCAAAGTTTATGAATATAGAACACAGCGCAGTACGTAATCTGTTCAATGAAACAGCGTCAAAGATTAACACTCATGAGTCAGACACTCTACTGAATCAGACTATATCACCAATACTCGGGAAAAAATGGTCACCTTTTATACATATCACATTGAATATTTTGAGCCTTCTGATTGGTTAACCCTTCTATTGGTGAACTATAAAATGAGTTAGCTCATGGCTGGCTCACTAGTATACAGGGGTACCCAAAAACTCCAACAATATACACTCAAAATACAGGGGTTTCCAAAAACCCCCCATTTTGGGTACATTATGAAATCTTCTTCCAAAATATTAGTAAAGTCAACATTCATATGGAACAAAATACTTTAATATTCATAAAATATATCTTTTTGTTTTGTGATTAAAAGAATTTTCCTTTTTTTTTTAAAATTAATATCCACAAAAAATTAGTTATATCATTTTGTTCACTGCTAAGTATTTCAGGTTAATAAACATTAATAACAATATTATAAATTTGGGTTGTGATCATAACAAAAAGTGGAAAAAGTTGTTATTTTACCTATAGCTGAGCCCATAACCTTTGTTGACCATGTCCACCATAGTTTATGAATATAGAACACAGTGCAGTACGTAATCTGTTCAATGAAACAGCATCAAAGATTAGCACTCACAAGTCAGACACTTTACTGAATCGGACTATATTGCCAATACTCGGGAAAATATGATCGCCTTTTATACACATCGCATTGAATATTTTGAGCCTTCTGATTGGTTAACCCTTCTATTGGTGAACTATAAAATGAGTCAGCTCATGGCTGGCTCACTAGTATACAGGGGTACCCAAAAACTCCAACAATATACACTCAAAATTTTAATTCTAAGAATTAATGAGTGTCAATCTCAAACATTATTCATGTGCATACACAAAAATTTACAATGATTAATGAAGAAAAGAATAGCAAATGATGAACATTAAAAACATATTTTGTAAGGTTTACAGTTATTTGCAGTAAAAACTTCTAATAATAGAAGGAAATTGTTTTAACACTCATTAAATAAATTGCTGTATATTTACATACCATTCTTTCATTCAAATAAACTAAATTCAAGACTAATCCTACCACCCACTCAAATTTTCCACTACTCCCACTTATTCCAGCCCCTAGCTACACCTTATTAGATTTTGTAAAAATTCCTGTACCCCACCGATTCCAACACTAGCTTTTATTCAAGACCCAAGAGTGCCATTAAACCAATGTAGCAAGGCAACACGTTTGAGTGGCATCAACACTGCTTCCAGAAAGATGCAAATTGAACCAAGTATTTCTCACCAGTTCATATATTGATTGTGTTCTCTTATCATTGATTTTATTGATCAGTGCCAATACAAATTAACTTGCTGATGATAAGACAAGGTCAGTTTTCTACACAGTTCTCTGAATTTTTTTAGTGAGATCTATAGATATATAGATAGAGACCGGAAGAGAAAGAAAGACAGTTCAGAAGAAATAAAGAAAAAAGAAAGACACAGATGAAAAGACTACATAAAAGAAATAAAGAAAAATACAGGTGGAAAGACTAAAAAAGAAAAAGAAAGAAAAAGACAGCTAGAAAGGAAGGAACAATAAAGAAAAAGACAGATGAAAGACAAAAAGAAAGACTAAGAGAAAGAGAGAAACAAACAAAAATGAAGAAAAAGAAAAAGACAGGTGAAAAGAAAGAAAGAAAAAGGTAAAAAATGAAATAAAGAAAGATAAAGACAAATGAAAAAACAAAAAAAAAGAAAGAAAAAAGTAGGTGAAAAGAAAGACAAAGTTGAAAAGAAAAAGAATAAAGAGAAAGACAGGTGAAAGAGAAACAAAGACTAAGAGAAAGAGAGAAACAAAAAAGAAAAAACAGGTGAAAAGAAAGAAAGAAAAAGAAAAAAGTTAAAAATAAAGAAAGATAGGTAAAGACAAATGAAAAGGCTAAAAGAAAGAAATAGATATTTAAAAAGAAAGAAAGAAAGAAAGAAAGAAAGAAAGAAAAAGCTAAAAAAGAATAAAGAAAAATAGGTGAAAGACAAAAACATAGACTAAAAGAGAGAAACAAACAAAGAAAAGGTAAAAGACAGGTAAGAAAAGGAAAAAGACAGAAAATGTTAAAAATGTAATAAAGAAAAGAAGTGAAAAAACAAAAAGAAAGAAAAAGAAAAGGATGATAGAAACAATAATATTGAGAGAGAAAAAGAAATTTCACCTTTTATTTGGTCTGGTGAGTTTAAATGTAAAAGATTTAAGGTTTTTTTTTATTTTCTATGCTTTTAGTTGCTTTTTATATTCTTCCTGATGAGTTTAAGTGAAGAGGTAATTTTATTATTTCCTAAGGCAAATATATTTTGATTTGAATAATCACTTATTTTTACATTATTTTAACATAACATGAAAACTATCACATATATAAGTTCAGATCGAGTATATCTGTAAAAAGACATTGTGAGTAAAGACAAAAGGAAAACTTATCTAAGCTGATACGTTTCATCCACTGATAAATTTTCTTTTTGTTGTTATTTATATTGTCTTTTTACAGACATACTTCAGATGAACTTTGTACATATATATATATATATATATATATATATATATATATATAACAAGATTATAATTATACTCGCGTCAAAAACCTTCTTCGAAAACTTTCAACGGAAGGAAAAAAATGGTTTTAAAGAAAGAAAGAGCTTAGTACATAAATATCAATCAAAAGTGTTCAGCCCCAGATCAGCACGAAGCCCAAAGAAAAAAACCTGATACTAGTAGTCATCTAACAAAAAGCACTCAATACAGAGGTAGATTCAAATAAATAGATAATACCTAATGAGCCAGACAAACATTTCCCTGACGATCCATTTAGGTGAAACTTAGGTAGGTTCGTCTGGATCATTAGTTTTTACCTATTTATATATATATAACTTATAAAAACCCTTAAGGAAAATTTTGGTTGAAAATACAAAAATACTATTTAAATGACAGTATCAAAGGCACTCTACTATAAAAGAGGCACTATATATCAAACAATTTTCCCCTACCATCAACCTTACACTATTTAACAGTGGAAACGGAATTTTAAAAATTATTTTAAAAAATAGACAGATGCTAACATGATGCTCGCTGCACGCATCATGTAGTAGGTTTAAAGAACTCTCCTTTTCGAAAAACAAGAAAACACTAAAACAAAAAATTACATTACAGTCAAACATGAGAACATAACCACACCAGAAAAATAACATCTTTGAAAATGGCCTGTGAAGAGGCTGAAAGTGCTTGGAAAGTCAAAAATTATGGAACATTTTTTACATTTCTTATCTCCAGCAAAAAAGGAAACATCTAAGAATACTGGAAAAATTTAATCAAAAATTATTAAAATCTTCCTCGTCGGTCGTTTTTAATGAAACATGTTTAAATGAAACATTGCTGCCCAAATATACATACAAATGAATACATGACTGTCTTTATTATAATAGAAAAGGTATATACACAACCAGCCATAATTATTAGGCCACCCCAGTTTTTTTTAAAAGAAATGATGTATTTCATACTATTTTTAGTATTTATTGCCAAATGAAATTAGAATGCTTCTTTTGTTAGTATTACTTTGCAAAATTTTACAACGCAAGGAAGCAAAGATGAACTCATCCAAATCACCCTAATTTTTTTTCATTCTTTCATTGATGAAACTGCAATATAGGTAATTATTAAATATTTATAAATTCATTTAATGCACATGTTATTGTGCAATATTAACAAAAGAACCATTCTATTTTTATTTACAATTATTCACTTGGCAATAAATACTTTTTTAGAATCCTGGGGTGGCCTAATAATTATTATTTTTTCATCATTTCACCCCAAGCAAGGCATTCCACTGCCACTATTGCACAGGGGATTACATAGGGGAAGGTGATGAGAAAGAGTGGTTAGTTATAGGAAATGTCAGAAGGAGGGTGATAGATGGATGAGGATACCGTGGATGGGGGTTGGGTAGATGGGAAGAGAGTTTGAGAGAATGGATGCAAGTTAGTGTGATAGGAGATGTCTATTGACCTTACATTTAAATTCCTAGAGATTGTAGCTGTCAGGGAAGCATGAATATGGAAGGGAATTCCACAGGCAGGAAATGCGAGAAAAGAAATTGTTAGAGAAAAAATTGCGGTTACATTTTAACTGTTTCCCTGTAAAAGAGTGGGACCTAGTTGCTAATCTAGTATCTCATGCAAATTCATACCTAGGAGGCACCAGTGATCTAAGTTCATCGGAGCAAAAACCGTGAAAGTATTTATAGAAGAGGCACAGGGAAGCCACATCACGCCGGCGAGAGAGTGACTGCATTACGGCCAGTAGTGTATATTCTTCACTACTAAATGACATAATTATTGCAAAAAAATAAAATAATAAGGCACTGTCAAAGAGCAAACATGAGGCAAGAGCTTTCATATCTGGTAGTAAAGAGAACGAACTGAGCCGACACTGCCTCACTATTGTCTCTCTCTCCACGAGTGTGACAAGAAAGAAAATATATATATATATACACACACACACACACACACACATACAAATAAATACTCAGCAGTCTTTATTATAATGGAGAGGATTTTCTCTTTGAGTTACATGTGCTTTACATTTTAGCTGTTTGTTGCTTTTGTTGAAGGTCCTCAAGTGATGTGGTTTCAGTAATCTGGCACAGTTCTTTCTAATTTTGTAATGCCAGTTCATAAGGCTAAAAAAAATGGTGGACTCATAGGATTCTCACACTTAATCATGATCCAAGTTCATTTTTATATCATGTCATTTCAGGACAGAAGCAACTATATCACTATCTACAGATTCCTTTCCTTTAATATCTATGAATTGCCACGATTTCTAAGGAATGTTAGTGAAATGGTTTCCTGTTGCCTTCTCAGTTTTGGATTCAGAATATCCCTTTTATTAAACAGGTTAGTCAAGATAGTTCAATCCATAGCTTGGTGGGGAAACAGATTCCTGTTCTTGCCAAGGTTATGTGGATGCAATAGACCAGACTGTAATTTGCAATTAAGTTGCCAAGTCCATTTTCTGAGCTAATAAATACTATGCTGCCTGCATGTCCAAAAGGATAATTTATTATTTACATATAAGTATTAATGCATATTTATCCTGGGTATGATGATAAATTACATCTTGCAACAAGGCCTCTAATTGGGAAATTTAGAACTGTGGAACCACCTCTTGATTGCTGTTGTTCTGAGGTCCACTCTGATTCAGAGTGATAGCACTTGTTAGGATCCCAGCTATGGACAAATAATTAATCCCCCAAACTGAGGTCATTTAAGAGAAAAAGAAGGAGTTAGTCTTAGTAAAAGTCTCTAGCTTTGGAGAGCAACTTGTCTAAAAGAAAGAAATCTCTGATATAAAAACCTGTACACCTACTCTTCTGTATAGAACAGGGTAAGCTGAACTCTCTAACCTTGGTAGGTAATCTTCTAGTCTTGATTAAAAACACTGAGTTTCGAGTCTCCTAAACTTGTTGGTGTCAGTAAGGGCATACAGCTGTAAAACTCGCTCCAATATTTCATGATGGTTTCAATTACAAAGCAATCAAGAAAACCCCATCCAACCCATGCTAGCATGGAAACAGATGTTAAATAATGATGATGTTTTCAATTTAAAGCTATCAACAGCTTATAAAAAATAAGTTTATCTCTTGGTTCGCTTTTTAATACTTAAATGATATATTAGTGCCAACTGCCAGGAAATTATATATACAGGGTGACTAAAAAGTAACTCTCTATTTTATGTATGATGGACTTGTAAAAATTATAGTTAAACAGGAGAGTCCATCATACATAAAATAGGGAGTTACTTTTCAATCACGCTGTACATTCAATTTATTTTTATATTCAAATATGCCTTGAAAAACACGGACACACTCAGGCAGACACACGCTCCTCTGCCATTCTGAAGATGAGATTTTGATCTCAAAATATTAATGTATAATAAATAGCACAAAAACTCCTTTACCTTCCTTTATTTTTACTAAACGCATTGTGACAGCCTTCAAGACCTAACCATATATTCAAATATTCATTTTTTTACATTATTTTTCAACCAAGAGCAACTCAAGGTAGAGGTTGACTGGATGTGTTGTTTTCAGGGTCTAAGAATTGTATATTATGAGAATATGAAATATACAGAATGGCCCAAAAGTAGGTGAACAGTGAATGATAAAATTTATTTTGAGATTACATATACAATTATATTTACTAATTATTATTATTATTCTTTGTGCCCTGTCCCTTTAGGACGTAGGCGATCATGGCTTTCCGTCTCCCTATCCCCGGTGGCTCTTAGCACACCTTCTCCTGTTACACCATGCAACCCTCATTCCATCATCCACCTGATTAGGTCCTTTGAATATGTTATCCATTGCTTTCTCCTGTCTCTTTTTTTCCTCTATCTGGCCTGTTACTATCAGGTTCTCCAAGCCTTCCTTCCTCATTGCATGTCTCAGGAACTTCAGCTGTCTCTTCATGATGCTCAGTATTAATTTCCTTTTCGTTTCCATCATTTCTAAGACCTCATCATTGCTCAATCCATGATAATTGCAGCATCCTTCTATAGAACCACATTTCAGTTGCTTCAAGCTTTTCCTTCTTCTTTGATGATATTGTCCAGCATTCACTGTCATACATTGAGAAATTATATAGCAAAAATACCATAGTTGTAATGAACAATACTGTAATAATATAATCAATACACAAACCTATTCGGCTTACAGCCATATCACGTTGAATACACCGGTTCTCGCTTGATGACCAAAGTTAAGCAACGTTGAGCCTGGTCAGTACTTAGATGGGTGACTGCTTGGGAATACCAGGTGCTGTAAGCATTTAGTGATGGATGTGTGTTGTGGTGCAGTGGATATCGGCTTGGAAAGAGAAATTGGTGAGCCGAGTTCGAATTTCAGTTGAATACCCTGCATTCACTTAAGCACTGGTACCCTTGGGAAAGGTATTAATCCGTCCCTTCCTTCCAGTTATGAGTTAAATAACAAGGGTAGGATTTGAGGACCCTGCCCTTAAAAACAAATCCCAATGAATCTTGATACTCAAAAAGAAAAAAGTATGACTAGACACAAAACTTATATAAAAACAACAATAAATTGTTGAAAGAAAAAGGTATTACCAGCAATAAATAAATAAATAAAATTTAGTTGGCAGTAAATCACCCACCGAGGTTGATATGCCATAAAACAAAAACAACCAACAACAAACCTATTCTACCTACCTCTGTATAATCGTTGACCCCAGATGTGAAGAGGTTAAGATTATGGTGATCCAGGAAGCATCCAGGAAATAATAGTTCTGTGGAAAAAATGGTTTAATTGAAACTTCCTTCTTACCATTCTTTCATTCACTGGGGTAGATTGTTCTCATTCCATGACTCATTCTACTTCCGGATGTCTTAGTTATCTCTCCTTAAGAAGAAGGAAATTACTGGAAAGTAATTGACACTCACCTAAAGCGAGCTGAATATAAAATACTCCTCTTACCAATAACAATTCCACCGATCTTCTCTACGGCATATGACTTCATTGAACTTTTGTCCTTTTGAATTTATATTTTAATTGGGTCATCAGGAGAGAATGTGCACCGTTTGGGGGGCTCAACTCTCAAAGTTTTTGTTCACCACTGCTGTAGCTAGGTATTGAACTCACAACTCTTTGGGATTAATTCATTGGACATAAACAACGCTTTTATCTACTGGGTCATGTGCCCTTGAGTATAAGTCAATTGTCAATGTAGCAATTTTGAGGAGTAATGAGAAACAAGAAAACAAATTATGATTCTTGGCTGTGATTGTTGGTGTTTAATCATCATCAGATTATTATTCTTCTGCTACGTGCCATGTTCCTTCAGAATGTTGATGATCATAGCTTTCCACAATTTACTGTGCTTTGTAGCTTTTAATATATTTTGTCTTTTTCTTATATATCTACAAGTCTACCATTTGTCCATGCTTTGAATACTGCTGCCAAATTTTATCTTTTTGTTATCTCTCCTAATCCCCGTTCTACTAACCATTTATACAAACTTATTGGGTAGGTTATATGCTGCTCTCCTCTGCCCTGCTTGCCTGTGAGGATCAAATTTTCTAATTCTCTTTTTTTTTTCATTATGTGCCCATGAAATTTCTTTCAACTCTTTCTGATTTTTAATATGTCTTTTTGTTTCTATTTTCTCTAAAACATTTTCATTCTTCACATGTCCAATCCATGAAATTCTCAGCATACTTTTGTAAAAGCATATTTCTATTGACAAGTTTTTTTTACATCTGTGACAAGATTGTGACGATATGGCAGTTATTGTCCAGCAATAACTGCCATATAGTATTATCGATATTCAGCCAGTTAAGTGCCATATGTGATACACACATGGGCAATCATGCCTCCAAAGAGACATGACTAACTGGGCAGAAGGCTATCCCGCAGTAGGTTGCCATTACTTTCTGCAGTAGACTGATTGCCAACCATGGCTATAGAATCCAATCTGTCATGCTACTTAACCTATAGATATATTACATAACCATTCAGTACTCTTTTCTTTGATGTTAACACTCCTAATTAAATTTTCCTGTTTCTTAATATTAGGTTGTCACACATGAAATGACACATTTTTTGGGTTGTTGATCCGGTTATCTAATGAAGTAACCTCCTTAGTATATAAAAAATCTTGACTTATTCCTGACTCTTTTTCTTTCCAGATAATTTTTCTTTCAATATTTTGTTAAGACCAACGAAAATGATAACAATGAAACAATGTCAAGTAATCTTACTGTATGAGTATAAACTGGGAAAAAGAACCATTTTTGCAACGAATCATTACATTCAATCAGAAAGGCACACACTTTGACAACAATAAGAGAGTAGGCTAGTGATCAAATGCAAGTGAATCATCAAAACAATACCTAGAACCTCTACTGCACTCTATAAAGTTAATAGTTACTGTATGGTGGTCTTTCAAAGACATGGGTGGAGTGTAAACTGGGCGATAGTTTAGTCTATCTACTCCAACTGAAAAAAAAAAATAAGAAAACAGAGAAAAGATTGGAAAAAAGAAAGCCGGAAACCACATCCTAAACAGGGAACAAGGGATGAGCCTCTACATCTTGTTCCCTGTTTAGGATGTGGTTTCCGGCTTTCTTTTTTCCAATCTTTTCACTCTTACGTAGCCCCCTGCACATCAGTGGAATTACCGCTTTGCTCGGGGTGATATGATTTAAAAAAAAAATTATTTAGTTAAAATAGGCACCATGTAAATGAATGAATTTCTCTAATGTACTTCTAAACTCTTGATCCCATCTTTAAAACAATTCTCATTCTTTGATGTGATAAAAATATTAAAATTACATCTTCCTTACTGGAGAATGTTTTATTGCATATGAAAAGCTCAAATGATTAACATTTCAGAAGTGTTTTATTCATTTCCTATAAAGTGCATCACTTCATGTGTGACAACATATTACATTGCCTAGCTTTTGGAAGGCATTTTTCACTATCCCAATGCACTTTGAGATTTTAATGTCACTCTTTCCCTCCTCCATTAAAAAAGATTTGCTAAATATTATAAATTCCAGGTGTTATTTTATTATTACACCTGTCTCATCCTTGATTATCATTTCATGCTTGATTTAGGTATCTCCAATTTGTAATTCACATATTGGGATGTTCCTTTAGCTGACAACCATGCAGTCTAACTTTTTACAATTGATGCTTTTTTTTTTTTTTTTTTGCAAGATCAAGTGTCAGACACATCTCTACACTAACTAAGAAAGAGTTTATAACCAGTGATTGCTGGTCTCCCATGCTTTCCCTTCACAAAGTTGGAGTTCCCACTCCAGAGCCAGAGCAAAGGCATATAGAAGCCATGTGTTATCTAAGCAGCAAAACACCTCTCTTAACTTCCTGACTGATTGATCCATCTCACTCAAGCTGTGGGTTACATATTAGAATTTTCTGAAGATTAACGAAATGGTTTAACAACCGACATATTGAAATTATTTTTTTGAACATTTCTAATTGATACTCGTATTTGAGTAGATATTCTGTTTTTAATCAAACAATATATTTATAAATTTATTTCTACTGGCCTGATTATTTACGATAAATTTTGTATGGAAATGTGTGTCAGGTTATTTGCGTAGGATCAAAAATTGTGTTATATAGGCTTGATTTGATTTTGTTTAGACTGTGGTCTAAGATGTGCCATATCAATTGGTGGCTTCCCCTATGTTGATAAGGGTCACAGGTTTGAATCCTGCCAAATGACACCCTTCAGGAACCCAACTCAAACACTCACAGCAGTTCAAGTACATTCAGTAAAGTGCCATACATGATACAGAATTGGGTGAGCATGTCTCGAAAGAGACATGACTGACTGGGTATAAGCAGGTTGCTACAGTAGGTTGCCATTACTTTTTTAAGTAGACTGGTTGCCAACCAAGGCTATAAAACCCAATCTGTTCTCCTATTCAATCCATAGCTAGAGGGAGAAGAGATGAATTAATACCTTTTCTAAGGGTATTTGTGCGTAAGTGAAAAAAATGAATTAGAATTCAAACTCAGCTCATATTCTGAGCTGATATCCATTTCACCACAAGGCACATCTTT
The DNA here is from genome assembly GCA_037127315.1 of Ascarosepion bandense. Taxonomy (NCBI): domain Eukaryota; kingdom Metazoa; phylum Mollusca; class Cephalopoda; order Sepiida; family Sepiidae; genus Ascarosepion; species Ascarosepion bandense. The sequence continues at coordinate 1,037,180 of JBBBDQ010000695.1, read as the reverse complement.
CCATTTTTACAGATACCCTTTCAGTTTTAACCAGGGACAGTGTTGCTTATTGCTGATAACCAATATGCTTTATATTTAGACTGGATTACATATGTGGGCTTTAATACAAGTCCTGTAGCATTTTTGAAAAGGTTAAAGCTGTCAAAAGAAAAAGAAATTGGCATTAGCTTTGTTCTCAAGAGTCATGTTTATTTAAGGCAGCCAGCTGTTCAGCAAGATAAACTGAATGAGAAAAGAAAACGAATTTGTTGGTCAAGATGTACTTCACAGGATCTTAAAGATCTATTCCATCTGTTGTTATCCATGTTCAAATAAAAGTGCTGGCAACTAAAAATTTAAATGATTACTTTCACCCCAAGCAAGGCAATAATGCCACTAGGATGCAAGGAGTTACTGAAAGTGAAAGAGATCGAAAAAATTTTAGTGAGGAAAAGTGAAGAGAAAGAAGAAATTTTGAATTCAAAACTAGCCTGAATTTTGGTGCTTTTCTAAGTGTAGCTTAAATGTGGCACAAGGCCGAAAGTTTGAGGTATCCAATGAGGATTGAAAGTTTGGGGCACCCAAGTTATTACTCAGTCCTAAATTTGCTAGTGAGACAAACTAGCTAACCTTTACACCATGTCGAAGTGCCCAAGTAGCTTGAAGTGTGACAAACTCTGTTGGGCTATGTTGCCCTAGACACACCCACTAGACTAGCTGCAGTACAAGTGGTTCCCCCTACAACCCTAATGTGCTATGGGATATGAAACTTATGATAAACAGGTTTTAAATATAAACAAGTTCTCCATAACAACAAGTCAGTTTCATACCTGAGTTGATTATTGTAGAATAAAAATAGAATAACAACACTTACTGGCGTAAGGGTCCAAGCTAGCGTCCAGCTGGCAGACAAAAATAAAGCAGGTTGTAACCCTTTATTTATTGTAAAAAAATACAATTGTGGCACAAGGCCAATTTGGTGGGCGGGGGGTGGCAAAAACCTCAGGTTGATCTTCAGTACCCATCCTATACCTAGCTAATCTGACTCACGACCCAAATATACTTTACAGTTTTCTCATCCACCACAAGAACTTATCCATCAGCATTCAATCCTTCATATACCAAAATACCTCAAACATACCAGGGATCTAAAAGCAAGTTGTAATTCAATACAAACCCTGCTGTATTTACTAGCCTTCCCACACAAGGCCGGATGTGACACATGGTCATTTTAATGTGGGAATTCCCGGCCATATAGCCGGGCCAAAAATATGTCTGTCTATTTTTACCGAGTCGTGGTTCTACCCTTCGGCGGAACCACGACTGGGTTTGTGCTCTCTGCTCGGAAGCAGAGAGCTGACAGTGTTATAGGGTTACAGAGCAGTCATCCGAAGACGACTGCTCCAATGCGAACCCTGCAAACTATGACTGGAATCAAGCTAGTATTTATACAGAAATGCTTCCGCTTATTTACCAGCAACCAATCACAGCCCAAGCAATGAACTATCCCACTTGAGCACAATGAGATGCTCCAGGGCACCATAAATAGCTCTCTTTCTCAAGATAGATTTAACTTTTATTTTCTTTCATTTCTTTATTTGCTATTTATTCCATCTTAAGAAAGGTGATAATGCATTGCTGAGGATTCACTGCTAACGTTTGTAAAAGTATTTTTGATCCCCCCTATATATAATGTGTGTATTTGTGCAGTGGATATCAACTCAGAACGCGGGATCAGAGTGCTAAGTTTGAATTCCAGTTGAATTCCTTGCATTCACTTATGCACAAATACCCTTGGGAAAGGTATTAATTCATCTCTTCCTTCTAGTTATGGGTTAAATAATAGGACAGATTGGGTTCTATAGCCTTGGCTGGCAACTAGTCTACTGCAGAAAGCAATGACAACCAACTGCGGTATAATCTTCTGCCCAGTCGGTCATGTCTCTTTCAAGACATGATCGGCCAAAGCATGTATCACGTACGGCACTTAACTGACTATATATAATATTGCACATTGAGTTAGTAAAATTTATTTTTATTGTTAATAACCTAGTGCTTGATGTAGAGTAACAAAAGCTAGAAATTATACATTAATAATAAAAATACATTTTTTCGAAAGTAGTAGCACAGTTTTGAGTTTCATGCACAACACAATCTTCAGGTGCTGAGTGATAACTGACCATTGAGCTACCAGTGAGCAAAAAGATATGCATTTATTATCATTATATATAATAAAAACAAAATTCAGAAATGCTATGAATACAGTGATCAATACATGATACAGAAGATATACAAAACAGAGTAAATATAAAAATGAGAAAAACAGTATTTGTCTATATTTCCGAGATGAGGTAGTACTGATTAGTTCAAGTGACTTTACCCAAAGAGTTATGAGTTCAACACAAGCCTATAGCAGTGTTGAACAAATAACTTAGAGAGTTGGGTTAAAGGGAGATAACTCATGATTACCAGACTTTGCACAAGAAATGAGAATGATATATCCCAGTGATCGTAATAAAGGGTTCAGTTTGAAATTCCTAGCACCTGAAGAAGACCAGAGCATATAAAAGCTGAAAGATCATAAAAATGGCATTGAAGATGAGTCTGAATAATGTAAATAGTGTAAGAAAAGCAGTACTTAAATTTACCACTATCCGCACATATAAGTTTCATATGGATTGTAATATTGCTGTCAAGCAATAAAAAGTAGTATAATGTATACTGCCTGAATATCGTGTGACAACACTATTACTATCTGCGTGTCTACAGAAAAGTTAGAAGTGTAAACACTAGTAAAATTTAAGTATTGCTTCACTTATATATATATATATATATATATAGAGAGAGAGAGAGAGAGAGACAGACAGACAGACAGACAGACAGACAGACAGACAGACAGACAGAGACAAAGAGAGAGAGTTTGCCAAAATATTGTACACACAATTCAGGAAAGGAAAAACTTGTATAAATATCGTTATCCTAAATTTATTCAGATCATGAGATTAATACAAGTTACATTTTGACTCGACAATGACAAGAGATGCTCAAAATGGTGGCCTTTAGCTTCAAGACATTAGTACAGTGAACTACTGTTTGGACAACATTGGCCAAAGTGTCCAGTAGGATTGAGCACATGCATTTTCAATTTCTTGTCTAAGAGCCACTTACGTTTTGCCATCTGTCAAGAAAATATTGTGCTTCAGTAAACAGTGTTATCACAATTCATTAAAACTACAGAAATCAAGTTTTTCATTTGCGGAAATGTGTAGACATATTTTTGGTGGAGTCTGTATACATTCTTCAGACATGTGTCATTAAAAACCATGGAAATTTTTCTTTTGATAATCTTTTTTGCTTCTTTTTATTTGTCATGTGATCTTTTGTCTGTCAGGTACAGTTAGTGGAAAAGGAACCCGAAAATCTAAACAATGATTTGCAACCAGTATATATATATATATATATATTGTTTTACTTAGTTTCTGGTCATAATAAGATTAAACCAGTGCACATTTGTATTAAAATGTGTTCAACACAATTATATTGTAGAACCATGTGAGTGTTAAAAAAAAAAAACACTTTTTCATGAGTATTCTTAAAAAAAACAAAAAAAATGTAAAATCAGTTATTGAAAATTGCCTGAAGACACCACTCATGGTAGAAACCTGGGTAGTGAAATAACTCATTTAAAAATGGAAAATATATATATATATATATATATATATATATATATATATATATAATGATGCAAGTGGGTGCTGATGGTAATATTATAACACACCTAAAATTTATACTACTAATAAATATATATTTTGTACCTCACCATTAAAAATCATAAACAAAACAACACAAAATTAACCAAAGACTTCATTCAAGGAATAATCATTATTCTAGAAACCAACAAAGAAAGAGCTTTAGCACAGAAAAAGCTTAAATGCACTAAGGAATCGACCAAAAGCTAATGAAGTCTATTTTACCTCCTTGGGCAAGAGAGGTAGAATTATTATGAACAAGAACACTTACAATGATAAAATGAATTTACTGCTCAATGATACAGACACATATGAAAAAGTAAATAAACGAAAAATAATCATTGGAAGCAAAAGTTTAATAGAACAATTAATAGAAAATTAATTAGTAATGAAAACAAATCATGGTGTAAACTAATAGAATGATACCCTAGAATAACCAAACATTATGGTCTAACCCAAACCTCCAAAGAAGTCACCCTAATGTTTCCCATTATATCAGGTATTGGTCAGTGATCCCCAACAAACTGGTGAAAGTCATAATGAAAAATTTAACTCCTCTCCTTGAAACAATCAGCACATTCCATATCTTTTTAATAACCTAGTTGAAAAACTAAGGGAAATAAATATGACTGACAAACTCATCGCAAGTTTAGATATTAAATCCCTTTGCAACAATTTTCCTGTTAATAAATGCTTAAATCTATACATAAAATTTACGTGGTTTTCATCTAAAATAGCCATACACTGACCAATCAAAACCAAATTTTAGAAAGAAGTGCAAACAGGTAAGGGGATGAAAAATACAGTTAGTTTTACTAGTGTGCATAGCTTAGTACAATAAATTTTAGGTTGGTTGGTTAGTTGGTTGGTTTATTTAACCAGCATATCAACCTTCATTAGGTCATTTTAATGCTGAAAATTGTTTTGATTTGTTTTATTTAGTTTATTTGTTTTATTGTTTTTGTTTTGCAAGATTCATTAGGATTTGCTTTAAGGACAGGGTCCCCAAGTCCTACCCATGTTATTTAACCCATAACTGGAGGGAAGGAACGGATTAATACCTTTCCCAAGGGTACCAGTCCTTAAGTGAATGCAGGATATTCAACTGAAATTTGAGCTCGGCTCACCAATTTCTCTTTCCGAGTTAATATCCACTGCACCACAACGCACATCCGTCCATAAACGCTTACAGTACCTGGTATTCCCAAGCGGTCACCCATCTAAGTACTGACCAGGTTCAATGTTGTTTAACTTTGGTGATCAAGCGATAACCGGTGTATTCAACGTGATAGGCCATAAGCCTCAATAAATTTTAATTCATTTTTTGGAAAAATTACAAGTTTTATTATTTAACATACAAAATACTCCCACTACTTTAAAAACAATTTAATTATTAAAAAAAATATATTCTTATTTAATAAAAATGCAATACTGTTTTTTGTACATCTTTTCTTTAGAAGTTATTGTGTTGCAAAAAATTCTAGACTTTTAAAAAAATTATCTAATACAATCAAGAATAAACCTCCTCCTATTAATAGCTAAAATAATTAAAAAATCTGCCATTACATCACAAATCAATGATATTTCATATTTAACAATAATTTTTATAAACAAACATGTGGATTACCAATGGTGTTGCCTCTCAGTAATGTTTTAGCATGTATTTTCTTAGAATTTCTTGAATCTGTTATTTCCCAAAATGTTATACTCAAAAAAAATCAATATACTTCCAATAGATTAATGATGCTTTATCCCCATGAAATTAATTTACCTGATCTTGTTGATAAATTAAACAAAGCTGGAGATATGATAATATTTACTTACAAAATGGAAAGAAACAATACTTTGCTTTTCAGATATATAATATGTTATACCACAATAACAATAACCTAAAACTAAGTGTCCATTGCAAATCAATTAATAAAAAGAATTTCAGAAATTTCTATTCTCAGCATAACAAAACAAAATTCAAAATTATCATCAGATTCTGTCTAAGAGCACTTAGAATTTGTAACCACCAGTATTTACACAAAGACAAAAAATTAATGAAAATACTTTCAAGTTCCTCCAGTAACCTAATTACTTCATTTTCAACACAAAACAAAAGGGTTCTAAAATATTTAAAAATAGAAAAGTGGACTATCCTGATAAACCCAATGAATCAAAATATATTGTTCTACCCAACAACTCTATCACAACTTCAAGTGAAAAGAATTCCTCTACACTTAAGATAAAAATTACTGCAACAACTTCTAAAACAATAAAAGATTTAATACAAAACAAAATAATAAACTTGAAGGAGGAATTTACTTTATTACTGGTAATAGTTGTCGTAAGGAATACATTGGAGAAACCTCAAGTAATTCAGATTCAGTTCAGTTTAGGTGCCATACGTGATACACGCTTGGGCGATCATGTCTCGAAAGAGACATGACTGACTAGGCAGAAGATTATCCCGCAGTAGGTTGCCATTGCTTTCTGCGGTAGACTGGTTGCCGACCAAGGCTATAGAACCCAATCTGTCCTGCTATTTAACCCATAACTGGAAGGAAGAGACGGATTAATACCTTTCCCAAGGGTATTTGTGCGTAAGTGAATGCAATGGATTCAGCTGGAATTCGAACTCGGCTCCCCGGTTTCACGTTCCGAGCCGATATCCACTGTACCACAACGCACAATTACATGAACATTAAAGGGACCATTTACAAAACAACACACTAAATGACTTAGCTACTCACTATAATGAGTAACCATAATTTTAAGTTAAAAATACTACTCCAATGAAAAGAGAATGCAATTTACTAAGATGAAAATGTATAGAAAGTGCTTTAATTGCTAGCTCATCAGCAGTAAATTTACATTCAGGTTCTTACAACTTTTCACCTTTCTTGGAATATCTTCTATTATCACAATATGGGATATTTAATAACAAAATTGATGGAAACCTGAACAAAAACAAAAAGAAAATGAAATTTATATAGAAGAAACATATATTTTTTTTAACAAAAAGGTATATACACAAGATATTTAAAAAAAAAAAAGAATTTAAAGTCCTCAGAGTCCACTCTCCATTGTGTGCATGTTTAGCTGCATCAACAGAAACCCCACTTTAGTCTGATAAGGATCTAAAAGATAAAAGACATCACATGAAAGCATTTTTCACGTTATTACAGTTTCTTTTTCTAAAATTGTTCTTCATATATAAAAAAAATTACATATCATTTTCCCATATACATACCACATAGTCCCAAGTCACCAAAACTATTGCAGTTCTTGGGACACCACATGCGTATAGCACTAGTGAGTGTGCCTAGGGTAAGATAACCTAATGGAACCCAAGATATACCTGCCTTAGACTGGTTACCCTATCAAGTTTTTATATAGATTAGAAAAGACAAAGAACCTGAAGAGTGTAGACATTGCAATAATGTCTTCATAAAACTTTGAAGTCGACATGACTAAAATAACACTGCTAAGCTAAGTGAAAACTTCACATTAATTCTTTTAATGCCCTACCCCTATATTTATATCAAGCACTTTATAAGAAAAAATCTGCTTACCTCAAATTCTTGTCCACCAGTAAACAACTGAAAAAACTGCAATTTTGGCACTAAGTATCATAACAATTTAACACTATATATATATTAAAAATGACAGACAAGGTATTTTATTTTTAATTTTTCAAGTGTTCTTAGGATTTTTTTCTTTTCAGAACTTAAATTATATAAGAATTAAATCTTGAAACAACTTATGAAAAAATTCTGTTCTCAACTTCCCATATTAGCTTAGCCAAAAAAAAATAAACTCCCATTCTCTGATGTTTTTTTGAGTCTAGTAATAATACTTTCACTACTTCAGTATATTAAAAATAACCTTGCCACCTAATTTTACTAGTCAATGTCCTCTTAGATACAAAATTGGTGTTATAAAAAATTTCCTCACTTGAGCATATGAGAATTCATCTTTTTGACCGCTTTTCTTTAAAGAATGCCACAATTTGAAACGAAAGCTTGTTAACAACGGCTTTCCAAATTATTTACTTGACAACTATATCAAACTTTTTTCTTTGTAATGTAACCAACTGCAACTGCAAATACGTAGACAAAGAAAATAACATAATATTTTCTAGAAAAACCAAATGCACAGTAATTATGAATCTCTACTCTGCAACATCACTCTAAATTATGCAACATCACTCTAAATTATGTAACACCAACTAACTTAAGCAAGAAAATTAAATTAACTATCTGCTATAAAAAATTTAAAACTCCCAACCTTATCAATAATAATTCACCTGCAAAATCTAAACTGCAGAGAATCAGTGTCGTTTACAAATTTATATATCCTTTGATATTTATATATCCTTTGATATTTATATATCCTTTGATATTTATATATCCTTTGAAGACCTGTTCCTCAACAATGCACATTTGCGAACAGTTACACATCATCAGAAAATTGACAAGAAGATTGACATTGCATCTTTTCCACAATACTTCCATCCGATCTCATTTAAACACATATCGAGATCTACCAGGACCTATCCATGACATACTTGTTAATAATACATTCATAATAGCATCGTTCACATGCAAAAGAAGATTAAATATAATGATGTCATTACTAATAAAAAACAGAAATCTTACATTTTATAACATCAATTATGAACACAGTAACATTGTGCTGTGTTCGGAACATAACATACACATGATTCTATATACATAAACTTTACTCATCTTTATTTACAAGTAAAACAAAATTCATTCTTGATAATGGCTAAAAATATCACCGAAAGCACTCGAAAATACAAAACCTTTAAACACTTTTTATATAATTTGGGTTCTGAAAAGAAAAAATTCATAAGAACGCATGAAAAATTATATAAAAAAACTTAATGATAATACCTTGTCTGTCATTTTTAATGAAACCTGCATAAAAGAGAGATTGTTGCCCAAATACACAATATAGTGTTAAGTTGTGATGATGCTTAGTGCCAAGATTGCTGTTTTATCAATGATTTACTGGTAGAAAGACATTTTGGATTTTGATATCTTCACTCATCAAGGCTGGATTTTTTTTTTTTTTTTTTGGTAAAATTTTGTAAATTACCTTTGTTTACATTAGGATACAAACCAGTGCAGATATGTATATTTTGAGAATGGGGAAAGATGTGTGTTCAAAAACACTATTCAAGCTTTGTCTGATCAGGAGGTTCTACATGGTTAAACAGTTTAAGACACATTAAATCTAATGATGGTCCTGGGCATAACGGTAAACTGCATCTGGCAGCAAGGCCTCTGATTAGGAAGTTGTGAGGAACATGGAACCACTTTTTAATTGCTGTTGTTCCTAGGTCTACCCTGACCTGGAGTGGTAGCACTTGTTAGGGTCCCAGCTATGGGCAAATAGTTAACCCCCCAAACTGGGGTCAAAACACTATGAAAGTATAAAAATACACTTTTATAGAAATATATACATAGAAATAAACTTTTATAGAAAAATATACATTTTTGAAGGAAAAATATTACTAACAATAAATTTTTGAAGAAAAAAATTATTACCGTAACACATTTTTGAAGGGAAAAATTATTCTCAGTAAAACATTTTTGAATACCAAACTAGAAGACATTTTCAGTTTTCTAAAATAAAAGAGAATAAAAACAAAATTGTTTTCATTAAAATCTGACTAGATCAACCTTCTCACTATAACTGAACATTAAAAAAATTTACCTTAAAACCCCACCTTTTTGGCATTAAGTGACACACAGAGGTTGATATGCTGTTAAACAAAACTCAAACTCAAATCTAATGACAGTTTACTCTAGGGGAGACAGGTTTGAATTCTTCTGGGGAACACATATTTTCCTAACAAGATTTCTCAATTATTTAGGCCAGTAGATGTAAACAAATATACTACTTAATAAGAAAAAAAACAGAGCATCTACTCAAATATGAGTATCCATTAAAAATAATATTTAAACAAATAAATTGAAAATATGTCTGATTTAATCCATTTCATTATAGATTTCTTAAAATTTTGTAAATAAATTGTCTTTGTTTATATTAGAATACAAAACACAGCAGATATGTATATTTTGAGAATGGGGAAGATGTGTGTTCAAAAGCAGTATTCAAGCTTTGTCTGTTTGGAAGGTCCTACATGATTGAGTGGTATAAGGCATGTCAAATCTAATGACAGTTTCCCCAAGGGGATGCACATTCAAATCCTACTGGAGAAAATATATTTTTCTAACAAGATTTCTTGATTATTCAAGCCAGTAAATGTAAATAAATAATTAAAAAAAAGAGCAGCTACTCAAATATGAGTATCCATTAAAAATAATGATTAAACAAATAAATTATATATATATATATATATATATATATATATATATATAATCATACCACCTCAAACCTCAAGCAAGGCATTTTACTACCACTGTTTTGCAGGGGGTTACATAGGAGGAAAGTTATAAAAAAGAGTGAGAGATTATAGGGGGTATCAGGAAGTAGGTAAGAGAAGGATGAGAATACTGATGAGAGTGGAGTGGACAGAGAAAAGAGCATGAGAGAGAGGATGTAAATTAGTGAGACAAGAGATGACTATTGACTTTACATTTAAATTCTTGGAGATTGTAGCTGTCTGGGAAGCAAGTAAACAGAAGGGAATTCCGCAGGCGGGAAGTGCAAGAAAAGAAGCTTCTGAAGTAGAATTTGCGTTTACAATTTATTGGTTTTACAGTAAAAGGGTGGGACCTAGTTGCTAATCTTGTGGCTTGAGTAAATTCATATAAAGGGGGCACCAGTGAGCTAAGTTCATCCGAGCTTTTTTTTATATAAGCAGATTAATCAATAAAACTGAAGGAACATCTGTTTAAAATTATGCAGAATAATTCATTACTTTTAAGTATACGCACTGTGGTGGTGAAAATCTAAAATGATAAAACATATTTCCTATCTTCAAATCTTATCTCATTCTGTATTGGTGTTGAATTTAGCCAAAGGAAATAATTTTTTTTTTTTATTTCATTTCTCATTAACACAAATTATGATTCAGCTTGAAGGATTTCAACAAGCTTACTTATAAATGCTTTTCAAAACATCAACAGATTTTGGGGGGTTGGGAAGCAGAAGATGTCACTGGGGAAAAATAAAATTGCACCTCATCAACATACCCATTCCTGAGAATGAATTAGAAAGCAACCAAGACAGTCAATCTTTTCCCCTCTCTTACAGACAGATTGCAACAGCTGGAAATGAAAGTAGAATGATTCTGTTTGATTTTAGAAAAGGGGGCACGGAACTCACTATATAATTATTACTCACTATATAATTATTACTCACTATATAATTATTACTTACTTGTAGTTATGGAGGCATTCACTCTGGGCGAGTTGAGCTGGCTTCTTTTCTAGAAGAGGGTTTCATGGGAAATTTTTTTTTTGGCTGTTATTTTGGGGTGGGGATGAAGATTTTTGCACAGTAGGTTGCCAATTCTTGCTGCAGTAGACTGATTGCCAACAAAGACTATAAAACCCAGTCTGTCCTGCTAGGACCCATAGCTAGGGGGAGAAGAGATGGATTCATATCTTTGTATTAGCACGTAAGCAGATTCGACTGAAATCAAATCGACTCTCCAATTCCTCAATCCGAGTTGTTATCTATTCCTCCACCATGCCGTTGTCATATAATTATTCCATCTACTTTCTTTCCTTCTTCATTTAAATCTTGGCTTCAGTCACTTTCACACCACAGTTACATAGCCTCCTTGTGCCTTTTCTATGTTAGCTGTTCTGATGAGCTTTCCTCTTTGGTGCCTCAAATAATAGATTACAGCACTGACTGAGGAATTCATGAGCAGAGTTTGAAATTGAGTTGAGTTCCTTGTATTCACTTACATGCTGATACCCTTGGGAAAGGTATGGCTCCATCTCTTCCACCTTGCTATAAGTAAACAGAAAAAACTGGGTCCTATTGCCTTGGGTGGCAACCAGTCTAGAAGAAGAAAAACTTAATTCAAACCACCTTGTAAGACCTGTCCTTTTAACTTCTGAGAGAAGGGTCAGGGAAACTTCCACATCCCCAGTGCAAAAAAACACAGCAAGCCATTGTGCTAATCTACACTGAATGGCATCACAAACCACAATTAAGATGGAGGGGAGTGATAGCCACAGTGAATCAAAATGAGCTAACTGAATAAATAATGATGATTTCAACTTTACAAATTTATGCACAGTCCTTGATTGGCAGCTAGGTCTCATCATTTTACAGATGAAATGGCTAGATGTAACTGTAAGTTCTATGCTAACAGTTTCTTCTTTTGCACTTCTTGCTTGTGGAACTCTCTTATGGATTCTTGTTTTCCAGTAAAAAAATTAAAGATTGGAACATGTCTAAACATCTACCATGAAGCAATAAAGTAGTGAAAGGCTTGCAACATTGTGCCTGTGGAGAAAGAGACTGCAAAGTGGAAAATGTCCCATAAATCACTTTGGACCCTATCAAGGCTAGAAAATGGGGATTGGACAGTAATCCTACATTTTTGGTCTAATCTGACTATATTATTCTTTTCTTCTATTCTTAGTTTTATATATATATATATATATATATATATATTATAGTCATTCGCAGACAGATCTGTTTTGCTGTATCACAGCTCATCAGTACAGTTAGACATTCAATTGCTTCTAGCCAGGATTGAAATCCAATCAAATTGACATCAGTTGGTGATTCTATCTGTAAGCTATGGGCACTCAGTAGAGGAAGGAGGGATTTAGCATGTTATATACAATGTAAACACACAACAGTAGCTGAAAGTGTTCAAATTCATTACTGAATGAAAGATTATACATATATATCTAATCTAAACTTATTTATAAATGGAACTTTGTCTGTGTGTGTGTGTGTGTATGTCTGTGTGTGTGTCCATTACCTATAGACTCCAAGATGAACCGATTTTCTTGAAAATGTACACAGTTGTACTATAAGCGTCTGCAAGTGTTCTTAGCTAGGTTTTGTGTCGAGGTACCCCTGATAAATACCGAAAATCGATAATTGAAAAAATCGGGTTATAGAAGGAGTGGTCCGATTTTAATCAAATTTGATACACTCATAGACAAAGACATAAGAAACGATATTCGGAAGTTTCAAGGTTGTAGTTCTTACAATAGTGCAGAAAATCGATAATACATATATATATATATATATATATATATATATATATATATATATATAAAAGCCAAGATGTTTGTGTGTGTGTCTGTTTATCTGCCTGTATGTTTGTATTTTTTCAGCCCTTTTATTTATTTTAGTTTTTGCTTCAGGTTTGGCTCTAAGTAGGTATAATTGTAGTTCTTAGTCTTGGCCATGATACCATTTACTTAGTGGACTTATTTATCCTTCAAATTCAGTTTACAACGAAAAACACTTATTTGATATCGATACGAGGAAATCAAAATTTGACTTACATCCATTCATTTTTCTTTCAGTCTACGGTTTCGCTTTAACTGGAAACAACTATTGATTTTTAGTCTTTCGTACCAACATCCAAAGAGTCTGAGCTCCGGGACCATGGATTAGTTTTAAAGCTTTCATTACACCTGAGCAATGCCGGGCTATACTGCTAGTATATATATATATATATATATATATATATATAAGAGAGACAGAGTGCAAAAAAAAGCACCATGACACAATTCCCCCTGCCAGAAATTTGGAAATTGCATGCTGTATTACTTGGCATTCACATCAGAACCTCTAACACAGACATTTTTTGGGTGTCAATCTGAGGTGCAAAAGATTCAGAAAGAGTTGGATGAGTCTAATGACAATTTTTGAAGGCGTTTGGAGTGATCACTAGTGATGGCTATGTTATGCCTCTATTCATCTTCCCACAATCACTCAAACTCAATATAGAGGCCTACATCAAGTGCCTTGAGGAGGTAGTGCTACCCTGGGTCAAGAGGGTGACTGTTGAAAGACCCTATGTGTGACAAAAGGACTCTGCACGATACCACACAAGCAGGAGAATCCAACCATGGTTGTCAGATATTTTCTGCGACCATACCCCCCCCTTACATCTGGCCACCTAACTCCCCAGAATGTAACCCACTTTATTATTATGTGTAGGGCACAGTTGAGAAAGAGATCCACATAACTCCTTGTAACACCAAAGATAAACTGAAAGCAAGGATTATGGCAGCATTCACCAACTTAAACAAGGAGACCTTCCAGAAGAGAAGCAAGAGATTCTGAAGTCATCTGAAGGTTGTGGTTAAAATCAATAGCAACTTTATTGAAAAGATTTACTCTTTAGTATTTCAAGATATTTTTGTGTAATTTTGGTAAATATCTGTTAAAATGAGATGTCAATGTTATTTTCACTTTTACGTAATTTAGACATCAACTTATCCATCACATCCTGTGCACGTCTAATTCTACTGATTTGTGTCCGTATATATGCAGGTATCTTTTTATGCCAATAAATCTCACAACAGGTTCAAAAGTGGAAGTTTAGCATTATTGGAACATTTCCCAAATGATATTTGCTATATCTAGTCTAAAAATAGACAGTCCCAGGATTTCAGAACTGATCTATCTTTGTCTTAGTGCCAAGTGTTTGTCAAGTTATGATCACTTGAAGTTAAAACTCACACATTTAATCATTTATTTTTAGATAATCATTTCTGGATAGTTGCTTTTCATGTGTCCTTTTATGTGGAAAGTCATTGGAAATGAATGTTATAAGTGGCAGACATATTTATCCTGGTATGCTTTTTAATTCTTTATGAGGTGATGGCTGTAACTTATGGACTATATTTCCTATATTATAGTAATACTAAGTACTGGTATTGGCATTTCAAATGTGGTTAGAGTTCAATGAACATCAGCCCAATTCATGGCCGATCTCAGATGGCTATTGATGGTGATGGCATTAAAAACAGATTAAGATTAACATCTTAGACATTTTTTTTACATTTTTTAAATAGGCATTATGTTTAATCTGAAAGTATACAGTCCCAGGATTTCAGAACTGGTCTAAATTTGAAATGATTAAAAAAAAAGATTTATTTAATGCCTTAAATTGATCATTGCCCACTTCTGGTTTTATATATTCAGCCTAACATTCCTTGTATTTTTCTTATAATCATATCGCCCCAAGCAAGACATTTTACTGCCACTGTTTTGCAGAGGGTTACACGGGAGGAAAGTTATGAGAAGAGTGACAGGTTATAGGGGGTATCAGGAAGTGTGTAAAGGATGGATGAGAATACTGATGAGAGTGGAGTGAACAGAGAAAGGAGCATGAGAGAGAGGATGCAAGTTAGATAAGAGATGACTATTGACTTTACATTTAAATCTTTGGAGATTGTAGTTGTCGGGGAAGCAAGTAAATGGAAGGGAATTCCACAGGCGAGAAGTGTGAGAAAAGAAGCTGCTATCAGAATTTTATCAGAATGCTATTTTATCAGAAAATCATTATACAAACCTATTTTATAATGTTTTTGTTGGTGCTGAATCCATATTTGGTAGTGAAAATCAGTCTAAAAAATGTTTAAATGGGTTAAATGCCAAATTTAAGTTCTTTTCAGAAATCTTGGTTTTTCATTCTAGACTTGAGTTTCTCGACTTAAGCCATTTTTTTGTATTAGAATTGTTAAAGTTTTGCTTATATTTCTGTGATTAAGTATTTACATTATTTATATTGTTTGGACTGTTGTCCTCATCTTTATGATCATATTAACAATGTTTTTGGCTGTTGTATACTCCGACCTTCTTCAGATGACTGGAATTTCGCACTGAACTCTTTATTTCAAACACTGGGGTAGATTGTTTTCATTCCATAAGTTAGGCCATTTAGTTATCTACATTTTAACTCAACTCTCTAAGTTTTGGATCCAGTGACTTGACCCAAAGAATTGTGAGTTCAATAACTGGTGATAGTAGTGGTGAACAAAAACTTAGGGGTTAAGTTAAAATGAAGAAAACTAAGACATCCAGAAGTTGCATGACTCATAGAATGAGAACAATCTATCCCAGAGATTGAAATAAAAGATTCAGTTCAGCCACCAGAAGAAGGTATACATACACTACCAGCCATAATTATTAGGCCACCCAGTTATTTTAGAAGAAATGATGTATTTCATATTATTTTTAGTATTTATTGCCAAATCAAAATAGAACGTTTCTTTTGTTATTATTGCTTTGCAAAATTTTACAAGGCAAGGAAGCAAAGATGAACTTGTCCGAACCACCCTAAATTTTCTTCATTCTTTCATTGATGAAACTGCAATATAGGTAATTTTTAAATATTTATAAATTCATTTAATGCACATGTTATTGTGTAATATTAATAAAAGAATCATTTTATTTTCATTTACAATTATTCACTTGGCAATAAATACTAAAAAATAGTGTGAAATACATCATTTTTTTAAAACACTAGGGTGTCCTAATAATTATGGCTGAGAGTATATTTTCTTGAAAAATTGTTTTAAGAAAATGATTTTATAAATTTTCACTGAAAGCAGCAATGGCTCAAAGATTGCTGAATGTTTTCCTATAAATGAACAGCTAATGTTATCATCTAAACTTATTTATAAATGGAACTTTGTGTGTGTGTGTGTGTGTGTGTGTGTGTGTCCGTTACCTATAGACTCCAAAGTGGCCAAACCAATTTTCTTGAAAATTTACAAAGTTGTACTATAAGCGTCTGCGAGTGTTCTTAGCTAGGTTTTGTGTCGAGATACCCCCGATAAATATCGATAATTGAAAAAATCAGGTTATAGAAGGAGTGGTCCGATTTTAATCAAATTTGATACACTCATAGACAACGACATAAGAAACGATATTCAGAAGTTTCAAGGTTGCAGTTCTTACAATAGTGCAGAAAATCGATAATATATATATAAAAGGCAAGATGTTTGTGTGTGTGTGTCTGTTTATATGTCTGTATGTCCTTTATACAATCCACAATTTTTATCCAATTCTCACCAAACTTCACAAAAATATTCTTTAGGCTGAGTCTGAGCTCCAGGACCATGGATTAGTTTTAAAGCTTTCATTACACCCGAGCAACGCCAGGCTATACTGCTAGTTACCATATATTTATTGAATAAAAAATATACCAATATAAACATGAGGAAGTCCAAAACATTGTGATAACAACGATTAAAGATGAAGGCAATACTTCTTATACAAATAGTGTAAATAGAAATAATTTCAAACTATTGTTCTTATCTTGGTTGATATAGATGTTATTATAGACACAACATTTCAACCAAGTACCCTGAGTAGAGTATTAAGAGACAGGAAAATTTCACTAGAAACAAAGAAGAGAGTACTGGATTGGTATGTGATGTCAGTTCTTCAATATGGCAATGAATACTGGACAATATCATCAAAGATGAAAAAAAAAACTTGAAGCAACTGAAATGTGGTTCTACAGAAGGATGCTGCAGATATTATGGCTCGAGCATGTGAGCAATGAAATTTTGGAAAGAATGGAAACGAAAAGGAAATTAATACTGAGCATCAGGAAGAGACAGCTAAAGTTCCTGGGAAGAGCCACCAGGGATAGGAAGACATGGAAGGCCATGATCACCTATGTCCTGAAAGGACAAGGCACATAGAAAAAGAAGACCCTCTGGTCAGCATCAAGTGTTAACTGATTGGCTGCTATGGATTATCTGTTAAATATTGTGATATATTCTGTGAAATCAATTATTGTTCTTTCTTGTTGAAAATTGGTGCATCACTATTAGATCCAAGGATTGAACTTATGACCACTAGATGATAGTAACACATTTATAACTAACGGACACCTGATGATGACCAGAGTGTACTTGGTCGAAACATTGTGTCTATAATAACATCTGTATCAACCAAAATGAGAACAATAGTTCAAAACAACACCAAGATATTGAAAATTACTCATCTCAGAAATAAATACTAAAAAAGAAAGAATTTTTTTTAATTTAAAATAACATCTGGAGGCAAATAACTGCAGTGCAGGTAAGGTAGGAAATTTTTAATTAGTAAACAAAGTGTGAAATACTGTGCAAAGGGTCTAAGAAAAGAATTTATTCAACCTAGACAGTGAGATGATTCTCAGAGAATTAGAAGTCCTTCCAGGATTTATTATTGGTCACTACAATCTTAATGGCATAAGATATGCAGATGACACAATATTAATAAGAGATACAATACTAATTGCCAACACAGAAAGGAAACTACAAGAACTCCTACAAAAGGTAGTAAACATCAGACTATATGCAGAAGCATAAACAAATAGCAGATATGTAAGAAAAAGACATAATTTATTAAATGCTACAAAGAATGAGAAATTGTGAAGAGCCATGATCATTAAAGTTCTGAAGGAACATGGCACATAGAAGAAAGAAAGTGTGAAAATCTATGCAATCCATGTAGACAATTAATCAGGCTTTAATGATTCTTTTCATGGAGTAAATACTAGCCAAGTAAAATCATGGATTTGATTAAAACATTAAAAAATAAAAAATAAAAAAAGCTTTCCCAGGAGAAGTGAAGACTTTGAACAAAGAATGTGTTTTAAAATGGTCAACATAATTGAATTAGCCTCTTATTTCAATCTGTTTTTAATTTTTTTGTTTCTTTTTTGCCTGAGTTTAAACAGTGGCATGAAAGAATGAAGCAAGAATCAAATGCATCGAAGTTGTTTTAGGTTTTGCTTTCTTTCAATTCTGAATTTTAAAAAAAGTAGAAAAAAGAAATGCTTCAAAAGTTCAAGTGGAAATCATTAGAGAATTGAGAAAGCAAAACAAACCGATGCTCAATATTTTATTTCATTAATAATCTCTTTTTTAACCACAGGCACATTTGTAGACAAATCAATAAAAAAGCAGCCTAATTATAAAAACAACCATTTATTTTGCACAACAATTATTTTTCAACATAATCTCCTTTGTTAATGTATTTAATTCAGTCGTGAATATGAAGCAAAATCAACAAGTCTGTGGCCTCATTATAAAAAAAACATATATTATTCATCATAATCACCTCCTTCATCAATGTGTTTAACTGTATATTTCATTATTAATCAGTGTTAAAATTTACCTGATGATCAATAACTGCATACCTACTAAAATCTTTAGCAGAATTTTGATCTGAATATGGGTTAAGTACACTGACAAGGAAAAAGATTATGTTGAAAATTTAATATTTCTTGTGCAAAAGATATGCTTTTATTCATATGTATATTTGTAGTAAGTCTATAAGTGCATATGTGTTTGTGTGTGTGCATGTATGTATATATATATATAATATATATATAAAAACAAAATTATACAGAAATGTATAAAACTGGCATTAGCCGAGACATATTTGGATTTTTATTTATTTTAACATTATTATTTTTTAATGGATACTCATATTTGAGTAGATAATCTGTTTATTTATATAATTTAAACAGTACCTTATAATTTCCACTGGCCTTAATCGTTTTTGAGAAATTTTATTTGGAAAACATCTATCTTATTGCAGGTATCGAACATTCATACTCCACTCCAAACACCGGGGTGATGCCACCATTAGATCTGACATGTCTTACCACTAGACTACAAAAGACATCATAGCAGACAAGATAGTGGTAAGACACATCATATCTAACAGTGGCATCTCCCTGGTGCTGAAAGTATGCAGGTTCAATTCCTGCTGGAAGATAGATGTTTTCCAAATAAGATTTCTCAAAAATGATTAAGGCCAGTGGAAATTATAATGTACTGTTTAAATTATATATATATATATATATATATATATATATATATGAACTGAACTGAACCCTTTATTTCATTTACTGAGGTAGATTGTTCATGTTCCATGAGTCATGCCACTTCCAGATGTCTCAGTTGTCTCTATTTAACTCAACCCTTTAAGTTTCATTCACCTCTATTGTACCCAGGTATTGAACTCACAACTCTTTGGGTCAAGTTAGGATCCAACCAATGCTTTTATCCACTGAGCCATGTCTCCTGAGACATCTGGAAGTGGCATTACTCATGGAATGACAACAATCTACTTCATTATTATTTTTAAAAAATTATTACACTCTAAAAATATTTACTGGCTTTAAATAAGCTGCAAAGAGGTGATAAGCCATAAAAAACAAATCAATCAAATACTGATTAGTTACTCAGGCATGTCTTTTAGATTTACTTACATTATCAAGAATATAAATGTATAGAAACTACTGTGTCCACAAAGTAAGTGATTATTCCATATATTGATCGTAATATAGAATTGATACCCCACTTTATATCCACATAACATTTTGTTTATCAAATTCTGATTTAGTATGGCTTGAACTCTTCTCTCCCCAACTATGAGTTAATTAGTAAGACTTGTGCCACTAAATCATTATTATCTCAGATATTTAAATTTCTGTACTTGCTTCATTCTGAACTCTTCAATTTGTATCTCGTACCTTGGGCTGTTCCACTTGCTAACAACAATTCTGTCTTCTTACAGTTGACCTCTATTACCACAAGTCACCAAAGTTAAGCAACATCAAACCTGGTTAGTACTTAGATAGCTTTAGAATACCAGATGTTGCAAGCTTGAATGTGTGCATGGTATAATGGGCAATGACTTGAAATTGGATAATTAAGTTCCAATTTCAGACAAGTTCATTATATTCATGTGTGCAAATATTCTTGAGAAAGATATGAAACCAAGTTTTCTTCCTCCCAGCTATGGGTTAATCAGTAGAACTTGTATCAGTAAATCATTATTATATCAAAAAATAATATTCTTACAATGTAAAAATACTTTCTATCTTTGAATAGCAAAACGTTGATACACCATACAAAACGAATCAGGCAATCAAATACTGATTAGCTGTAAAGGCATGTATTTTCAATTTATTTACATTCGCTGGAATATAAATGTATAGAAACTACTGTTGCCACAAAGTGGGTGATAAGTTTATATATCAGTTATAATATGGAATCAATCCCCCACTTTATATCCACATAATTTTTTTTAGCAATTTCTGATTAGGTATGAATCCACTTCCTCTCCTCCAACAATAGGTTAAAATGATTATGTTATGTTTTTAACATGACAAAATAAAATGGTTATGGAAAAATGACACACTCACCAAGTATTGGAAATAACTAGGGAATTTATTATTGTGGAAACATGAGTACAGCGAACAGTTGTAGATGTTGAACCACTGTGTGTTTATAGAGAGTGTGGTAAATCTCAGCCTGCCATGTTTGCTCGCCTCTCCCGGAAGTCCCTTCTCCTTGTCTCCTGGCATGCACCTGTTAGCTGAGGATGGACTTCCTTGAATGGTCCAGGGGAGGCAACTTTTGACCCTTCTCGAAACGAGAAAACGGGGACCTGAGTTTGAATTCCAGTTGAATTCATTGCATTCACTTACGCGCAAATACCCTTGGGAAAGGTATTAATCCATCTTTTCCCTCCAGTTATGGGTTAAATAACAGGACAGATTGGGTTCTATAGCCTTGACTGGCAACCAGTCTATCACAGAAAACAATGGCAACCTACTGCAGGATAATCTTCTGCCCAGTCAGTCATGTCTTAAGAGAGACGTGATTGCCCAAGCGTGTTTCACATATGGCACTAAACTGACTGAATAGATTATTATTTTTAAAAAAAGATTCTTAAAATCTAAAAATAATTCCTGTCATTTAATAATCTTCAATGGGTTGATGAGCCATAAAAATAAATCAATCATTTCAATTGTTACAAACCTTTATTTTATTATCTTTGATCAAGTTTTGATAAGAGAGGAGTGAAACTGATTAAATCTCATAATTTTTTTTTTTCAATGCTCATTTTTCCTTTGTTTTTTAACTCATATTTTAAATATTCTCATTTTATATGCCATAATTAAGAAATTATTGAAAATTTATTTAATTAATAAAAAAAAGAAAGGGTAATTAATTGTAGCATCATCTCACACCAGTTTGAAAAGCTTGAGTTTTTGACTAATGTTAGTCAAATAGAAACCTATAGCAATAATGTCTGTCAGTCAGTTAAGTGCCATATGTGATACATGCTTGGATGATCATGTCTCAAAATAGACATGACTGGGCAGAAAATTTTCCCATGGTAGGTTTCCATTACTTTCTGCAGTAGACTGGTTGCCAACCAAGGCTAAAAAAAACAATCTGCCCTGCTATTTAACTCATAGCTAGAAGGAAAAGAGACAGATTAATATTTTTCCCAAAGGTATTTGCGCATAAGTGAATGCAACAAATTCAACTGCAATTTGAACTCTGCTTTCTGATTTCTTGTGATGAACCAATATCTACTGCACCACAATGCAATGGTGTACAAATTAAAAATAGAACAACCTCGCATTCTTATGTCCCTTTAGGATGCAGTGATCATAGGTCTCCACATCCTCCTCTAATATTTTTTTACTAAGTTTTGACCAGCAGAGAGCTATAGAAATGGTGTACCATTTAAGAATACAAGAGTCTCTTCTCTCTCTTCCTCTCTGTACTATGTCCCTTCAGAATTTGGGTGATCATGTCATTCCACAATTTCCTTTTTATTTTATTTTTTTTTACAAAACCTAGTCAAGATGAAGACCAAGGTTTATATACTTGGAATAAAACTTTCTCTCTCCTTGACACGTCCCTTCAAGATGAGATTTAATTAATTAATAAAAAAAGAATGAGTAATCAATTGTCACATCATGTTACACCAGTTTGAAAAGCTTGAGTTTTTGACTAATGATAGCTAAGCAGAAACTCATAGCAATGACTGACCAAGCAAAAGATTTTCCCACAATCAGTTTCCATTACTTTCTGCAGTATACTGGTTGCCAACCAAGGCTATAGAACCCAATCTGCCCTGCTATTTAACCCATAGCTAGAGGGAAAAGAGACAGATTACTACTTTTCCCAAAGGTATTTGCATGCAAGTGAATGCAACAAATTCAACTGCAATTTGAACTCAGCTTTCTGATTTTTTGTTATGAGTGGATATCTACTGCACTACAATGCAGTACAAATTGGTGTACAAATTAAAAATAGAACAACCTCCCTTTCTCATATCCACTTTAGGATGCAGTGATCATAGGTCTCCACATCCTCCTCTAATATTTTTTTACTAAGTTTTGACCAGCAGAGAGCTATAGAAATGGTGTACCATTTAAGAATACAAGAGTCTCTTCTCTCTCTTTCTCACTGTACTATGTCCCTTCAGAATTTGGGTGATCATGTCATTCCACAATTTATTTTTTTTTTTACAAATCTTAGTCAAGCACAAGACCAAGGTTTATACATTTGGAATAAAATTTTCTCTCTCTTTGATAGGTTCCTTCAAGATATGATTATTCATAGTTCTCCACAGCTTCATATAATTTTCTTCCATTCTTTTCTTACTTCACAATTTCTCTTTTTATTTTTGCCATGGAAGTGCATTGTGATGCAGTGGTTATCGGCTTAAAATAAAAAATTGGAGAGCTGGGTTCCAATTCCAGTTGAATTCACTTATGTGCAAATACCTTTGCGAACAGTATTAACCTGTCTCTTCTCCCTCCAGCTATAAATTAAATAGCAGGACAGATTGGGTTCTATAGCCTTGGTTGGCAACCAGTCTGCTGCAGAAAAGTAATGGCAACCTACTGTGGGAAAATTTTCTGCTTGGTCAGTCATGTCTCTTTTGGGACATGATCACCCAAGTGTGTATCATATATAGAACTTAACTGATTCATGTCACTCTTAATTTGTTTCCTTTTTATCTTTTCTTTCAACACTCTTTTTCTCTTTCTCTTCTTTATTTCTTTCTATTTATTTTTTTTTTTAATCATTTCACCCCAAGCAAGGCATTCCACTGCCACTATTGTGCAAGGGGTTACATAGGGGAAAGTGATGAGAAAGAGTGGTTAGATATAGGAAATGTTAGAAGGAGGGTGATAGATGGGTAAGGATACCAAGGATGAGGGTTGGGTAGATGGGAAGTGTGTTTGAGAGAATGGATGCGAGTTAGTGTGTTAGGAGGTTTTATGAATTTCTTATTTTTGTCACTCCTTCCTTTCTCTTTCTTCAACTTCTTCCTTTCTTGGTTTTTTTTCTTCTTCTCACTTTTTCTTTCTTTCATAGTTTCCTTTTCGTTTCTTCAAATTCTTTCTCTCCACTTCTCCCTCATCTTTTTTTCTGTATCTTCATTTTCTTTTATCTACTGATCTTCCCTTTATTTTTCCTTTTTTTCTCCTT
This sequence comes from Ascarosepion bandense, assembly GCA_037127315.1. Classification (NCBI taxonomy): domain Eukaryota; kingdom Metazoa; phylum Mollusca; class Cephalopoda; order Sepiida; family Sepiidae; genus Ascarosepion; species Ascarosepion bandense. Next base: position 1,013,218 of record JBBBDQ010000695.1, on the reverse strand, counting down.
CCTTTTATTTTCCTTCCCTTTGCTTATTTCTCGTTTCTTTTTTTTCCTCTTTATTAACATTCTTTTTCTTGTTTCTTGTTCTCTTCTTCCTCATTCTTTACTTCTACATTAACCCGAGAACACTAACCATGGGTATATGGTACCCAGCGCAAATGACACCATTTTAATCACAATTTTATTAAATTTTCAGTACCTGATTTTCTTACCTAAATAATATGTTTTTCAGTTCCTATTAATGTTAACTCAAAGTACAAATTTTTAAGTGCCTGCATGTAAAATATTTCAAATAAAGATTTATATTTAATATTTTTTTTATATTTTCAAAATCGGGTATGATATATAATATTGGTTAGTAGTGGTGTAACTTTAGTTGATGGTTAGTGTTCCAAAGTTAACCATTAACCTAGTTATCTACCCCTAGTTCTGTCAGTAGATGTATTCTTTCAGTTTGAAAAACTGTGCAGACATTTGGACAATTTCCATCTCCATATCTAGGACTCTTAGAAGGTGTGTGTGTGTGTTTCTAAGGTAGCAATGGATCTTTTATTTATTAATCCAAGAGATTTTATTAAAGATTATTTTTAGTGGATACCTAGATAATAGACACTGTTTATTAAAAAGCATATTTGTGTATTTTCATCTACTGGCCTTCACACATTCTAGAAATCTAATTAATGAAAAATATTTGGTTGTTGACAGGATTGGAACCTGCGTCCCTCTCAGCAGAGGAACTGTTAGATACAAAACTGAGCAAATAAAGATTTATATTTAATATTCTTTTTATATTTTCAAAATCATGTATGATATACCCATAGTTAGTAGTGATGTAACTTTAACTGATGGTTAGTGTTCCAGGGTTAATTTTTTTCTTTTCTTTTTTTTTTCTTTTATTTCTTTTCTCCTCCTCTAATTCTATAAGTTTTTTCAACCTCTTCCCACTTCGATTGCTTGTCATCTTTTCTCCTTTTTGTTTTCTTTTCCCTTAATTTCATCTTCTGCTTTTTTCATTTCAATTTTCCTTTTTAATCAAAAAACTTATTAGCATTCTCTGGGCCAGATATAATTTTTTTTTAATATTTTGCCCTTTATGAAAGGCACACACAAAGCAATTGGCAATGGAACAACATTTGAAGACACAAAAGGTCTTCTTTTTTTATTTACTTAGTTTTGCTTCTACCAATGCCCTCATAACCTGACCTTTTTACACAAATCACTACAACAACAGCACCTGCTGGTACAGCTCCATAGTTTGAGCATAAGATCAAACTCATTGAGTTCTAAACATTTATCATTTAATAGACCTTTATTATAATCAAGTCTAATAGCGTGGCATAGTTCATCTCTGCCCATTCTAGGGGATAATTTCAGATTAATTAATTCTTCTTCGTGATACTGCTTCTGCTCATTTCATTGAACCAGTAATTGGACACATGCTAGTTAGGTATATGCATGTTTCCTAGTAGTTATTAATTCTGGCCCTAGGTTGGGATTTCATTCCCTAGGTTGTAAGTTCAATCCCAATATTCATATATGAGTGGGCCCATGCCATCAAAAATGACAGCAAAATATTTATATCCATATGTCTTCTAAAATGACAGCAATATATATATTGATGTACCTACTATTGAGTATCTTACATTAAGAAAAAAAAAAAAAAATCCAAACTCCTGAGCATGACAAGAGGAATATATATATATATATATATATATATATATATATATATATAGTATAACCCGGATATAAGATACCCTGGTATAAGATAAACCCTGATATAAGAGAGGTTTTCTCTGGTTCCAAATTAGAGCCTGCGGTAATGTATATAAAATAGACCAAACCAGGATATAAGAGAAACCCTGATATAAGATAATTTTATCCGGTCCCAACAACTCTCTTATATCAGGGTGACACTGTATATATAAGTTAAATATATGGATCAAAATCCAATATGATGAATAGAATAAGTAAAGAACAGGTAGGAAAAAAATTTTCTTTAAATAAAATTGTCTTCAAAAAAACCTCTGAAAAAATTTGTTAAAGTGAAACATGTTAGATTAAAGACACTTTTTCCGACTTGTTCTTTAGTTATTCTACTCTGTATATACATATATCAGACAGATTTTAGTCAACAATACAATAATCCTCACTTATACACACAGTAAAAAGAACCTTCAGATATTGGAGACCATCTATATTAAATCCAAACAACCCACTTAATAAAATCACGTTTAAATTTGATCATAACACATTACATTGCATCTAAATATATGGTTTTGCTATCATTTCAAGCTCTCACACAGTGTGACATCATAGAACCACATTACAAATTTGTGAACTGTGCTTGCTATTTTTGGTAACTGTTGTTGTTGCTTAGCGGAGTTTTATCAACACAAGATAAAATCGTTGCTGATGGTGGATGTTTTTATGTTAATGTCCTTGTAACCTCTCTGAAGATGGCTCATGTGTGCCGAAAGCTTAGAACCAACTTAATAAAAAATTGTCCAAATGTTGGAGAATTTTTGTCTTTATTTTCAACTGAAATTAAAGCCAAAATATGATATTTAGAACTGCTCATGATTAGACATAATAGACACTTATCGTCTCTTATATTTAACAGTATATGTTTAGAAAATATATATATATATATATATATATATATTCATATAGATAGATGTGAGTTTGTAACCCTGGGTTTCACGCTCTTACGATTGTCAGACAAACTGATTAATTTTTTTTTTTAAATTGGCTATATGTAGGGCTGCGTATATTCATGTATTTTGGGGAAGTGGGGGGAAAATTTGTCATCATGACAGACGCAGACATATATACACATTTGTACACCCATTGACGTGCGCAAAGATACACACACGTGTCCGCTCACCAGGACTTACATAAACATATATGTGAATTGTGCGGGGCTCGGCATATGTATGTATATGTGTGCCATTGCACACATAGATACGCATTCAGTTGGTGTATTCGAATAGTGTAGTGATGTCAACATGCGGACAGTTGTCGATTTCTTCTACGTATATATGTACATATGATGAGGTCTGTGTGAAACTATGATTGATAAAATTGCTATTATTTTATTTAAGGCTGTATTGGTATTTTTTATTTTAAAGTCGGTTATTAGTTTGTTTGTTTTTTTTGTGGTTGCGCATATTCAAATGGTAGAAATTCTAATTTGTAATGCTTGTTAGTATTTATTTGTGGTGGTATTAATTTTACTACGGCAGATATGAATAATTTATGTTAATTATGATTGCGGACTAATACTGTGATAGTAATATTTGATGATAATAACAGTTGTGGTAGCAAATAGTTATTGTCAAGTGGTAGTAGTGATTAGTAATGGTGATGTAATAGGTGCTTTTTTCAATATTTTCCAGCTTATTGTTGGTGAAATATTTCTGTCTTTTAGATGCCATATGTATTTGGATAGTGAAGTGCTGTTCAAGTATTTTCTGTTGGAGAATGAATGATTGTGGTTGTTTTTTCTTTTCTTAAATGGTCCCTCAGTGGCACCAATGTAGTACATTGTGTTGTTGTTTGCACTTACCTTGGCTTTATATACTATGTTTGTTTGCTGGCAATTTCTCTGGAGTGGACATGTAGTTCCGTTTCTGCAGTTGCATTGAGGTTCTTCGGTTGCATTATTGTAGGTTGTTAATTTTTTGTTGTGGCTTTTTATTATTTGTGTAATATTTTTTGTGCAGCTGTAACTGATTTTGACATTGTTTTTGTTGAATATTTTTGCTAATCAGTTTGTCACCGGGAAGCGTTTTTCTATTAAGTTCAGGAATGTCTTACCTATGTTTGTTTTGACGGCTTTGTTGTATGGTGGATTAAACCAGATAATATTTCTTTTTCTGTTTTTGCTTTTTTGTTGTGGAGGTGTATATTGTAGTTGTTGTTTGAAACCACATTCTTTTAGTGCTTCATTGTATGGTGTTCTTTTGTTATTGAAAATGTGTATGTTAGATGAGTTTTTAGATAGTCTGCAGCTGATTGATATAGATATTTGTTTGATGATTGAAGGTGGGTGGTTGGAGGATGTGTGTACATAAATTGGATTGTCATTATCTTTACTGTATGGTTCGCATATATTATTGTCCAAGTTAAGAGTGACGTCTAGGAAGTTTACTGTTTTTATACCCGCTTTTATTTCTATTTTGAATCAAATGGATTTTAGAGCATTTACTATTTTTTTCCTGAATCTATCTAATTTGGGACCATTGGGTTTTCTTATCAGTATAAGTCCGTCATTTCTGTATAGTCCTGTCTCCTTTTTCTCCAGGATTCTGGCTAGGTGTGAGAGAATGAGTATATATATATATATATATATATATATATATATATATATATTACAGTCTTTATCATAATAAAGACAAGATATATATATATATATATATATATATCCTTCACTACTTGATGACATAGTTATTACAAAAAAATAAAATAATAAGGCACTGTTAAAGAGCAGACACATGACACATGGCAATAGCTTTTATAACTGGTAGTAAAGTTTAATAACTGGTAGTAAAGAGAACAAACTGAGTCAACACTACCTTGCTTTTGTCTCTCTCTGCATGAGTGTGACACAGTCAAAAGAAAAACAATGCCAATAAAACCTAAACTATTGACACATGAATTCCTCTTTGCTTTAGAAAATCATCATATTTATAGAAATAGATAGCCTTTGCCTTCTCTGGCCTGCAACCCATTCATTCTCAGATATTAACATTTATTTGACCTTTGACACACAGAACACAAGCAGATTTTGGTATCAAATTTTAGGGTAACAAAGTGTGTCTTGTACACAAAAAATAAATGTTAACTGGGACTCACAATCTATTGCAAAAAAATGCTGGAAAAAAAATTTTTTTTTTAATCATTTCACTCCAAGCAAGGCAGTACCACCACTGATGTGCAGGGGGCTAAATAAGGATAAAAGTTTAGACAGGAGGAGAGTGAAAAGAAAGATGAACCAGTTACAGGGGGTGTCAGAAAAAAGGCAAGAGAAGGATGAAAACACAAGTGTGAAGACAGTTGTGAAAGTAGAGAGAAAGGAAAAGAACAAGATATACAGGGTGATGTAGAAAGGACTGGAGTCAAGTGGATAAGAGATGGGAATTGATATTGCATTTAAATTCCTGGCGGTTGTAGCCATCAGGAAAGCAAGTATATGGAAGGGAGTTTTACAGGCAGGAAGTGTGGGAAAAGAAGCTGCTGGAATAGAATTGTCGGCTGCATTTGGTAGATCTAACTGCAAATGGGTGGGACCTTGTTGCCAGTCTGGTAAATTCATGTGGCAGGGGCACCAGTGACTTAAGTTTGTCAAAGCAGAAGCCATGGAAATAGTTGGCCAGTTCATTGTACCCCTCCAGTATGTATCTGATTCTCCCTTCTATACTCTATCTTTAAAAGAGCTAGATCAAGCCAAAAATGGAGTATTGCTTCTATATCTGGACTGAAGCTACCCAATCCTCATTTGCCATAATAAAGCTTAAAAGCATCCATGCTGCCTTATGGATAATTAATTATTTTTCATCCTACCACCCCTTTCCCTATAGATAAAATAATGCAAGCCTCTTGTTACTGTATCGCTATTTGCATGATTCCTTAGCCCCACCACCCCTAAATTTTACAATTGGGGCCTGCCAGGCCACATTCATAAGGGTGAATTATCTCCATTCCTTTTGTATTCTGATAGCAAGAAGTAAGTTCCATTTGGACAGCAGCTTCACAAGAACTGCTTTGTGAAAGAGACTCCTGAGAGGATGTTTTTCTAATCACTACAATCTTGATCTCTTTGAGTCTAGTTAACCAAGTCTAATTATCTTTTCTGCATAGGCCCATAAATTTCACTTCTTACCCTTCCTTATGCTCATATAAAACAGTAACCCTTACTTTGAGTGGCTCTTGGGCCATGTATTGGGAAAAGATTAGTATTGAAAAAACTGAAAAACTAATGCGAGTTATCTACTCTTGACATTGACAACAGTATAAAAACAGTTCACCATTTTGAATTGAATAAAAGGTTAAGTTCAAAATTTCTAGAAGACTACGAAAGACAACATTCACCTGAAAAAAAGCTGATTTTTTTCTCTAAAATGGAGACAGCAACAACATATCTCGATAAATGAATAAAAATGGGAAGTCCTTCAGACAATGGCTTAAATGTTGTTACTATAACTACTAAGATGAGGACAGCAATTTAAATAAATCATTATATAATAACAACATCATTCTATTTCATGCATTCATTCAACTCTAGGCTCTTTCAAAAGGTGACTCTTCCAAAGATATATTTACAATCATCAAATATTAATGGCTCACTAAAGATTAAGCTGACTATAGATTCCTCAGTCAGAGAATAGAATAATTTAAGATCATGGGTAAACAGAAAATTCAAATAATATTGTCTAGATACTAGAATGCAACTATCGACTAAGGCCTAAATTATATCTGCACTTAAGAGTTTTTATCTAAAATATTTTGCACTTTGTTAAAAACAAGAATTAATTTAAATTGTCTCAATGTAAAGAAACAAAATAAAGTATACACACCATTTTGATAGATTCCAGAAAAAAGTGGGGATTGTGATAAAAGAAAGTGGTGGTGGTGGTGGTAGCAGAAAAATAAGAAGGTAGAAGGTGATGGTGGAAATGATAAGAAAAGAAGATGGTGGTGATGGGAGAGAATAGTAAGATAGTATGTAGAAGAAGAGGGTAATAGTCCTGGTGGAAGTAACAGAAAAAGAAGGAGGAGGGAATGGAAATAGAAGGTGATGGTGTTGAAAGTAATAGAAAAAGGAGGAGGTGGTGGTGGTAGTAGTAAAAGGTGATGGTGGTGGAAGTGGTTAAAAAAGAAAGTGGTGGTGGTAGTGGTGGAAGTGACTGAAAAAGGTGGTGGTGGTGGTGAAAGTGACTGAAAAAGAAAGTGGTGGTGGTGGTGAATGTGATTGAAAAATAAAGTGGCAGTGGTGAAAGCAATTGAAAAAGAAAGTGGTAGTGGTGGTGAAAGTGATTGAAAAATAAAGTGGTGGTGGTAGTGGTGGTGAAAGTGACTGAAAAAGAAAGTGGTGGTGGTAGTGGTGGTGAAAGTGACTGAAAAAGAAAGTGGTGGTGGTAGTAGTGGAAGTGATTGAAAAAGAAAGTGGTGGTGGTGTGGTGAAAGCGATTGAAAAAGAAAGTGGTGGGGGGGGGTAAAAGTGATTGAAAAAGAAAGTGGTGGTGGTGGCGGTGGTGAAAGCGACTGAAAAAGAAAGTGGTGATGTTAGTAATAAAAGGAGAAGAAAAAGAAAAAAAAAATCACTCTTAACACCCAATGGCCAAGAAAAATCACATTGTCTTCAAAAATAGAATCCGAAATATTTGGAAATGGTGGAGGAAATAAATCCTGGTGCTATCTTCAAGATTAATGATGTTTAGACTATTCTTTAGGCTTGCCGTCTTTCATCCTTTAGGTCAGAGGTCAGCAGCTTTTTACCTGTAAGTCCTACAGAAACACAGAATTTTATACTGACTACCAGAAGCTAATTTAGACTGCAAACGATCAATAAGTCAACAGTGTATGAAGAATTCTACATTTTCAGAAATTTTTTTTTATCCTTTTATCTGGAGACACAACTTCTTCACTTACTACCAAAACCATTTGGATATCAATCTGTCAGAAAAGTTGAGCATTATAATCTGTTGCCAATATCAGAATGGGAACCATTTGTGAATGCCTGCAATTAAAGTATTTACTAGCTTCTTGGATGTGCGTCTCATGAATATAGCTTATTTGCAAGTACCCTTGGGAAAAGTATGAATCTATCTGTTCTCCTCCCAACTATGGGTTGAATAACAGAATAGATTAGGTCTTATAGCTTTGGTTAGCAATCAGTCTACTGCAGGAAATTCTTCTGCTTAGGTATGATACAAGAGAGACATAATTACCTAAGTGTGTATCATGTATGGCACTTAACTGACTAGGTAGCTTCTTCAGTGATATTTATAAATCTATTTCACCAGAAAAATAAATTATATTCCTAAATCTTGTTGGGGATGGGGAAGGCTTATTTTCCAACCTTTAGACAATTTCCCCACAAATATAATGTTGCCACCATAATCACTGTTTCTCTGGCAAATGTTCAAATGAGTACCATTCTTTAGTTATGTCAGCCTATATAGCTAGTATATGTGATGCCACTTCTAAAGAATCAAATCACCTTCATTTCCTCCATCTTACAAAGGTAAGAAGAAAGTTCCAATCAAACAGCTTTTTCCCCAATAACTCTCTATGGAACAGACTATCATTAAAAGAAGCAGATAATATATATTCCAAAATTATTTTTTGTGGGGAGCCTCACTTATTTTCCACCCTACAAAATGTTTCCCCGCAGGCACAACGTTGAAAATCTGTCACTACTCTATTGCTATTTCCATGGTAAATTTTCAGATGGATGCTCCATCCATTAGTTCCACCAGTTTGGACCCTCACTGCTAGAATTCATCATGCGATATCTATGAAACCAAATCAGCCTCATTTCCTTTATATTCCAATTGTAAAGAAGAAGTTCCCCCACCCACAAGAACTGTCACTCTGTGAAACACTCTCATGCCAGTATTTCCCTGAATGTTAAAATCTTAACCATTTCTAGTCAAGGCTAAATCATTATCTATCCTCATTATTCTCATAATATTTAATTCCTATCACACACCTCATCATTACCATTTTAACAGTAAACCTCTAATAAACCTTGTATTGAGTGAATTAGTATTAAAAAAAAAGTATAACACACACATCTGCCTAACTTTTAGCTCAAGTATAAACCTTGTACATTGTGGTGTAGTGGATATCAGCACAGAACGAGAAATCAGGAAGCCGAGTTCGAATTCCAGTTAAATTCATTGCATTCACTTATGCGCAAATACCCTTGGGAAAGGTATTAATCCATCTCTTCCTTCCAGTTATGGGTTAAATAACAGGACAGATTGGGTTCTATAGCCTTGGCTGGCAACCAGTCTACCACAGAAAGCAATGGCAACCTACTGCGGGATAATCTTCTGCCCAGTCATTCATGTCTCTTTCAAGACATGATCGCCCAAGTGTGTTTCATGTATGGCACTTAATTGACTGATAAACCTGAGATATATTTACGTATCAATTCATTGTGATACTTTTCTCTAAGAATTACACCTTTATGCAAATTAATTGAAACAACTACTTTAGTTTCCTTTCTTTCACTATACGGTCAGTTTTAGACCCACTGGAGTGACAGTGTGTAATTAGTTTCTATTTTTTTGCTCAGATTAGTTCATTTGCAGTGGTATGCAGTAATATGAATCTATTTTCGGGACATATGATGAAATTTGTTTAGCCTTGAAAAATATTGCGTCTTCCGTGATTGCATCAGATTTTATCACGCCCAAACACTATTATTGCCTTGACTGTCAATTAATTGTCCTACAGCCATTGTTTGTGATGAACTTTACTCCAAGGAAGCGTACAAAAATTGTAATGCGGCTCAAACACACTAGGAAGCCTTAGAGAGAGATCACAGATGTTGTTGGTATCAGCCTTTCAACTGTCAGTCATATCATCAAGGCAAAGACACAAATCAGATCCATCAGTCCAAAAACTGAAGGAAAATGTGTAAAGGAAGAGAAAAACAATGCCAAGAGATATAGTATACGTGATCATGGAAAGTGTGAAAGATCCTAGGAAGACATTATTCATTTTGTTTCAATATATTTGCACAAGAGTGCCGGTTCACACTCCACCCAAGTCTATTGAACAGGTTAAGAGGTTCATCCCTTGTTCCCTGTTTAGGATGTGGTTTCCGGCTTTCTCTTTTCCAATCTTTTCACTATTACGTAACCCCCTGCACATCAGTGGCATTACCGCCTTGCTCAGGGTGATACGGTAAAAAAAAAAACAAAAAACAATAAGGATCAATATGTTATCCAATTACAATTAAGCAAGCTAAGCTAACTATAGCTAAACTAGTTCTTAAGAGTAACAAACTCTGATCAGGTAAAGAAGCTGTTGGTCGAATAATATTTGAATTTGTCTATATTTTTGAGATGAGGTATAGTAATTATTTACATTATTTGAAGTGTTGTCCCCATCTTTGTTGCCCTATTCACCTTCAATATCTGTTTATATTTCTGAGATGAGGTTATGTAATTATTCACATTATTTGCGTTGTTCACACTGTTGTCCTCATCTTTGTTGCCATATTCACGTTTCGGCTGTTGTACACTTTGACCTTCTATAGGTGATCTCCCCTCTTTTTTTCTCTCTTCTGCTCTCTCTCTCCCTCTTTTTCTTTCTCTCTTCTGCTCTCTCCCCCTCTTTTTCTCTCTCCTCTCTCTCTCTCTCTCCTCTTTTTTTCTTTTTTTCTCTCACCTGCTTTTTCTCCTCTTTTTCTCTCACCTGGTTTTTCTTTTTTTCTTTTGCCTGCTTTCTTTTCATCTTTTTCTTTACTTTTCTGTGTAATCAAAATGAAGAAAGGCATTAATCTAGGTTTTATCTCCTCGTCCCAACTATAGCTTAAACAGCAGAGACTAGCCTTGAGTGGCAGCCAATCTAGGAGATGGACAACTATGAATTTAAAGCAACTGGAGATGGTAACACTATCTTTCACAAGACATAGTATTTCCTATATAGTGGTCATTTTATTTTTCTGAAAGGCTTTCTTTTCGTTCAGCCAAGAATTTTCTTTTCAAAAACCCACAAATAAAATCACATTTTTTTAAAATACCATCTGATTTTTTGAGTTTTTCAGTCTAAAAAATATTCAGCATCCCCTTATAGATGCCATTTTCTTTAAAATAAAAAAATAATGATAATAAAAGCTTAATCTGAATAAAATGTTAATAAATAGAAGTAAACTAGTCAAGCAATTTTAGGAGGAAAAATTGATTGGAGAAAAAAATATTGCTTCAAGGGTTATCAATAAACCAATAGTTCATTGCCTTGTGTAATCACCTATGTCACCTGAACCAATCAACTTGCTTCAGTCAGTTTCTTCGTCAAACAATAAGAAAATCACTGATGTGAATGCTTATCCATCCGTAGGTTTTTCTTAAATGTTATAAGCACAATTACTTCCCACCCTTTCTCTTTCCACTCTTTCTCTTCTCACCCTTTCTCATTCTCATTCTGTTATCATAAAGTACTTTTACTTTATCTCCCTTTGTTTCTCTCTTTATCTCTCTGTAATTCTTCCTCTCTCGCTTTAGACATTTGTTTGTCTTCTTTCTTATTTTGCTTTTATCAATCCTGACCTGGCTCCTTGACTTCAGCCACTTACCCGCCAAATTGACATGGCTACCCTCTATCTTTTCTATAAATATTTGCATGGTAATTGTTTCCATGAGTTTTTCTTCTTAGTGCCTTGACTGCCTGAATTTAAATGCACTACTAGATTGGCAACTAGACTTTTGTTTTTCTTCTCTTTCTTTCACTCCTTCACATTCCTCCACTTTTTCTTTTGCTTCATCACTTTCCTGACCCTTTCTGTCTTTCCATTTTTTTCCTCCTCCTTTCTTTCCTTCTTTTTTCTCTCCTACTTACTTCTCTTTCTACTTTCTTTCTTTTTTTCTCTCACTCTTACTTTCCTTCCCTAGTTCTCTACTTTTTCCAACCTATTTTCCTCTTCTTTCTAATCTGTCTATCACATTTTTTCTCTGTCATTTCCTCTGTCTCTTTCCATCACTCAGTTACTCTCTTTCGATTGTTTGCATCTCTTTTCTCATAATTTCAAGAATTTTATCCTTCACAAGAATATTAATCAAATGAAGACTTTTAGGGGTCCAGTAAGAACAACATCTGTGGGTCATTACCTTATTGTATCAATATCAATCAAATAAACTATTGTTATTGCCAGTTAATTTTTTGTATTTTTTAAATATTTATATTGGGAATGATGCCTGGTTACATTCTCTTTATCAATGATGAAAATATTTATAATAGATGAAAGGCATTAATTTGACTTGTACTCTAATATTTAGATATATTAGTTTCTTAAATTGGAATATCATTAAAAAGTGCAATTATCAGACAAAAAAAGCAATATCTCTTTTTGCAAAGACACTAAAATCAAGTGTGAAAGCAATTTAAATAGAATTGACACACAGACAAATAATTACAGACTGATAAGTGCTGATAATGAGGGAGAGATATATAAAATTATTGAAATAGATATGCAGACACCGAGATAGATAAACATGAAGACACTGGCAAACATAGATAGACGTACATGAAGACACTGGCATACATAGATAGACGTACATGAAGACATTGACAGACATGAAGACAATGGCATACAAAGATAAAGACACTGGCATACATAGATAGACAGACATAAACGCACTGGCAGACATAGATAGACAGACATGAAGACACTGGCATAGACAGGTACACAGACATAAAGACACTGGCATAGACAGGTACACAGACATAAAGACACTGGCATAGACAGACAGACAGACAAAGACACTGGCAGAGACAGATAGACAGACATGAAGACACTGGCATAGATAGACAGACATAAAGACACTGACATAGATAGACAGACATGAAGACACTGGCATAGATAGACATGAAGACAATGCGATAGATAGACAGACATGAAGACACTGGTATAGATAGACAGACATGAAGACACTGGCATAGATAGACAGACATGGAGACACTGGCATAGATAGACAGACATGAAGACAATGGCATATATAGACAGACATAGATGAAGACAATGGCATACACAGACAGACATAGACGAGGACAATGGCATACACAGACAAACAGCCATGAAGACACTGGCATACACAGATAAACATGAAGACAATAGCATTTATAGATAGACAGACATGAAGACACTGGCATACATAGATAGACAGACATAAAGACACTGGCAGACATAGACAGACAGACATAAAAACAATGGCATAGACAGACAGACAGACATAAAGACACTGGCATAGACAGACAGACAGACAAAGACACTGGCATAGATAGATAGACAGACATGAAGACACTGGCGTACATAGATGTACAGACATGAAGACAATGGCATAGGCAGACAAAGACACTGATAAAGACAGATAGACAGACATAAAAACAATGGCATAGATAGACAGACATGAAGACACTGGCATAGATAGACAGACATGAAGACACTGGCATAGATAGACAGACATGAAGACACTGGCATAGATAGACAGACATGAAGACACTGGCATAGATAGACAGACATGAAGACACTGGCATAGATAGACAGACATGAAGACACAGGCATAGATAGACAGACATGAAGACACAGGCATAGATAGACAGACATGAAGACACAGGCATAGATAGACAGACATGAAGACAATGGCATAGACAGACAGACATAGATGAAGACAATGGCATAGACAGACAGACATAGATGAAGACAATGGCATACTCAGACAGACAGACATGAAGACACTGGCATACACAGATAGACGTGAAGACAATAGCATTTATAGATAGACAGACATGAAGACACTGGCATACATAGACAGACATGAAGCCAATGGCATAGGCAGTCAAAGACACTGGCAGAGAAAGATAGACAGACATAAAGACAATGGCATAGATAGACAGATATAAAGACTGGCATAGATAGATAGACAGACATGAAGACACTGGCATAGATAGACAGACATGTAGACAATGGGTATAGATAGACAGACATGAAGACACTGGCATAGATAGACAGACATGAAGACACTGGGTAGCATAGATAGACAGACATAAAGACACTGGGCATAGATAGACAGACATAAAGACACTAGCATAGATAGACAGATATGAAAACAATGCATAGATAGACAGACATGAAAACACTGGCATAGATAGACAGACATGAAGACACTGGCATAGATAGACAGACATGAAGACACTGGCATAGATAGACAGACATGAAGACACTGGCATAGATAGACAGAGATGAAGACACTGGCATAGATAGACAGACATGAAGACACTGGCATAAATAGACAGACATGAAGACACTGGCATAGATAGACAGACATGAAGACACTGGGCATATATAGACAGACATGAAGACACTGGCATAGATAGATAGACATGAAGACACTGGCATAGACAGACAGACATGAAGACACTGGGCATAGATAGACAGGAAGACAATGGCATAGATAGACAGACAGACACAGACGACAATGGGTATAGAGAGACAGACATGAAGACACCCGGCAAAGATAGACAGACATACACACTGCATAGATAGACAGAGATGAAGACACCTGCATAGATAGACAGAGATGTACACTGCATAAATAGACAGACATGAAGACACTAGCATAGATAGAAGGGACATGTAGACACTGGCATAAACAGACAGTGACATGAAGACACTAAGCTAGATAGACATGAAGACAATGGCATAGATAGACAGACAGACGACAATGGCATAGAGGACAGACATGAAGACACTGGCATAGATAGACATACATGAAGATACTAGGCATAGATAGACAGACATAAAGACACTGGCACAGAGAGACATGAAGACAATGCATAGATAGATGGGGACATGAAGACAATGGCATAGATAGACAGACATGAAGACACTGGCATAGATAGACAGACATGAAGACAATGGCATAGATAGACAGACATGAAGACACTGGCATAGATAGACAGACATAAAGACACTAGCATAGCTAGACAGGCATAAAGACACTGGCATAGATAGACATGGAAGACAATGCCATAGATAGACAGACATGAAGACACTGGCAAAGATAGACAGACATGAAGACACTGGCATAGATAGACAGACATGAAGACACTGGCATAGATAGACAGTCATGAAGACAATGTCATAGATAGACAGACATAAAGACACTGGCATAGATAGACATGAAGACAATGGCATAAATAGACAGACATGAAGACACTGGCATAGATAAACAGACATGAAGACAATGGCATAGATAGACAGATATGAAGACACTGGGCAGTTAGACAGACATGAAGACACTGGCATAGACAGATAGACAGAGATGATGACACTGTATAGATAGACAGACATGAAGACAATGGCATAGATATATAGACAGATATGACGACAATTGCACAGAAAGACAGACATGAAGACACTGGCATAGATAGACAGACATAAAGACACTGGCATAGATAGACAGACATGAAGACACTGGCATACATACATGTACAGACATGAAGACAATGGCATAGGCAGACAAAGACACTGATAAAGACAGATAGACAGACATAAAAACAATGGCATAGATAGACAGACATGAAGACACTGGCATAGATAGACAGACATGAAGACACTGGCATAGATAGACAGACAAGAAGACACTGGCATAGATAGACAGACAAGAAGACACTGGCATAGATAGACAGACATGAAGACACAGGCATAGATAGACAGACATGAAGACAATGGCATAGACAGACAGACATAGATGAAGACAATGGCATAGACAGACAGACATAGATGAAGACAATGGCATACTCAGACAGACAGACATGAAGACACTGGCATACACAGATAGACGTGAAGACAATAGCATTTATAGATAGACAGACATGAAGACACTGGCATACATAGATAGACAGAGATGAAGCCAATGCATAGGCAGACAAAGACACTGGCAGAGACAGATAGACAGACATAAAGACAATGGCATAGATAGACAGACATAAAGACACTGGCATAGATAGACAGACATGAAGACACTGGCATAGATAGACAGACATGAAGACAATGGCATAGATAGACAGACATGAAGACACTGGCATAGATAGACAGACATAAAGACACCCGGCATAGATAGACAGATATGAAAACAATGGCATAGATAGACAGACATGAAAACACTGGCATAGATAGACAGACATGAAGACACTGGCATAGATAGACAGACATGAAGACACTGGCATAAACAGATAGACAGAGAAGAAGACACTGGCAAAAATAGACAGACATGAAGACACTGGCAAATATAGACAGACATGAAGACACTGGCATATATAGACAGACATGAAGACACTGGCATAGATAGACATGAAGACAATGGCATAGATAGACAGATATAAAGACACTGGCATAGATAGACAGACATGAAGACAATGGCATAGATAGACAGACATAAAGACAATGGCATAGATAGATATACAGACATGAAGACAATGACATAGATAGACAGACATGAAGACACTGGCATAGATAGACAGACATGAAGACACTGGCAAAGATAGACAGACATAAAGACACTGGCATACATAGATAGACAGAGATGAAGCCAATGGCATAGGCAGACAAAGACACTGGCAGAGACAGATAGACAGACATAAAGACAATGGCATAGGATAGAGCTGTGTATATAAAGACACGGCATAGATAGAGAAGGGAAGACAATGCCATAGATAGAGCCAGGACATGAAGACACTGGCAAAGATAGACAGACATGAAGACACTGGCATAGATAGACAGACATGAAGACACTGGGCATAGATAGACAGACATGAAGACAATGGCATAGATAGACAGACATAAAGACACTGGCATAGATAGACATGAAGACAATGGCATAAATAGACAGACATGAAGACACTGGCATAGATAAACAGAATACAGCCATCAGCTGGGTAGATAGACAAAGATATAGACACACTGGCAAAGTTAGACAGACATGAAGACACTGGCATAGACAGAGGAAGACAGAGATGATGACACTGGCATAGATAGACAGACATGAAGACAATGGCATAGATATATAGACAGACAGACACAACGTGCCTGTGTACATACATAGTAAGACACTCACACAGACAGACAGACAAAAAGACACACACAGACAGAGACAGACAGACATGGAAGACACACACACATACATGCATGTACAGACATGAAGACAATGGCATAGGCAGACAAAGACACTGATAAAGACAGATAGACAGACATAAAAACAATGGCAGGATAGACAGACATGAAGACACTGGCATAGATAGACAGACATGAAGACACTGGCATAGATAGACAGACAAGAAGACACTAGCATAGATAGACAGACAAGAAGACACTGGCATAGATAGACAGACATGAAGACACAGGCATAGATAGACAGACATGAAGACAATGGGTATAGACAGACAGACATAGATGAAGACAATGGCATAGACAGACAGACATAGATGAAGACAATGGCATACTCAGACAGACAGACATGAAGACACTGGGCATACACAGATAGACGTGAAGACAATAGCATTTATAGATAGACAGACATGAAGACACTGGCATACATAGATAGACAGAGATGAAGCCAATGGCATAGGCAGACAAAGACACTGGCAGAGACAGATAGACAGACATAAAGACAATGGCATAGATAGACAGACATAAAGACACTGGCATAGATAGACAGACATGAAGACACTGGCATAGATAGACAGACATGAAGACAATGGCATAGATAGACAGACATGAAGACACTGGCATAGATAGACAGACATAAAGACACTGGCATAGATAGACAGATATGAAAACAATGGCATAGATAGACAGACATGAAAACACTGGCATAGATAGACAGACATGAAGACACTGGCATAGATAGACAGACATGAAGACACTGGCATAAACAGATAGACAGAGAAGAAGACACTGGCAAAAATAGACAGACATGAAGACACTGGCAAAAATAGACAGACATGAAGACACTGGCATATATAGACAGACATGAAGACACTGGCATAGATAGACATGAAGACAATGGCATAGATAGACAGATATAAAGACACTGGCATAGATAGACAGACATGAAGACAATGGCATAGATAGACAGACATAAAGACAATGGCATAGATAGATATACAGACATGAAGACAATGACATAGATAGACAGACATGAAGACACTGGCATAGATAGACAGACATGAAGACACTGGCAAAGATAGACAGACATAAAGACACTGGCATACATAGATAGACAGAGATGAAGCCAATGGCATAGGCAGACAAAGTCACTGGCAGAGACAGATAGACAGACATAAAGACAATGGCATAGATAGACAGACATAAAGACACTGGCATAGATAGACAGACATGAAGACACTGGCATAGATAGACAGACATGAAGACAATGGCATAGATAGACAGACATGAAGACACTGGCATAGATAGACAGACATAAAGACACTGGCATAGATAGACAGATATGAAAACAATGGCATAGATAGACAGACATGAAAACACTGGCATAGATAGACAGACATGAAGACACTGGCATAGATAGACAGACATGAAGACACTGGCATAAACAGATAGACAGAGAAGAAGACACTGGCAAAAATAGACAGACATGAAGACACTGGCAAAAATAGACAGACATGAAGACACTGGCATATATAGACAGACATGAAGACACTGGCATAGATAGACATGAAGACAATGGCATAGATAGACAGATATAAAGACACTGGCATAGATAGACAGACATGAAGACAATGGCATAGATAGACAGACATAAAGACAATGGCATAAATAGATATACAGACATGAAGACAATGACATAGATAGACAGACATGAAGACACTGGCAAAGATAGACAGACATGAAGACACTGGCATAGATAGACAGACATGAAGACACTGGCATAGATAGACAGACATGAAGACACTGGCATAGATAGACAGACATGAAGACACTGGCATAGATAGATAGACATGAAGACAACTGCATAGATAGACAGACATGAAGACACTGGCATAGATAGACATACATGAAGACACTGGCATATATAGACAGACATGAAGACAATGGTGTATATAGACAGACAGACATGAAGAAAATAGCATACACAGACAGACATAGATAAAGACAATGGCATACACAGACAGACATGAAGACACTGGCATACACAGATAGACATTAAGACAATGGCATTTATAGATAGACATGAAGACACTGGCATCAATAGACTTTCTAGGCACATTCAAACAGTGATACAGGCTTTTTTTATTCCTATCTCTCTTTCACTATTTCTAATTTCATAGCAAGTTATCTGGGTCCCATCAATCAAAATATTCTTGATACTGATGGTTATTCTCATATTCAATTCAATTTCCAAATTCAGCACAAAAAAAGAGAATCCATGTTCAATATTTTTTTTCTGCTGTCTGCAAAAAAGAAAAAAGAAATAGTGATTTATGTCAGAAGATCCCATTAAAACTCAAGCCAACATTGCTAACCACTTTTCTGAAAAGTTCAAATAAAAGAAGCTATATTTTATAGATTAGCATTCATCTTTCTTCACATGACCTTCTTTCGGATAAGCAATATGGCTTCCATTTATCCAGGTCTGCTAAGAATGCGTTAACAGCCATAACAGAATGTTTTAGATAAGAATAGCAAAACTCAAGCTGTGGCCCTAGATATCTTAAAGACATTTAATGGGGTTAGATATGATGGCTTTTGCCAAACGCTCAAGGAATACAGAGTCTCTGAACAAATATTTAGCTTAATTCAATCATTCGTAACAAATGATAGAATGAAGGTCGTATTGAATGGACATGTTTCTAGTTCATATCATATTAATGCAGGGCTACCCCAGAGATCAATCTTCAGATCTAAGCTTTTTCTGATCTTCATCAATGACCTTCCTGATGCCATCAGATCCCAAATAGGTATCTATACAAATGACACAACTGTTTACACTTGTCATAGTAGCAAGTCTGAGAGATTCTATAAAGTAGAACTGGCAACTGCTCTTAAAAATCACTTCTAATCAATGGTTAACTGGTGCAAGAAATGGCTTGTAAATTTTAATGCCTCCAAAACAAAATTGCTTTCATTTAATCACCACAGAGAATCTTTTCTGCCTGCCATCAGCATGGCTGATGCTAACCTCTTGGTGAGCAACACTTTGTCCTTCATAAACTTACACTGTCCACTGAGATGAAGTCCAGTGACTATATCAAATCAATTACTAGTTCTGTTGCTAGAAAAATTTGTTTAATGTGTCATGCTAGACGATTCTTTTCATCAGAATCCTTCTTGCACATTTTTAAATCTACCATTCATCCATGCATTCAAAGAAGGGTCTGTAATATTATCAATCCTGACCTGGCATCTAGACATCAGTCACTTTCTCACCCATGTGACATGGCTTTTCTTTGTCTTTTTTACAAATATTTTCATGGAAATTGTTCTGATGAGCTTTACTTGGTACCTTGACCGTGTGAATTTAAGTGTGATACTAGACTAGCAATTAAGTCTCACTGTATTACTGTTGAACTAACTGGATGTAACAATGTGTTCTATTGTAATAGCATAGAATATTGCTGCTATATCAAACCTGGTATTCCAGTTATACATCTCGACATTTTCAACAAAAGTGTCTGTAATATAATCAATCCTGACCTGGCTCCTTGACTTCAGCCACTTACCCGCCAAATTGACATGGCTACCCTCTATCTTTTCTATAAATATTTGCATGGTAATTGTTTCCATGAGTTTTTCTTCCTAGTGCTTTGACTGCCTGAATTTAAATGCACTACGAGATTGGCAACTAGGTCTCACCATTTTATTGTTGAACTAGCAAAATGCAATTGTCAGTTCTATTCTAACAGCTTCTTTGCTTTCATTTCTCATCTGTGGAACTTCCTTCTGATTTCTCAATTTCCCTGCCACCTACAATCTTCAAAAATTTAAATGCAACATCTCTCTCTCTCTCTCTCTCTCTCTCTCTCTCTCTCTCTCTCTCTCTCTCTCTCTCAAATCTATTGCTTTTTTTCTCCTTTTCCTTACTTCTCATTCCCCCTTCACTCCCTGTAGCCCCCTGCATCCTAATGTCATTGTCATTTTGGTTGGGGTGAAACAAACAAAAACAAAACAATTAAGCTGTGACATTTGTCAAAAATCAAAAAATATTGAACATTTTTAATCATTTTACAAGAGGGTCCTGTTCATAATATAAATACAGAGTCAAATTGATCCCTGACTTTTTAAAGAGTTATCTGTACTTTATTATTATGTACAAATGTGAAGTTTGATTATATCACTGATATATGATTAGGAGTATAGAAAAAGTACAATATCAGTCATACAGAGTTATCATTGATATAAACACAATTTCAAACATGTAGACAAAAACCAAACTACATATAACTCTTTAAGAAGTCAGGGATCAATTTCACGTTGTATTTATGAAGAGAACACTCCTAAAATGATTGTTTTTAAAAATCAATAATTTTCAATTTACAAATGTTGTGGCTTGAGGAACGGCTAATGAGTGCTAATCAACAAAATTATTTTTAAAAAAACATAGCGTATTATTATTATTTTTTATTTTT
The DNA here is from genome assembly GCA_037127315.1 of Ascarosepion bandense. Classification (NCBI taxonomy): domain Eukaryota; kingdom Metazoa; phylum Mollusca; class Cephalopoda; order Sepiida; family Sepiidae; genus Ascarosepion; species Ascarosepion bandense. The sequence continues at coordinate 991,846 of JBBBDQ010000695.1, read as the reverse complement.
ATTTTATTTTTTACAAGCAGACAAGTCAATTTAAGCTGCAACTACAAACATTACACCTTCATTTACTGAAAACTACTTCATTTGAGTTTTAGTTAATTTAAAAAGTTTAATTTAAATTTAAAATATATGCCAAAGCCTGTAGACATATTTTTAATACAGATTAAAGTGGCATGTTTCATGAACTCCAGTCAGATTAAATTTCCTAGAAAAAGTAAATAAAAGTGTGTGTATCAATTTCTACCAGTTCAAATTTTAATGAATCAGAAGAGGTTCTTGTTTTCATGATGATGTATAAAAACAAATCATTTATTTTCATGATGACACACACAAACTGAAATGAAAAAGATTTCTTCAAAATATTACACTCTTAAAAATTCTTACATGACCTCAGTTAAAGTTACTGTTTTGACTGGAAAAATTGATTTAACAGTGTCAGTAAAATAAAACTGTCATTTTCCATTCCAGGACTGGGTCCTAAATACATTGAAGGAAAAGGGGTTGTCTAGATAAATGAGTAAATAACTATATAGATATAAACAGGCTTAGATATAGGTAGACATAAACAGGCTTAGATATAGGTAGACATAACCAAGATTAGATATAAGTAGACATAAACAGGCTTAGATATAGATAGATATAACCAAGCTTAGATATATGTAGACATAAACAGGCTTAGATATAGATAAACATAATCAAACTTAGATATATGTAGACATAAACAGGCTTAGATATAGGTAGACATAACCAAGATTAGATATAAGTAGACATAAACAGGCTTAGATATAGATAGATATAACCAAGCTTAGATATATGTAGACATAAACAGGCTTAGATATAGATAAACATAATCAAGCTTAGATATATGTAGACATAAACAGGCTTAGATATAGGTAGACATAACCAAGATTAGATATAAGTACACATAAACAGGCTTAGATATAGATAGACATAAACAGGCTTAGATATAGATAGATATAACCAAGCTTAGATATAGATAGACATAATCAGGCTTAGATATAGATAGACATAATCAAGCTTAGATATAGGTAGACATAAACAGGCTTAGATATAAGTAAAAATAAACAGGCTTAGATATAAATAGACATAGACTTAGATAAAGATATACATAAACAGGCTTAGCTATATGTCGACATAAACAGGCTTATATATAGGTAGACATAAACTGGCTTAGATGTAGGTAGACATAAACAGGCTTAGATATAGGTAGACATAAACAGGCTTAGATATAGGTAGACATAAACAGGCTTAGATATAGGTAGACATAAACAGGCTTAGATATAAGTAGACATAGACTTAGATAAAGATAAACATAAACAGATTTAGATATAGGTAGACATAAACAGGCTTAGATATAGGTAGACATAAACAGGCTTAGATATAGTTAGACATAAACTGGCTTAGATATAAGTAGACATAGACTTAGATAAACATAAACAGGCTTAGATATAGGTAGATATAAACAGGCTTAGATATAGGTAGACATAAACTGGCTTAGATATAAGTAGATATAGACTGAGATAAACATAAACAGGCTTAGACATAGGTAGACATAAACAGTCTTAGATATAGGTAGACATAAACAGGCTCAGATATAGGTAGACATATACAGGCTTAGATATAAGTAGACATAGACTTAGATAAAGATAAACATAAACAGGTTTAGATATAGGTAGACATAAACAGGCTCAGATATAGGTAGACATAAACAGGATTAGATATAGGTATACATAAACAGGCTAAGATATAGGTAGACATAAAAAGGCTTAGATATAGGTAGACATAAACAAGCTTAGATATAAGTAGACATAGACTTAGATAAAGATAAACATAAACAGGCTTAGATATAGGTAGACATAAACAGGCTTAGATATAGGTAGATATAAACAGTCTTAGATATAGGTAGACATAAACAGGCTTAGCTATATGTCGACATAAACAGGCTTCGAAATAGGTAGACATAAACAGGCTTAGATATAAGTAGACATAAACAGGCTTAGATATAAGTAGACATAAACAGGCTTAGATATAAGTAGACATAGACATAGATAAACATAAACATAAACAGTCTTAGATATAGGTAGACATAAACAGGCTTAGATATAGGTAGACATAGACTTAGATAAACATAAACAGGCTTAGATATAGGTAGACATAAACAGGCTTAGATAACATAGGTAGACATAAACAGTCTTAGATATAAGTAGACATAGACTTAGATAAAGATAAACATAAACAGGCTCAGATATAGGTAGACATAAACAGGCTTAGATATAGGTAGACAAAAACTGGCTTAGATATAGGTAGACATAAACAGGCTTAGATATAGGTAGACATAAACAGGCTTAGATATATAAGTAGACATAAACAGGCTTAGATATAGGTAGACATAGACTTAGATAAACATAAACAGGCTTAGATATAGGTAGACATAAACAGGCTTAGATATAGGTAGACATAAACAGGCTTAGATATAAGTAGACATGAACAGGCTTAGATATAGGTAGACATAAACAGGCTTAGATATAAGTAGACATAAACAGGCTTAGATATAAGTAGACATAAACAGGCTTAGATATAAGTAGACATAGACATAGATAAACATAAACAGGCTTAGATATAGGTAGACATAAACAGGCTTAGATATAGGTAGGCATAAACTGGCTTAGATATAAGTAGACATAGACTTAGATAAACATAAACAGGTTTAGATATAGGTAGACATAGACAGGCTTACATATAGGTAGACATAAACAGGCTTAGATATAAGTAGACATAAATAGGCTTAGATATAGGTAGACATATACAGGCTTAGATATAGGTAGACATAGACTTAGATAAACATAAACAGGCTTAGATATAGGTAGACATAAACAGGCTTAGATATAGGTAGACATACACTGGCTTAGATATAAGTAGACATAGACTTAGATAAACATAAACAGGCTTAGATATAGGTAGACATAAACTGGCTTAGATATAAGTAGACATAGACTTAGATAAACATAAACAGGCTTAGATATAGGTAGACATAAACAGGCTTAGATATAAGTAGACATAGACTTAGATAAAGATATGCATAAACAGGCTTAGCTATATGTCGACATAAACAGGCTTAGATATAGGTAGACATAAACAGGCTTAGATATAAGTAGACATAAACAGGCTTAGATATAGGTAGACATAAACAGGCTTAGATATAAGTAGACATAAACAGGCTTAGATATAAGTAGACATAGACATAGATAAACATAAACAGGCTTAGATATAGGTAGACATAAACAGGCTTAGATATAGGTAGGCATAAACTGGCTTAGATATAAGTAGACATAGACTTAGATAAACATAAACAGGTTTAGATATAGATAGACATAGACAGGCTTACATATAGGTAGACATAAACAGGCTTAGATATAAGTAGACATAAATAGGCTTAGATATAGGTAGACATAAACAGACTTAGATATAGGTAGACATAGACTTAGATAAACATAAACAGGCTTAGATATAGGTAGGACATAAACAGGCTTAGATATAGGTAGACATACACTGGCTTAGATATAAGTAGACATAGACTTAGATAAACATAAACAGGCTTAGATATAGGTAGACATAAACTGGCTTAGATATAAGTAGACATAGACTTAGATAAAGATAAACATAAACAGGCTCAGATATAGGTAGACATAAACAGGCTTAGATATATAGGTAGACATAAACAGGCTTAGATATAAGTAGACATAGACTTAGATAAAGATAAACATAAACAGGCTCAGATATAGGTAGACATAAACAGGCTTAGATATAGGTGGACATAAACAGGCTTAGATATAGGTATACATAAACAGGCTTAGATATAGGTAGACATAAACAGGCTTAGATATAAGTAGACATAGACTTAGATAAAGATAAACATAAACAGACTCAGATATAGGTAGACATAAACAGGCTTAGATATAGGTAGGCATAAACTGGCTTAGATATATAGGTAGACATAAACAGGCTTAGATATAAGTAGACATAGACTTAGATAAAGATAAACATAAACAGGCTCAGATATAGGTAGACATAAACAGGCTTAGATATAGGTAGGCATAAACTGGCTTAGATATATAGGTAGACATAAACAGGCTTAGATATAGGTAGACATAAACAGGCTCAGATATAGGTAGACATAAACAGTCTTAGATATAGGTAGACATAAACAGGCTTAGATATAGGTAGACATAAACAGGTTTAGATATATAGGTAGACATAAACAGGCTTAGATATAAGTAGACATAGACTTAGATAAAGATAAACATAAACAGGCTCAGATATAGGTAGACATAAACAGGCTTAGATATAGGTAGGCATAAACTGGCTTAGATATATAGGTAGACATAAACAGGCTTAGATATAAGTAGACATAGACTTAGATAAAGATAAACATAAACCGGCTCAGATATAGGTAGACATAAACAGGCTCAGATATAGGTAGACATAAACAGGCTCAGATATAGGTAGACATAAACCGGCTTAGATATAGGTAGACATAAACAGGCTTAGATATATAGGTAGACATAAACAGGCTTAGATATAAGTAGACATAGACTTAGATAAAGATAAACATAAACAGGCTCAGATATAGGTAGACATAAACAGGCTTAGATATAGGTTGACATAAACAGGTTTAGATATAGGTAGACATAAACAGGCTTAGATATAGGTAGACATAAACAGGCTTAGATATAAGTAGACATAACCTTGCTTAGATATAGATAGACATAAACAGGCTTACATATTGATACAGATATGAAGATATGAACACAGATAGATATTAGATTGTCAAACAGAAAATGACATTTTTTTATTGTTTATTTATCCGGTCATAAAACAAAGTAACCTTTTTAGTATATATAAAATCTGAATTTATCCCTGGCTGTTTCTGTCAAGATTATTTTTCTTTCAATGTATTGATCTTCTAAACCTTGATGAAAATGATTTTAACAAAACAATGTCAAGTAATTTTATTCTTTGGATACAAACTGGGAAAAAGAACCATTTTTTACATCAAATCATTACATGCCATTATAAATAGATACTCTTTGACAACAGTCCGAGAGTAAAGCTGTAGTTAGATGTAAGAGAATCACCAAAGCAATGTCCAAAACTTCCACTGCACCCAAAACTGTTTATGGTTATTGTATGGTGATCTTTCAAAGGGGTTTTTTCTATATTCTTGCTCAAAAAAAAACAATAATAGCATATTGTGAAGAAAATGAACATCTCATGAAAAATTGTAAAAGAAACAGGCTAGACTTGTGAAAAGGGATGGCCCGAATTTTTCTGCATGATAACACAGAGCCACACGCTTCTCAATCAACTGTCCAAAAGCTGCATAGCCTGAATTATAAAATTATGCCTCATCCTTCATATTCACCTGATATTTCTCCAATGGATTATCACTTATTTATGCATTTTGAGCTTCTCGTATACAATAGAAATTCTCCAATAAGAATAAGGTACTCAAAGCATTTGAACTGTTTATCACATCAAAGGATCAGAATTTTTTTAAAAACAGGAGCATCAACATGGTGCCTATTTCAATTAAAGAAATTAGTTATTGAACATTTCAGAAGTGCTTTATTCATTTCCTATAAATTTAATAATTTTATGTCTGAAAAACCTAATCTAATCTAATCTAATCTAATCTAAACTTATTTATAAATGGAACTCTGTGTGTGTGTGTGTGTGTGTATGTGTGTGTGTGTGTGTTACCTATAGACTCCAAAACGGCTGAACCAGTTTTCTTGAAAATTTACACAGTTGTACTATAAGCACCTGCAAGTGTTCTTAGCTAGGTTTTGTGTTGAGGTACCCCCGATAAATATCAAAAATCAATAATCAAAAAAATCGGGTTATAGAAGAAGTGATCCGATTTTAATCAAATTTGATACACTCATAAACAAAGACATAAGAAACAATATTCAGAAGTTTCAAGGTTGCAGTTCTTACAATAGTGCAGAAAATTGATAATATATATATATATATAAAAGGCAAGATGTTTGTGTGTGTGTCTGTTTATCTGTCTGTATGTCCTTTATACAAATCTACAATTTTTATCTAATTCTCACCAAACTTCACACAAATATTCTTTAGGTCTGTGCTCCAGGACAATGGATTAGGTTTAAAGCTTTCATTACACTTGAGCACTGCCAGGCTATACTGCTAGTATATAGATAAATAGATAGTTTGTTAATTTTGCCTGGGAATATCATCTTACACATAGCCACCCGCCCCAGTGAGGACTGAACACACTAAGCTGTTTTAATAATCAATCACACTAGTTTTGCCTATATATATATATATATACTCTGATTTTAGTTTTACACACTCACGCAGAAAGAAAGAAAAATACTGGATTTTAAAATTAAATACACACAGGCTAGGGTTAAATAGGGACTTAGGTGTTTTGAATCTTTATAAATATTTCAATAGTTAAACATTTTTTAGATACACTTAAAAAAAATTTTCTCTAGAACAAAATTTATAAGTATTATTAAAGATCGGTTTACGTTTACAAATATTTTTAAAAATCTGTCGCTTTCTGCGTCACGTGATGTAAACAATCTCTCAGTGAAATACATTTCTAATTTAAATTTTAAAATCATTTGTTTCTGATGAAAGGCCAAGGACAGTCTGAAATATCAAATATAATAATAGAAATAAATAAATACTGTCAAAAAAACACATTTTTAAACTTACAACTTTTTAGTAGTTTTCCTATATATATATATATATATAGTTTTCATTAAAAATGACAGACAATGTATTATCATTAATTTTTTTTATATAATTTTTCATGTGATCATATAATTTTTTCTTTTCGGAATTCAAATGATATAAAAATTGTCTAAAGGTTTTGTCCTTTTGAGCACTTTCAACTATACTTTTTGCCACCATCAAGAATTAATTTTGTTTTACTCGTAAATAAACACATAAAGTTTATGCATATAGAGTGTTGTGTATGTTAAGTTCCAAACACAGTAAGCACATTGTTACTGTGTTCATAATTGATTTTATTAAGTGTGGGACTTCTCATTTTTATTAGTGATGTCGCCGTTATTTTTAATCTTCTTTTGCATGCGGATGATGCTATTATGTGTGTATTATCAACAAGTATATCATGGATAGGTCCTGGAAGATCCCAATGTGTGTTTAACTGAGATTGGATGGAACTGTTGTATGAAAGGTGCAATGTAAATCTTCTTTTTAATTTTGTGGTGGTGTAGCCAATTTAATTGTTTACAGATTGGGATAGTCAAGGAACACAGTTCTTCAAAGGACATATAAATTTGTAAACGACTGGTTTTCTGCAGTTTAGATTTTGCAGGTGAATTATTATTGATAATGAGGTCGGCAGTTTTGAATTTTTTATAATAGATAATTTAATTTTCTTGTTTCAATTGGTCAGTGTTGCATAATTTTTGATGATATTCCAACGTGAAGATTCATCCTGTTTGCAGTTATTGTGCATTTGATTTTTGTATAAAAAGTTATTGTTTTTGTCCACATGTTTGTGGCTGTCATTTGTTACCTTACAAAGAAAAGTTTGATAAAATATCTTTGTAACATAACCAACAGCAACCATAAACACATGGACAAAAATTTACTGATAAAAGTTCTACTAATTAACCCATAAATGGGGATAAAAAATTGAGAAGAGTTGGCTTCATATTTTCTCAAGGATATTTGCACAAGTGAATATAATGATTTCAACTGGAATTTGAACTCAACTCTCTAATTTCAAGCTGTTATCCATCAACATCTAAGCTTGCAGCAACCTTTCTAGTTACTGACCAACCATGACATCATTTAACTTTGGTAATTATACAAAAACTGGTATTTCAAGATAATATGACCATAAAATCTAAACTTATTTATAAATGGAACTCTGTGTGTGTGTGTGTGTGTGTGTGTGTGTGTGTGTGTGTGTGTGTGTGTGTGTGTGTGTGTGTGTGTGTGTTACCTATAGACTCTGAAATGGCTGAAGCAATTTTCTTGAAAATTTACACATTTGTACTATAAGCGTCTGCAAGTGTTCTTAGCTAAGTTTTGTGTCAAAGTACCCCCAATGAATATTGAAAATCGATAATCGAAAAAATCGGGTTATAGAAGGAGTGATCCGATTTTAATCAAATTTGATACACTCATAGACAAAGACATAAGAAACGATATTCAGAAGTTTCAAGGTTGCAGTTCTTACAATAGTGCAGAAAATTGATAATATATATATATATAAAAGGCAAGATGTTTATGTGTGTGTCTGCTTATCTGCCTCTATATCTGTATTTTTTTTCAGCACTTTTATTTTAGTTTTTGCTTCGGGTTTGGCTCTAAGTAGGTATAATTGTGGTTCTTAGTCTCAGCCATGATACCATTTACTCAGAGAACTTATTTAGCCTTCAAAATTCAGTTTACGATGAAAAAAACTTATTTGATATCTATTCCAGGAAATCAAAATTTGACTTACATCCATTCATTTTTCTTTCAGTCTACGGTTTCGCTTTAACTGGAAATCACTATTACTTTTTAGTCTTTCGTGTCAACGTCCAAAGAGTCTGAGTTCCAGGACCATGGATTAGTTTTAAAGCTTTCATTACACCCAAGCAATGCCAGACTATACTGCTAGTTAGATAAAGAAGAGACTTGAGGTAACAGAGTTCAATTTTAAAAAGACAAAATTGTCAGCAAGTGATACAGCCCAAGATACAAGATACAAGTTGAAGATTTCAGAATGAAGCAAGTGCAAAAATTTAAATATCTTGAAAACATTATCAGATAATGAAAAATGTGACACTGAAATCCAGAGACACATTACAGCAGAAAAAGATACCTTCTAAAAACTTAAAGTATTAAGAAATTCGATGTGAAAGAATTAAAGAGGCAAGAACAATAGAAGAGTAATTAGGAAAACAGTGGATAATGATTTACATTTAAATTTGCATTTCAAATTTTGAAGATCAAAGTTGGCTGAGCCAAAAGAGAGCTCCACAAGCAAAAATTGTAATAGATGAAACTGTTAGCATGGAACTTATGGTTACATCCTCCCAAATCAATTGTAAATTGATAAAAATCTTTTTTGCTAATTTAGTCAGTCAGTTAAGTGCCATACATGATACACACTTGGGTGATCATGTCTCAAAAGACATGACTGGGTGGAAGATTTTTCCACAGTAGATTGCCATTACTTTCTTCAATAGATTAATTACCAACCAATACTATAGAACCCAATCTGTTATTTAACCCATAGCTGGAAGGAAGTGATGGGTATTTGCACATAAGTGAACGCAACAAATTCAACTGGAATTCAATCTCAGCTCTCCAATTTCATGTTTTGAGCCTACATTCACTGCACCACTGCACACATCCAATCTAGTACTGTGCTTAAATTCATAAAGTCTAGGTACCACAGCAAAGAGCTCATCTAAATATTTATAGAAAAGGCAAAAGGAAGCAACTTTATGATGGTAGGAAAGTGATATCATATATATATATATAAGATTAAATATATTGTAAACATTGTGTCTGTTCATTTTTTTAAAAATCCGTTCATACTCACAGATAATCTTTCGCGTTTTATAATTGAAAGATGTAAGTAATGAGCTGTAACTTTAACAGTTGATTTTATTATTCATTTCTCCATGTTCCCAAGTACTTTCAATCTCCTTCCTAGATCATCTTCAGGGGTGTAAGTTATGGTATCAAAACATATCCACAAAACTACATTGCTAAATATTATGGTAAATTTTCTTTTTGCATCAAATGTAGCAGTTGACCAATTGCTTAGTGTTCATTACAACGGGAAGATTATCCAAAATAGAATTTTTTTTTTGTTGTAATGTCATGGTCATGCACATGTTAAAGCATGAAAAGACTGTTCGTTTGATAAACATTTCAGAACATTAATACAGTATTCTTAGCTGATTCTATTATTTAACAGCTAAAGTTTTTTATGAATATCGTCTCAAGGATCTCTAGTTTACTTTTGTTGTTTTCTTAGAGTAGCATAGTTGTGCTATCAATCATTATTTTTTTTACATTGCGAATGTAGACAGAAATGTTGTTGTAGGTGCCTAGAAATGAATGAATGTTCAGACATGTGCAACATAAGACTTCTTGTGAATGTAGTTGTTGTAAATCCAACATATGTATTTGTTTTTTTGTTGGATATACATTCTCCCAAGGGACATTTGAATAGATATATAAGGTTGATTTTGTAATACATCAGTTGGTTGGGAGGAGCTATTAAGGGTAATTAATCTGTGGTTATTTTTCATTACAACAACTTACACTGCTGAAGATGATCTTGGAAGGAGATTGAAAGTACTTAGGAACATAGAAAAATGAATAATAAAATCAACTGTAAAAGTTACAGCTCATTTCTTACATCTTTCAATTATAATACACGAAAGATTATCCATGAGCATGACCAGATTTTATTAAAAATAAGCAAACACAAGTTTGCAATTTATTTAATCTGACATACCTAAAAGAAAACCTGCTTCCTAAATACACACACACACACACACACACACATATATATATATATATATATATATATATATATTCTTTTATTATTTCAAACATTATTTTTAGTGTATACCTGAATTTGAGTAGTTGTTCCATTTATTTTAATCTAATTATTTTGTGTAGACAAAAATTAATAAAGAAAATGTGCTTCAAACCTGCATTCACTTTTGCAGGCAGAACTACCATTTGATTCCATATATCAAAACAGCTATGAAGAGCTTCAGATGCAAACAAGGTTCTATTTTGCCTTTAAAGCACATTGAGTCATTCAGGTTTTTTCTCAAAAAGCATATCTGCTTAGTTTCATATTCAAAATATATATTTTTTGAACAGGAGTAAGGGTTTCTCCCTTGTTTCCTGTTTAGGATTGGGTTTCTAGTTCCTTTCTAACTCTTTACTTCTGATATCTCTGCCTAAACTCTGGAACTTTATTTACTCTTTGTTTTTTTATATATTTTTCTTCAATAGGGGTTGATGGGTTCACCTATAATCTCATTCACACTCCTCATCGGCCTTTTGACCAGAAGTAGCAGTTTATCCCTTTATTCCTGTTTAGGATTGGGCTTCTGGTTCCTTCTAAAGTTTTTTTTCATTCTCTTTTACTCTCAGTATCCCCTTGCATCTTAGTGGCATTTTTGTCTTGTTGGGGTGATTGTGTGTGTGTGTGTGTGTGTGTGTGTGTGTGTGTGTGTGTGTGTGTGTGTGTGTGTGTGAGGTTTGATGATTCTTAGTGCCAAGATTGTTGTTTTTTCCAGTGGTTAACTGATAAGATGTTTTGGTCAGCAGGTTTTTTGTCATAGAGTGATTGATATCAAGATAGACAGAGCAATAATAGGATTGATATGGAAAAGTTTGTCACTTTACTAAGCAAAGTCATATTTTGGGAATACACCACTATGATGTCCTCACTCCTCAGTGCTTTCTTAACAGTAACCATCAATACCATGGGTATATCATACTCAATCTTGAAAATATAAAAAAATATTAAATATAAATATTTATTTGAAATATTTTACATGCAGGCACTTCAAACTTTGTACTTTGAGTTAACATTAATAGGAACTAAAAAACATATTATTTAGGTAAGAAAGTCAGGTACTGAAAATTTAATTAATTTGTAATCAAAATGGTATCATTTGTGCTGGGTACTATATAGTCATGGTTAGTGTTCTCAAGTTAATCTTCTGACTTTCTCTCTCTCTCTCTCTCTCTCTCTCTCTCTCTCTATATATATATATATATATATATATATATATATATATATCAGCATGCAGTGTGGGTATAGAAAAATCCAAAGGAGTATCCTGTACATACCGTGGTAGGATAACTCTAAAAGAGCTCTAAATTTATATGTATATAAATACATATAGAGCAAATATAAGAAAAATTAAGGTATACATGTTATTTCATGGTAAATCGTAAGTGTAGGCCTATTTCAGGCAAACCATCATCAGCTTCCATCTTTATTTTACAAAGGATTTTGCATGAATCTGAAATTCGTGGAAAAATTCGTGGAAAATTCTTCGTAAAATTAAGACAGAAGCTGATGATGGTTCGCCTGAAATAGGCCTATACTTCCGATTCACCATGAAATAACATGTCTGCCTTAATTTTTCTTATATATATATATATATATATATATAGATATAGATATAGATATAGATGTGTGTGTGCGGGTGTACAAAAATTATTTTCAGATAGAGTGTATCTGTAAAAGCAAACAAATGAATAAAAAAGAGAAAAAAGGAAAAAATATTCTTAGCCAACATGTTTTGTCCTTGGAGGAAATTTATCAAGGCAATGTAGGATTTATTTTGTTACACATGTTTATTTCCAAAAGAATGGATGTCACTGGTTTATCAAAACTTAAATTTGAGAATGTTTCTCAGATGGAGGACACAACACCATAATTCAAAGCAAAAAGTAAGCAAGTAATATTAAAGAATTTTTTTTCATGAATAAATGATGTTTGAATTGTGATCAGATTGTTATGGTATAGAATGCATGTATGGGTTGTAAATCTTTAAAAACATGAGGTGATGTATTTAATTGTTTTTTGATTTTTCAACATATTTGGGGAAGTAGTCATTTTTTCAGGAAAGGTGAGATTGGGAAAACATTGAGCATACATATATATATATATATAAACTTATTTATAAATGGAACTTTGTCTGTCTGTGTGTGTGTGTGAGTGTATCCATTACCTATAGACTCCGAAACGGCTTAACCGATTTTCTTGAAAATTTACACAGTTGTACTATAAGCGTCTGCGAGTGTTCTTAGCTAGGTTTTGTGTTGAGGTACCCCAGATAAATATCAAAAATCGATAATCAAATAAATCGGGTTATAGAAGGAGTGGTCCAATTTTAATCAAATTTGATACACTCATAGACAAAGACATAAGAAACGATATTCAGAAGTTTTAAGGTTGCAGTTCTTACAATAGCACAGAAAATCGATAATATATATATATATATATATATATAAAAGGCAACATGTTTGTGTTTGTCTGTTTATATGTCTGTATGTACTTTATACAAATCCACAATTTTTATCCGATTCTCACCAAACTTCACAAATATTCTTTAGGCTGAGTCTGAGTTTCAGGACCATGGATTAGTTTTAAAGCTTTCATTACACCCGAGCAACGCCGGGCTATACTGCTAGTATATATATATATATATATATATATATATATATATATATATATATATATATATATACACACACACACACACACACACACTTATAAACGAACAACTTCAGATTTCTGAATTACTACTGAGTGACTCCTACACATCATCATTGGAAATTTTCTAAAAATAAATGAATCACTAATGAAAAACTATTGATTTATATTCATTTCCTTTATCCAGCATTAATCATATTGAAATGCAATACATTATTTGCATCTAGCAATTTGTGGTTGTTATAACCAATTGCACCGTTATTATGAATTTGAACAGAGAATGATGATCGAGAGAAAAAGTTAATCCAAGAAAGCCCAAAACAAGGAACAAAAATAGAATTTCAAATTGTTTGAAGATTTGAAATTCAGATGGATTATTCAAATCCAGGCCAAGAGACTAGATCTCATAACAGCAAAGACCAAAACAATATCTCTCCATACAGATATCTCCATTAGAGCAGTTGATTTTATTATTCATTTCTCCATGTTCCCAAGTACTTTCAATCTCCTTCCAAGATCATCTCCAGAGGTGTAAGTTGTGGTAACAAAAAATAACCACAATTTAATTATCTAATAACTCCTCCCCACCAACTGATGTATTACATAAAATCAGAGTACAAGAAAAAAAGACAGTCTGCTGTCGAACTCAAACTTGTCAGACTCTCTGCCTCGGGGTGGAGATGAACCCAGAAGGACAAAGTATCATCCGGGAAAAAACAGACAGGAGCATGGCCCTGTCTTATACAAGGTCTACAGGAAATTTTTGCCTGAGATTACAGGCTTAGTGTTTCCATATCAAATAAAATAATTGACTTTGTGTCACATCCAGTCTCATTGGAGAGGTTTCTGGCAAATACCCAGAGTAAAAAAATAAATAAAAAAACATAACTTTAGTAAAAACAAAAACTTATATTTATATGTGAGGTGGGGGGGGGGGGGGGTATTCATCATAAAAAATCCTATTTTTGCATGGCTGATACTAACTTCCCAGAGAGTGACTTATTTTACCTTCTCGAGCTAACGCTTTCTGCCAACATAAAGTGGGAAGATTATATTGAATTAATTAATGATTGGGTCTGCTTCTCAGAAAGTTGGTTCACTGTAATGCGAGATAATTTCTCTCGTCAGAATCTATCTTACATGTTTGTAAGTCTACCATTTATCCATGTACTAAATCTGTGTGTTTATATATATAATAAATCTGTGTGTGCATACTAAATCTCTCTCTCTCTCTCTCTCTCTCTCTCTCTCTACCAGTCATAATTATTAGGCCACCCCAGTTTTTTTAAAAAATGATTATTTCATACTATTTTTTAGTATTTATTGCCAAGTATCGGCTCAGAACGAGAAGCTGGGGAGCCGAGTTCGAATTCCAGTTGCATCCATTGTATTCACTTACGTGCAAATACCCTTGGGAAAGGTATTAATCCGTCTCTTCCTTCCAGTTATGGATTAAATAGCAAGACAGATAAAGCCTTGGTTGGCAACCAGTCTACCGCAGAAAGCAATGGCAACCTACTGTGGGATAGTCTTCTGCCCAGTCAGTCATGTCTCTTTCGAGACATGATCGCCCAAGCGTGTATCACATATGGCACTTAACTGACTGACTGAAATAATTGTAAATGAAAATATAATTGTTCTTTTGTTAATACTGCACAATAACATGTGCATCAAATGAATTTATAAATATTTAATAATTACCTATATTGCAGTTTCATTAATGAAAGAATGAAGAAAATTTAGGCTGATTTGGATGAGTTCATCTTTGCTTCCTTGCCTTGTAAAATTTTGCAAAGTAATAATAACAAAAGAACCATTTTATTTTCATTTGGCAATAAATACTAAAAATAGTACAAAATACATAATTTCTTTTTAAAAAACTGGGATGGCATAATAATTATGGCCAGTAGTGTATATACACACACGTGTGTTTATGTGCTTAATCTCTCCCTCTCTCTGTGAATGTACTAAATCTGTGTGTATGTGTGTGCATCTACTAAATCTATGTGTGTATAAATGCACTAAATGTGTGTGTGTAAATGCATTAAATCTGTAAATGTGTGTGTGCACTAAATCTTTACTAATGTAAATTGGTTCTGTGACAGTAGATTATTTTGGCCATTTAAGTTCTCTTATTAAGTCAGATAAAATAATTGTCAAGTTCGGAACTTGACTAACTCAATGTCACTTTCAGGTTTTCTGTTATGACAGTTGATGTTAATTCCCAACAACTTTGAGTAGTTGCCACCATTCAGGACAGAACCTCTTGCTTACAGCAAATTAGAAAAAAAAATTCTAAATACTGTCACATATTTAAACTTAAGTGATCCAGAAAAAACATCTTATTAAAAATGACCCTCCATATATTTCTCTCTCTCTCTCTCTCTCTATATATATATATATATATATATATATATAGATGAATTTTCACTTAAATTATGCAAAAATGAAAATAACACTGACATCTCATTTTAACAGATATATTTACCAAAATTACACAAAAGTATCTTGAAATAATAAAAAATAAATTTATTCAATAAAAATCATCATTGTCGTCAACCACAGCCTCCAGACAACTTTAGAATCTTCTGCAACTCTTCAAAACGAACTCCTTGGTCAATGCTGCCATAATCTTTGCCTTCAGTTTATCTTTGGTATTACGAAGAGTTTTGATTGGTCTCTTGCTTAACTGCACTCCACACATAATAATCAAGGGGGTTGCAGTCTGGGGAGTTAGGGGGCCAGGTGTAAGGGGTGATGTGGTCTCAGAAATTCAGACCGCTATGACTGGGTTCACCTGCTTGTGTGGCATGGTGCAGAGTCCTGTTGCCAGATACAGGGTTTTCTAATAGCCACGATCTTGATTCAAGGCAGCACTACCTCCTCAAGGCACTTGACATCATCCTCTGTGTTGAGTCTAAGGTCTTGTGGGAAGATGAAGGGAGGTATAATGCTGCCATAACTAGTGATCGCTCCAAACATGATGATGTTGACTAAACATAATTAGCAGATAAATACACACACACACACACACACACACACACACACACATAAATATATTAAACAATAAATTTATCACCTTACATTTCAGCAGACAAAGATACTAGTCGTCTGTCTTGTCAATCCTGTATTTTGTTAACTGAGTTCATGTCAGAAGTGGAAGTTTCAGTCATACAAAGGCCACAATATAAGGACCAGGGGAGTGGGTGCATATACATATATATGGGGTGCCTTTTCTTACAGAGGGACGATGGAGCTCCAGGTGATGCAGGGTTGTCAGAGAGCAGCTGGTTGTGTTAACATGCTACAAAAAGCATCTTTGATGATGGAGGGCCATCGTTTGTGTGGGGATGGATGGTTATTCCAACAGGATAATGCTGCAATCCACGCTGCAAGACGGACCTTGACCTTTCTACAAGAAAATGGGGTCCATCTCTTGGGACATCCTGTATGTTCACTGGACTTGAACCCAATTGAAAATGTTTAGGGATGGATGACAAGAGATGTTTATCGAAATGGCAAACAATATTCAACAAAAAATGAACTTTGTAAAGCCATCTTCAGGAGCTGGAGCAACATCCCCCGCATCTTAATGGAAACGCTTATTTCTAGCATGCCCGACAGAATTTTTG
Organism: Ascarosepion bandense; assembly: GCA_037127315.1. Classification (NCBI taxonomy): domain Eukaryota; kingdom Metazoa; phylum Mollusca; class Cephalopoda; order Sepiida; family Sepiidae; genus Ascarosepion; species Ascarosepion bandense. The sequence continues at coordinate 974,932 of JBBBDQ010000695.1, read as the reverse complement.
AAGTCATCAAAAGCAGTGGAGGTGGACTTCATTATTAAATTTGGTTGTTAAATATTTTCATACACTTTTTGTTCAATTTCGTAGAATTTTTGTCTCTGGTCTTATAATTTTGATCATGTGTAAATCGCCTCATTTTATAAAAATGTAAATTTCTAAATAAAATGTTTGGAATGTAGCTTTTTGTTTCTGTAACCTTTTAGATTGTAGTATTGGTAACCTTAAGTGGGAGGAGTTTAAAATCTATCTGTAAAAAAAAATTTCTTTTTAAAGATTTTTAAGTGGTCTTAAATTTTTGATCAGGAGTGTATATATATATTTGGGTAGAAACCTTTCTTTTAGACATCTTTCATTAAATATGACAAACAAGGAAAATTTAATTTTTTTAATTTAGTTTTTCCAGCATTTTCAAATTTTTCCATTTGGTGGGTGTAAAAGACTTCAAAATTTGCCCATATTGTCCATTTTTCTAAGGGTTTTCTTCCACTTCTTTAGCCCTTTTCAAGGGGCTTTCTTCCACTTCTTTAGCCCTTTTCAAGGGGGCTTTGTTTCAGATCTTGTTAATTTCTCTTCAAGTTTTGACTTTTTAAGATGTATTTTACTTTTGTGTTGCTTTGAATATTAGTAGAAGTATTTATTCTGAGGATGTATATATATATATATATATATATATATATATATCTAATCTAAATCTAAATCTAATCTAAACTTATTTATAAATGAAACTTTGTCTCTGTGTGTATATGTGTCTGTGTGTGGATGTGTCCGTTACCTATAGAATCTGAAATAGCTGAACTGATTTTCTTGAAAATTTACACAGTAGTATTATAAGCGTCTGCGAGTGTTCTTAGCTGGGTTTTGTGTTGAGGTACTCCTGATAAATATCGAAAATCAATAATCGAAAAAATCAGCTTATAGAAGGAGTAGTCCAATTTTAATCAAATTTGATACACTCATAGACAAAGACATAAGAAATGATATTCAGAAGTTTCAAGGTTGCAGTTCTTACAATAGTGCAGAAAATCGATAATATATATGTATATATATATATATATATATATATATATATATATAAAAGGCAAGATGTTTGTGTGTGTATTTGTTTGTCTGCCTGTATGTCTGTATTTTTTTCAGCCCTTTTATTTTAGTTTTTGCTTCAGGTTTGGCTCTAAGTAGGTATAATTGTAGTTCTTAGTCTCAGCCATGATACCATTTACTCAGAGGACTTATTTAGCCTTCAAAATTCGGTTTATGACAAAAAAACTTATTTGATATTGATACCAGGAAATCAAAATTTGACTTACATCCATTCATTTTTCTTTCAGTCTACGGTTTCGCTTTAACTGGAAACAACTATTGCTTTTTAGTCTTTCGTGCCAACGTCCAAAGAGTCTGAGCTCCAGGACAAGGATTAGTTTTAAAGCTTTCATTACACCTAAGCAATGCCAGGCTATACTGCTAGTATATATATATATATATATTTATGCTCTCACACCCTGATTGAGCACTCTGGAAGAATGGTAGACTTTGAAAAACAGTAGCTACTCTGGCGTGTATGCATCACTCATTCAGTAAAATGAATTAGAGCACTCTAGCTATTGAGTGCGTATAATGATAATATATATATGCTAAAAAGTCTACCTTCTTCCACCGAACGCCCATAGACCAGAGGTAGAATCGCCGACTGACGCATATTTGGTCGGGCTTCAATCCTGGGTTAAAAAGCAATCGGAGTCTAACTGTACTGATGAGCTGTGATACAGCGAAACAGATCTGTCTGCGGATGACAATATATATATATATATATATATATATGTGTGTGTGTGTGTGTTCAGAGTAAGCACTTCTACTAGTATTCAAAGCAACACAAAAGTAAAATACATCTGCATGTATATATACACAAACCTAAATTTAGAAGAAGTGAAAATATAAAAAGATTTGAATAGATAGATGATAAAAAGACGATAATGATATAGATAATCAACAGAAATCTATAAACAAATCAGTATAGGTGTATATATCAGCAATTCTAATCATTCAGTCACAAAGATTCAAACTCACAGAATATCTCTGCATACAAAATATCGGTTTATCTGGTTAATTTGTACCTTAAAATGCTTCTCAGGTTTAATAGGTTTCCTTTCTTTCTCATAACAACAAAACATTTTCAATCAGACCACCCAGATTTCTCTCTGTACAAAGTCATTGTTATTTGTCTTTGCCTCTTGACTACAGAACCAAAGTCTCTTGTCAGATTGAGAAGCAGTTCTTAGAAGAGTCAGTTGTCATAGCTACTCAGACATATTCAGAGCAAATGACACACCTGAATTTACAAGAAGTGAAAATGGTTTTAAGTATCTGTCAACCAATGTCTTCTCCATTGCCAGCAGACAGGACACTTATTCAACACTGCTTTCTTTTCTAAGTTAAAAGTAAGAGAAAATTGAACATTCAGTTTCTCTATATACTGAATGGATAAATGGTCACAGGAGATGGAAGAGTTGATCTAGATGGGTTTGAAAACTTGTCCTAAAAAGGAAAAATGAAAATTCAACCTGACAACACTCAATAAGAAGGCAAATATTTCACCTTGAAATGTCATGACACAATAAACAATGCTTGACTATCATCATCAGTCCTATGGCTTAGTGTGATGATAGGGTCATTACATGAATTCTAAATTTTAGTGGTATTTTCTTTAATGAATTTGACTACGAGCAGGGCTTTAAAGCCAGTCACGAAGGAGTTACTGGGTGTAGAAAAATTAGAAAACAGAAACATTACTAGGGAGCGAGAAAAAAAGAAGAATAATCAGGAAGACAATAGATAGCTACTGAAATTGCCTTTACCTTAAGCAAGGTAGTAAAGCCACTAAGACACAAGGGTTACTGGGCGTGGAAGAATTAGAAAACAAAAACATTACTAAGGAGTGAGAACAAAAGAGTAATCAGGAAGACAGTAGATAGTGATTGACATTGCATTTAAAGTTTTGAAGATCAAAGTTGGCTGGAAAATATGGAGCTAGAAGAGAGTTCCACAAGCAAGAAGTGTGAGAAAAGAAACTGTTAGTATAGAATTTAAAGTTACAGTCTGATACTGCACTTAAATTCATAAAGTCTAGGTATCATAGTGAAGCACTCATCTGAACAGTTGCCATTAAGATACTTATAATAATGGCAGAGAGAGGCAACCTTACCACTGTAAGTAAGTGATTGAAGCTGAGCTGCCATAACAGGACCAATAATATTGCTGATTCTTCTTTGGATCTTATCAAGAAGCTTAAGGTAACTAGCATAGGCACTGGACCATATGTGGCAGCAATATTCTAGACATGTACAAATGGTCAACTTATAAATAAGTAGGATCAATTCCAGAGAAAAAAATTGTCTAGTGCAACACAGTGAATCAACATTCTTAGCAGCTGACCTTGTAAAAGAGTCAATATATACTTTTCCCTTCATGTCAGCTGAGAATATTCGCCCAAGGTGGAATGAGTCACTCTCCTGGGTGTTAGCATCAGCCATGCTGATGGAAGGTATTAAGGGGTCTCTCATCTGATTAATAGAAAGCAGTTTTGTACTGGAGACATTAAAATGAACAAGCCATCCATTGCTTCAGTTAACAACAGACTGAAGGTCGTTTTTGACATCAGCCACCAATTTGATCTTATTGACCTGATCATGACAGGATTAAATATTAGGTTGTTCCAAAAGTTCGTAAACACTTGCAAAAAATTGAAATTTTACTTGCGAAGTAATCTAAGGTTACCAGAAAATACTTGCAAAAAACTGAAATTTTACTCGCAAAAACAACAAAATTATCGTTCAAAATAAAGACCATCATTTTCCAAGACTTTCTGCCATTGATCTGCAAACTTTCGGATCTGGGCAAAGTACCATTCAGCCAGCCTCAAATCAAAGAATTCTTGACACGCTTCCTCGACTTCATCAAACGAGTTGAATCGACAGCCCTTCAGAAAGTGTTGCATTGAGGAGAAAAGGCCGTAATCTGATGGAGCACAGTCAGGACTGTAGGCTGGATGTGGCAGAACCTCAATGCCGTCCAGCTCTTCAAACTTGTCTTTGGTCTTCCTGGTGGTGTGTGGCTTGGCATTGTCCTGCTACATCAAAGTGCATTTTCGGTTGATCAGAGCCAGGTACTTTTGCTTCAACTTTTCGTAGACCCGCTCAAGTGGCTGACAGTAAAGTTCGGCACTGATGGCACGACCATTCCGAACCAACTCAAAATGCAAGATTCCTTCAAAGTTCCACCAAACGCACAACATGAATTTCTTGCCAAATCGATCTTTGTTTTGGAACCGATGATGTCTCTTGCCCTTTCTGAACCCATTGCTTGTCTCGATTGTGATGTACCAGATAGACCCATTTCACAAGTGTTTACGAACTTTTGGGACAACCTAATAGTTGTGTAATCGTCATCAAATTTAAATAGGATATTTATCTTTTAACAGGAGGCAAAAGGAAACTCAATGCAAAGGCTGTAAAGACTGTAAGGAAGAAAAAGAAATCAATCAATATTTGACAAAAAAACTTAATCATTATCATCATCATCAGTCCCATGTGATTTGTGGTTGGTTAGTTGTTTTTGGTTAGCAGCATATCAACATTTAAGAGTGAAATCTTAATATTTTTTGTGACATTTTTGGGAGGAGAGGAGAATGATTTTGGTGATACTAATTAATCCATAGCTGGGGGAGAATAGGTGGATTCATATCTTCCCCAAAAGTATTTGCAAGTGAATATAACAAACCCAACTGGAATTGGAACTCAACTCTCTGATTAACAGTTCCAAGCCATTATCCATTAGACCAGCTTCATATCCAAGTTTACAGTACCTGGCATTCCCAAGCCATCACCCATCTAGGTTCTTATCAGGGTTGATATTGCTTAACTTCAGTGATCCTATGGAAACTGGTGTTTCAACATGAGGTAGCTATAAACCCTCCATGTGGTTGTAAGGTGACTGCACAGCTGCGTCCCTGACCAGGTCCTTCCATATGCCTCAGTTGTGTGCTCATTGACATGACACTGTCAGACCATTTTTCCCTCTTTTGCCTAAGGCGGTACCATTTAGAATGGCAGTGAAAAGATTTTGGGCTCTTATGATGTGTCCAGACCATTTCAACTTTCTCTTCTTGACAGTGGATATGAAGCTTTGATATGCCTCCTTCTTATCTGATCATATCTCACAAAGAATCATTTGTGATGGAGATGTCGAGGATGTTTCTGTAGCATTTCATTTCTAATGTTTGGATTTGTAGGGGCCTCAGTGATGCTTGGTAAATTGGTCTTTTGCCAAATACATCCAAAGTCCCCCCAATTTAAATATCAGAAGGTTGGATGTTGAAATGTGGAAAGATAAAATATTTTTTTTTTGTACATTACAGTAAAGATTTATTAACAGAATGACAAAATTGTAAGAAGGAAAATATAAGTGAAATTTGTTAAGTGATCACTATAACATATTTGTGAGAAAAAATGTTCATAGAGAAAATGCATGCAGTTTTGTAGTTAAAATTGTTCAAACAGAAATGTATTTAAAAGGTTCACAGAAGTTTAGAGTTCATGGTTGTGTAGTAGCAGAATGTAAAGTCTTATGTTCCCTCCTCTTTCTGGTAGGTCAGCAACTGGATGAGAAAGAAGGAATAAAGAAATCGTACTTATAATTTTTGTTGTTGTTGCTCTCTTTGGCAGCATGGAGTGAAAAAGAAGAAAAGAATGTTGGAAGAAGAGGTTGGCGTGACTTGACCGAGTCAGCTTGAACTTTCTTCCTTACATTGTGAGATGCTATCAGATACCACTCCCATTCTGACTGTGTTGAAATTTCTTTTGTTACATTGCCACAAAATCTGTCAGCTAACCGCTCCCAATGCTAACTCATCTTGTTGATCTCAACTCTCCAAGTTTTTATTCCCTCCACTGTGACCAGGTATTGAACTCACAACTTTTGGGTCAAGTCACTTTTTGGATCACTCAACCAACACTTTTATCCACTGGGCCATGTGTCCTTCAGGAGAGTTGAGTTACTAAGGGAAATTTACTGAAACTGACATATTCAAAGGCATGTCACATGGAATTAGAACAATATATCCTCCTGTAGATTAAACAACAGGTCTAGTTCAAAATTCTGACATATGGAAGGCCTGAGCATACAATGGCCCAAATGTCATGAAGATAAATTTAAAATAGTGTAAATAGTGACAATACCTCATCATATAAATATAAACAGATCTTGAACAAGGCCAGAGTATACAGCAGCCAAAACCTTGTGAATATGGCAATAAAGTTGAGGACAACAGTCCAAACATTGTAAATAGTGCAAATAGTTACAATACCTCATCTTAGAAATACAGACAGAAGCATTTACTTTATTTATAAGTGGTTGCCATTTATAAAGCTCATTATTCAGAGAGGAGGTAATCTCATTGCAACTTAAACTGACAACAAAAGAAAACAAGTGAAAAGTTAATGAAAATAAACTTATAATCAAAACATTATAATTTGGTTCTATAACATAACTTATACTCAAAGCAAACTACCTGTCAGTCAGTTAAGTGCCATATGCTTTGATACACGCTTTCGAGACATGACTGACCAGGCAGAAGATTATTCTGCAGTAGGATGCTATTGCTTTCTACAGTAGACTGGTTGCCAGCCAAGGCTATAGAACCCAATCTGTCCTGTTATTTAATCCATAACTGGAGGGAAGAGACGGATTAGTACTTTTCCTAAGAGTATTTGTGCGTAAATGAAGGTAAGGAATTCAACTGGAATTCGAACTCTGCTCCCCGATTTCTCATTCCAAGCTGATATCCACTGCACCACAACCTGTATGTGGATAAAAAATGAATTCAGTAAATTTGCAAAAATAGAAAGGGGCATAAGACTAGAATGTGTCATCTTACCAGATTTTTTCGACCTTTACTGTGTGATGATTCTGAGAAAATTAGAATTCCTACCAGGATTCAATATTCATGGTTAATGCAGAAGATACAGTGTTGAGAGAGAATGTAGAAAGGACACTAAAGAAACTCCTCTAGAAGGTTGCAAAAGAAAGTGTGAAAAAAGGACTAAACATCAAATTTTAAGAAGATAGAATGTATGGCTGTCAGCAAAAGAAAGAGCCCAACATGCAAGTTACAAATTGGAGATACCAAAATCAAGCAAGTGCAAAAATTTAAATATTTGGAAAATGTTTTAATAGAGAACAGAAAATTTAACACCAAAATTCAAAGATGCATTGGAATAGATAAAGATCCCTACTAAGCCTAAGCAAAGTATTAAGAAACAGGAAAATTTCATTAGAAACAAAGAAAAAAGTACTTAACTGTATACTATACTTGACCCATAGAACCATGACAACCCAGCATACCCTTTCATAAAACCTCATTATGAAGAGTAGGACATCAATGCTTTATACTTGTATAAGTTTCTTATGTTATGATAGTATTCCTGATGATGCAACCCAGTAGTAAGACTTCCTTTAAAAAATACTGTCTCACAGCAGAATTGAATTCCACTGTGGAACCATGGTAACTCTCCAAAATCTGGAAATTTGGATGGAAATTGCATATGTGAGAGAAAATTTCAAAAGGAAATCACTAACACTGCTGTCAAACAGCTTGTGGTGCAGTGGATATTGGCTCGTAACGAGAAATTGGGGAAACGAGTTTGAATTCCAGTTGAATTCCTTGCATTCACTCAAGCGCAACTACCCTTGGGAAAGGTATTACTCTGTCTATTCTTTCCAGTTATGAATTAAATAAGAGAACAGATTGGGTTCTATAGCTTTGGCAGGCAATCAGTCTGCCGCAGAAAGTAATGGCAACCTACTGCGGGATAACTGAGAAGTTATGCTAATGTTCTTTCCTTCCCGTCTGGCATAGCTAGTCAGAAACATCACTCGGTAAATAAGGGTTGTTACTTTTGCTTACTGAAAGAAAGATTTTTTGAGCTTTGAGAGAGAAAGTATGATTTTCGAGCTTGGTGAACGAAAGTGTGTTTTCTCTGTTGCGAGGAGGTTAAGGTAAATTTTTGTTTTGTTCCCCAAAGGCCTTTACCCCATCAAATCTCTTCTAAATTTCCTTAATTATATGCAAATGTATATGCTGAAATCAAATCGATAATTGTTTATTGAAGAAACCTATCATTTTTCCTGTTTTCGACCACAAAAATGTCAGACTATATGTCACCCCTGACTATCATTTTCATATCTGATTCACCGCTGAAAGACTTGGGGTGTAGGATACTTATTACGGCCCGTTTACTTCTTTTGAGCGATTAGTCTGCGATTTGTTTGGGGTCGGAACTCAATTTCTGTGCATGAATAGCAAAAAGGAAGGCAAATTGGTCGAAAAATCGCCAATCTACGTGTGAAGTCATTCAGCAGTGAATAACATCTTTTGAACCGTTGTTACAGGATGAGATAAACAGCGAAAAGAAGTTCGATATTTTTCTGGTTGTAAAACTGAAAAAAGTTAGGTTTCGTCAATAAACACTTATCGATTTGAGTTCAGTATTTACTTTTGCACGGAAATAAGGATGTTTTCGAAAGATTTGAAAGGATAAAGGCCTTTGGGGAACAAAACAAAAATTTACCGAGTTAGATTTCTGACCCTGTGTTTTTTGGTACTACATTGCCTGGTTGAATGTTCACACCAGATCTGTGATTAAACTTAGAGTTAGATTTTCTTTGCTTTGTTTGTTTCTACTGACACCATTGGTTGATTCCCAATTACAGAATGCTGACCTGCATCATCACAAAGAAAAAATTTTAAGAAACAGAAATTTTGTTCTACAGAGGGGTACTGAAAATACTATGGATCAGACATGTGAGCAACAACAACATTTTTGAGAAAATGGAAACAAAGTCACTTATACTTGGAATCAGAAATTTCTAGAGTACATAAGGAAAGAGGGTTTGGAAAATTTTGACGCTGACAAGACATATTGAAGGCAAGAGGGATAGAGAAAGTCAGAAAATGACTGACCTAACAAGCAGGTGTAAATAGTTAGCAGAACAGGGATTATGAGGTAGCAAAAACAACAAACATTGCGAAGAGCTTCAAAGGACAGAATATTGTAGAGAACCATGATCAGCCACATCCTGAAGGAACACAACTCATAAAAGAAAATTTCCAAGAGATGACAAATTTAAATATTTCTGTTCATCTTCATTTTTTTGCACTTAAATTTTTTTTATTATGTTTTACAAACAGTGATTCTTTTTTTTTTTTTAAATGACAGAGCAGTGACAACATTTGACATTTTTAAACACTCAAATTGATTAAATTTTGCTGAAATATTATGGCCAATGCTGGAGTTACCTCCCCTACCAATGTCAACTTTTTGAGGCATTTGTTTTGTCATCTCTTTCGTTGTTTTTGTTTTTTTATCTCCCCTCACCTCACCCATCTTCAAAGAAAAACATTTGCTTTTAACATTTTCCCTTTTCTTACTTTTTTAATCTATTTTTTTTCATGAGGGATTCATTGCCAACCGAAATTTTTCAGAATAATATTTTTTCTTAATCAACTTAATTCTAAAAGCAAGAACTGTATTAAGTTAATCAATTTGTTTTGTTACTATATTTAAGAAAGTAAAGAGACTTGAAAGATTAAAATAATAAAAATTAATAAAACGGGGAGAAGCAACACAGTCACAGGAACTAACCAATGCCTATATCCACTCGGCCATGAAGACTTATTCACTACAGTAGTGGTAAACAAATAACTTAGAGAGTTGAGTTCCAGGGAGATAACTACATGGCATCCAGAAGTAGCATCACACATGGAACAAGAACAATTTACTCCGGTGATCGAAATAAAGGGTTTGATTTAAAATTCCTAGCAGAAGGTCAGAGTGTACAATGGCCAAAACATTGTAAATGTTCCAATAAAGATGACAACAGTCCAAACAATGTAAATAATGTATTAACTTAATATCCTTGGGAAAGGTACTAATCGAACACTTCTTCTCCCAGCTATGGAAAATAGTAAAACAGATTTGGTTCTATAGCCTTGGGTTGCAACCAGTCTAGGAGAAGGAAAACTTAATTTAAAACTTTTTGTAGCCCAAGTAAAGCACATACTATGCAGATCTATCTATCGCCCGGTTCACAATCCATCCACATCTATTGAACAGGTGTAGAGGCTCATCCCTTGTTTTCTGTTTAGGATGTGGTTTCCGGCTTTCTCTTTTCCAATCTTTTCACTATTACGTAGCCCCCTGCACATCAGTGGCGTTACCACCTTGCTCGGGGTGATACGATTAAAAAAAAAAATTTACATTGATTTTATGATAGCAAATATGGTAGCTCTTAATAAATGTTGTCTCTTTGTTATCTCACTTAAAACCTATTGTCATCCATTTACTCAAGCTCTCTAAGTAAGTTACGCATTGTTTCTTTATTGTGTCCTAGAAATTTCATTTATCTCTTTCAGATGTTAAGTATGAGTGTCCTTTGTGTTTCCATTTCCTCTAAAACTTGTCGTTTCTCAAATATGTGGGCAATGTTCTTCTCAACATCCTTCTGTAGAACCACATTTCTGTTACTTCGAATCACTCCTTGCTCTTTGATGAGATTACCCAGCATATGAAAGGACAGCCATCATGTAAGAGTTCAGTACTGTTTTCTTTGTTTCCAACTGAATTTTCTTTTCTCTCAATACTCAGCTTTTGAAATGCGTCCTTGACTATCTCAGTACACCTTTGGATCTCAGTGTTGCACTTTCCGCCTTCTGTTAGAACACTTCATGTATCCTCATGGTATCCTCAGCATCCTTCTGTAGAACCACATTTTTGTTACTTCAAGTCTTCTTTGTCTGAAAGACAGTTATGCAGCATTCACTGTCATATAAGAGGCAGTGACATTTGGTAAATTGGCCTTGTGCCTTGTGCCAAACACGTCCAATGTCCCCACAATTTCAATTTTAGAAGGTTGGAGGTTGAATGTTGAAATGTAAAAAGATGAAATATTTCGTGTGTACATTAAAGCAAAGATTTATTTATAGAATAACAAAAGAGTAAGAAGGAAAATATTTAGATAGACTAAACTATCGCCCGGTTCACACTCCACCAACGTCTATTGAACAGATGAAGAAGCTCATCCCTTGTTTCTTGTTTAGGATGTGGTTTCCGGCTTTCTCTTTTCCAATCTTTTCTTTTTTTTTTCTCAATTGGAGTAGATAGACTAAACTATCGCCCAGTTCACACGCCACCCACGTCTATTGAACAGATGAAGAGGCTCATCCCTTGTTCCATGTTTAGGATGTGGTTTCCGGCTTTCTCTTTTCCAATCTTTTCATTCCTACGTAGCCCCCTACGCTTCAGTGGCATTACCGCCTTGCTCGGGGTGATATGATTTAAAAAAAAAAAAATTAGTGAAAGTTTGTTAACTGAACACTATAATATATTTGCAGAAAGAAAAATGTTGAGAAAATGCATGCAGTTTTGTAGTTAAAATTGTTCGTAGAGAAATGTAGGTATTTAAATGTCCACAGAAGTTTATTAGAGTTCATGGTTGTGTCTTTGTTCCTTCCTCTTTTTAGTAGGTCATGACAGGTTGAGAGAAAGAGAAGGCAAAACAAATAAAGAAGTAGTACTTAATACGTCTATTGCTCTATTGCGTTATGTTGTTCTCTTTAGCGGCGTGGTGTGAAAATAAAGAAAAAGACATTGGAAGAAGAGGTCGAATGAAACAATGACGTGCCTTGTGTCTGGGTCGGCTTCTTGAATTTTCTTTTGTTACATTGCCATGAGATTCTCAGCTAACCGCTCTCATCTGAGTGACTTTTGACATGTTAACTTCGTGGTTTAAATAGTGAAACTTCTCATGATGCTGGCGCCAGTGAGCCTTTTCACATCTAGATGTAAAAATACATCATATATGAATTTGCAGTTTTTAATCCAATCAGGATTCAGAATTTGCTTTTGGCACTGACTTGTGAATTTTTCTTAGTTGGGTTTTTACAAAGTCATCTGAATCCACTTTTGCGGGTGTGCAATTTTACTTTGTGTTTTTCCCAAATGCTTTTACTCGTTTGAATCCAGTTTTGCAGGTGTGCAATTTATTTTGTGTTTTTTTTTAGTTGGTTGATGGATTATATAGGATTTGTATTCTACAGCTGTTCCTTTTACTTATTTAAATAACATAATTTACATTCAAACATTTTTTTGCATTGCAAACATCATCAGGTTTACATTTCATGCCATTTTGTTAGCTAATTTTATATCAAAGTTTTTTTTATTCATATGCATAATTTTAGAAAAATTATATTTCCACTTGAGAGCATAATATCCTTCATACATGTGTGCAACATTAAGAACATGAAACTAATGTTACCATTCGTACTTAAATTCTTTAAATTCCTTTGAAGCAACCATTACGATGCCATAAAATGATTTTCCATTTTTAGAACAGGACAATTCTGAATATCATTGGTCATTTCCAGTTTTGCCTTATGACTACTTAAAATTCCACCCACGTTGATGATATCGATTAAAATATATAAACACAGCAGGTGCAGTTTTAAAAATTCCTATTTTTGCTCATTTTTGAACCGTTTACATTTTTTAAATTAAATTCACTCCATAATATTAATGTTATGTCATATTAATGTATGAAATTAGTTTGAAAAAAATGAAATCTACTGAATTATATACATCCCATAATAATTTTGTTTAGTGTATAAAATGTTTTTGAAAAAGTTACATCGACTGAATTAAATACACCTCATAATAATTTTGTTTAGTGTATAAAATCCTATAATAATTTTGTTTAGAGTATAAAATGTTTTTGAAAAAGTTACATCTACTGAATTATATACATCCCATAATAATTTTGTTTAGTGTATAAAATGTTTTTGAAAAAGTTACATCAACTGAATTAAATGCATCCCATAATAATAATTTTGTTTAGTGTATAAGATGTTTTTGAAAAAGTTACATCTACTGAATTAAATGCATCCCATAATAGCTGTTTACATTTAGTGAATGAAATTTATTCTAAAATTTTACATTTGTTGTATTAAATTCACCCCATATTTTGTTCCTTTAGTGCATGAGGTTTGTCCTAAAAAGTTGTTATATTTAGTGAATTAAATGTCCTAAAAGAACTATTACATTAAGAAAATGATATTTGTCCCTCAACAGATATTATGTGTAATGAATAATATTTGTCCCATCATAGTTGTTACATTTAGTGAGAAAAATTTAGCTTAAAATATGTTGCGAAAATTTCTGTTTTCATTTACATTTGAAAGGTTCACTAAAAAACATTTTCTTTAACTTACAGTCAAGTTTAAATTTAACAACAAAAAATTATTGCTAGGATATACATAGGGATTTATTTATTATTGCCAAGATATACATAGGGATTTATTTATTATTGCTAGGATATATATAGGGATTTATTTATTATTGCTAGGATATACATAGGGATCTATTTATTATTGCTAGGATATACATAGGGATTTATTTATTATTGCTAGGATATACATAGGGATCTATTTATTATTGCTAGGATATACATAGGGATTTATTCATTATTGCTAGGATATACATAGGGATTTATTTATTATTGCTAGGATATACATAGGGATTTATTTATCTGGTAACCAGATAATTCATCAACGGATTTTTATGACTTTTCAAGTTCAAGCTTTTTCCAGTTTTTATTTATTTATTTATTTTTAAGAACATTCTTTCTAAGCCCTTCAGTCATCATCATGGAGTTTATAAACACAGAATGAAGAAGCAGAAAGCATTTATTTGAGGGATATATCTATATTGTTGACAAAACTACAGAATCTAAAAGTTACAGGATGTGCAAACAACAAAAACTGTGGAACACAAGACTGACAACAATTGAAAATGTAATTACTAGAACATCTACCAACACCTGACCAGTTTGCTGACAGAGTATAAAAAAAAATTTGATGACTTAAAACATTGACTAATTGTCCTGTCTGTGAACTTTCTTTTCACGAATTGTCTTTCAGTAAACTGTCCGCACACGATTTATCTTGCAAGATAATGTTAGAGCCCTTTTTCTTAAAAAATTAAGCCCACCTTGCAAGCAGTGTCTAGAGTGGCTTAACACTCCATTCTTTGCATGACTGTCTCTTCTGCTGATCTGACAGATGAAACTGGGATGGGTAATGAAGGTCTGAGATTGCTACCTTGTCTTCTGATCTTCAACATTTGCATTGATCGTATTGTACTCTCACCAGGTGATGAGACTGGAGTGACCTCTCTAGGGTTCAGAACAGGGCAATAATATATATGGAGACTGTACACTGTTCAGGTATGTTCCCACCCACTTTCACCCAGCTTGATTTGTTTTCAGAGCACATTACATTAGATGCTGCATCTTCCCAGTTCACTGTGTTAATATCCAGAACTTCATATCATACTTAAAGACATCTTTGTAGTTCAGCTATTGGCAAACAACAGATAGCCTGCCAGAGGCTAGTTCACTATACAGAATGTTCTTTTGCGATATGGCCACCATTCATCCAGTGCACACAACCAAGTCAGCAGAGCCTGCATTGTTTGAGCAGCATGTATACAACAAGGAGGCCAGTGTGTATGTGAGGATCTTGGGATTAGGTACTTTGTCACACCACTTGATGCCAAGGATGCAACAAAGGCAGCACATACGAAAACCGTTTTATTATCTTTTACTGTATATCATCCATGTTTCCGTGCCAGGGGGTGATGATATAGGCATTATAAACTGCCATCTTTGTCGTATTAGCTTTCAGTTATCACAGGCATGAGGGATAAGTCCTCCTAGGGTTGTTGCAGTCATGCACTGATCTCAGAATCGAGAGTGACAGAGTGATGCCGATGGTGGACTCGAGGTATGTGAACTGGTGGATAACATTAAGTTTAGTTGTTGGCAGTGATAAAAGATCAAATGTCCACATTTTGTCTAAGCACATTCGTCTTTTTCAGGCTGATAGACAAACAAAAGTTTTTGCAGGCTTGGGAAAATCTGCCCATGAGGCACTAGAACTGTTGTTCAGTGTGTGAAATGACAGCAATAGGCATCAATGAAGAGGGGTTTCTGTTGGTGACCTTACACTGTGTGTGTGTATATATATATATATATATATATATATATATATATATTGGATAAAGAAATAGGGTTGTTCCAATGAGAGAAATTGGAATAGAATAAAAAGTGTGAGAAGCCGTGAACATTTTCTTTAAAGTGTATATTTATTGTTGTTGTTATTATACATGTTATGATATATTAAGTGCCCATAATGGTATTTGTAATGCTACACATGTTTCGAGTCTAAAATTGACTCTCTTCAGGCAAATAAATTTGTGGCTTTACTTATCGAGTTCCTTTTGTTTTTGATGTCCAACTTGTTGTTTTATAAATAAGATAACCCCAAACAATAAAAAAGAACCAGATGACCCATAAAAAACAATTCTAAAACATAAAGACGAAATAAAAAAACGCTCACACAGACACACAGACACACCAAATTCAAAACACCGTCAAAGCAATAAAGAACAACCAACTGATCGATAAAAAGGATAATAGATAAGCAAAGGCAACTAGAAGATAATTTTAACATACAGTATAACTCGGATATAAGAAACCCGGATATAAGAGAAACTCCGGATATAAGATAAATTTTATCTGGTCCCAAATTAGAGCCTGTGGTAATGTATATAAAATAGACCAAACCCGGATATAAGAGAACTTTTATCCAGTCCCGACAACTCTCTTATATCAGTGTTACACTGTACTTAAAAGGTAACCCAGACCAAAATCATTTCAAATTGGGGTAAGCACTTGATTCATTTTTCTGTTTATTTATTTATCTGCTTATCCATTTATACACGTGCTGATGTGAAAAAACCCAGGCCATTCAACGTGCCAACATTTGATTTATTTTATCTTATTTTATTTTATTTTACTGATTTTATTTATTTATTTATTTATTTTCTTTTTTTTCTACTTACTTATTTATAAAACAACAAGTTAGATATCAAAAACAAAAGGAACTCGATATGTAAAGCCACAAATTTATTCGCTTGAAGAGAGTGAATTTTAGACTCAAAATACGTGTAGCATTACAAATACCATTATGGACACTTAATGTATCATAACATGTATAATAACAACAACAATAAATATACACTTTAAAGAAAATGTTCGCAGCTCCTCACACTTTTTATTCTATATATATATATACAGAGAGTGAGAGAGAAAGAGGTCAGAAATAATGTGCAGGTGTAATCACACCTAAAAATACATATTAGAATCATACAAACAAGGATGAAAGTGTTTTAAGATTCTTAAGTAACTCCTCCCTAATTTTGAAAATTTTTGGATCCAGTCACATGTTCGCAACAAAGATGTCTTTTTGTACACTTGAAAAAAAAATCAGTTATTATAAATCACCTGAAGATATCAAAATGCTGCAGAAAAACTCATTTCCAAATGAAAAATATTCAAAAGTTCTACAATACAAACGTATTGAACACTTTTTAATACAACTATGTTCTTGTTTAATTTAATTATGACCAAAAACTGATTTTATATATATATATATATATAATTGATGAAAACCTCCTGACGAGTGGGCTGAAAGATTACAAAAGGTTTTATCTATGAAACTCTAGAGTCCAGATGCTGAATATAGCATCAATAAGCTAAGTAACAAATTTTATTTGTATTAATCATATATCAGATGTGCATTGTGGTGTAATGGATATCAACTCAAAATGGAAAATTGGTAAAGCTGAGTTTGAATTCCAGTTGAATTCATTGCCTTCAATTACACACAAATACTCTTGTATGAATCCATCTCTTCACTCTCCAGCTATAGGTTAAATAGCAGAACAGATTAGGTTATATAGTGTTAGCTGGTAACAAGTCTACTTCAGAAAGAAATGGCAACCTACTGCGGAAAAATCTTCTGCTTAGTCAGTCATGGATCAAAAGAGACATGATTGTCTAAGCATGTATCATGTATAGCACTTAACTAAATGACTGATATATATATATATATATATATATATATATATATATATAAGATGATGGCATGAAAATTGCATTCATGCATGAAAGGGGTTACTTGGTGTTTGTGTCAGTATATATATATTTGAATTTTGCTATATTCATATGGGAAGAGTGTTAATATTGGGGATACATTGTATGTAAATATACAAAGTATGGACAGAGAAATGAACACTGCATGTGAACTGGCAGTTTCTCCTCTGAAGTGATTAATGCTCTGATGATTGGGTTACACACGAATTGACAGTTTCTGTGTGATATTGAATTCAAATAGGCTGGCATCCATTTATCTTATGAGATAATTGTAGCACCCTGTTTCGTCAACAGTCCTTTTGTGAGCCATAAATGGAGTGGCACAACACTGATCTTTGCACGGCCAGAGCAACAGACAAAGATGGAATAAAAAATCTGAGATTGTTCTTCCTACATTGTCTTCTGATCTCTGACTATTCGCTTTGTTTTTCACACCCTTCATGATGACTCATTGAAGAGCAGCTGTAATCATCTGCTAGCTATTAGCAGACATAGATATCAATGGTGATATTAAATATTTCCTTATAAAGAAACATTCAACATTCATTCACTGAGCAACCAGTGCTATTCAGATTGTGCTTTCATTTCTTCCTTCCTAACAATCAGGTTAAGATCAAACCATAGTATCTGTTCCTCTCATCTCTCATGCTAATAGTAACATTAACTATTTTCTAATAAGAAAACATTTGACATTCATTCACTGAGCAACTAGTGCTATTCAGATTGTGCTTTCATTTCTTCCTTCCTAACAATCAGGTTAAGATCAAACTGTAGTATCTGTTCCTCTCATCTCTCATGCTGATAGTAACATTAACTATTTTCTAATAAGGAAACATTTGACATTCATTCACTGAGCAACCAGTGCCACTGGCAGTTGAAATTTATAAAATCTTTCTCTTAAAACAATTTTTTAGGAAAACAGGTTTCTTATGTTCAGTAATTGTTATCGGTCTTTGCAATATTGATGAGGGCTTCCTTCATAAACTTTTTGTTTGCAGTAGTGTAGAATGTCAACATCTTGGCGATACCATTATTTTCCCTTTGAGTTATATGTGATACTACAATCACCAAAAATATAAATACAACATCTTAAATACCATTCACCTTTTATCCCTTCCTCAATATCCCCTACACCCAGTCTTTTCTTTCATTTTCCCTCCTTATAACCCCCTGCATACTAGTAAAATTCCCACCTTGCTAGAGGTGAAATAATTGTTTTAAATCCATTTTAGTGGTTGCTGCTGTTGGTAATCCTTAAATGATGTGGTTTCTGTTATTTGGTAGAGTTCTTCATTTGAGATTCTATAGCACCAATCCATGATGTTCAAAGAGAGATGGTCCTGCAGGATTCATTTCCTCAAAACAATGTTGAACCATTGATCTGAGAAAGTGCTTGTATGCCGCTGTTAAGATATTTTTTAATGGGTTCGGCACCACGTATGACATCCATCTGAAACTCTCAATCTGATGAGGTTATTTAAGTACATATGTTTCTCAAGTCCGGTTACTGTTTTCCAGTATCGATAAGGAACACAGAATAGGCTGAATTAGGGATAGTTTTGCCCAACACCACAAACTGCTACAAAACCAAAACATTAACTTAAAAAATTGAGTGACGTTCTAAAATAGTCTTCTCTTACAGCCACATCATGTTGAAACACAGGTTCCTATATGATCACTGAAGTTAAGCAATGTTGAATCTAGTCATTACCTAGATGGATGACTGTTTTGGAATACCAGGTGTTTTAATCTTGGATGTGCAGATTGTGCAATGGATAATGGTTCGAAATTGTTAATTGGAGAGCTGAGTTCCAATTCCAGTTGGGTTCGTTGTATTCGCTTAGGCACAAATACTTTTGGTAAAGGTAACAACCCACCTACTATCCATTTATGAAGAGAGAATAACAATATAAAAAATTGACATACCAATCTTAAGTTGTTATTTTTCACTACATGCAATATCCATTTTAGTTCTTACTGCTCTTGGAAATTCTCAAGTGATGGGTTTCTGCTATCTGGTACAGTTCTTTGTTTGGGATTCTGTTATGCCAGTCCGCAAGACTTGAAGAAGGATATTCCTTACTAAGACCTACAGGCTTCATTCATTGAAGATCATTTTTAATCATTAATCTGAAAAATAGCTGTACACAACTGACAGTTTAGATATTTCTGAACAAGTTTGGCACCATGCATAATATCCACAAAAAAGTCTCGATCTAACAAGACTAATTGTTTTTATCAGATTTGTTTTCTATGGCTTATCAACCCTTTGCAGGTTATTTAAAGCCAGAAAATATTTTTAGATTGTAAGATAAAGTGGATAGTAATGATTTAGTGATACAAGTGTTATTAATTAACCCATAGCTGGGGGAAGAAGAGGTAGATTCTTGCCTTTTCCAGGGGTATTTTCACATAAGTGAATATAACTAGTTATAACACATTCCCTATTTCATTATATAAAAAATCCACAAATAAAAAACTCTCATTACCTTAATTTTATTAGTTAATGTCTTCTCAGATACAATAAAGGTGTTATTAAAAATTTCCTTATGAGAGCGCATGAACATCCTTTTGCCCACTTTTCTTTTAAGACCTTAACAATGTGAAACAACTGCTTGTTAATAACAGTTTTCCAAACTTTCTTATAGGTTAGCATAGTAGACTTTTTCTTTCTAAGGTAACCAATAGCAACACTGAACATACAGAAAAAAAAAACAATAATATTAATATTTTCTACAAAAATCAAATGCATAGCAACTATAAGCAAGATGAATTTTCACTTAGAAACATTATAAAGAAATATACAAATCCAGTTGACAAAAACAAGAAAATTAAATTATTATAAAAATTTAAAACTGCTAAACTCATTGTTAAAAATAATAATTCATCTGCAAGATCCAAATTACAGAGAACCAATATTATTTACAAATTTACATGTCCTTTAAGGAATTGTGTTGCTAACCAATCCAAATTCATGAATAATCATATTGTATATACTACATGTTTAATTATATTGTATATACTACATGTTTAACTTTTTAACCACCCTGTCTGAAAACCAGATCACAGGTTGACCTAAGCCTTGTGAGTGAAATTGGGCAGACGACTTCCTTTGAAGAGTAATTGATGGTTGTGCTATCTTGAAGTCACAAATCATTGTGACCAAGGGTTTGGGTGTCCTGGCTTTGTTTAGACTGTTGTTCACGCTAGATAACACGCTCACACCCTGAAACTGTAACGAAGGTCCACTCAGCATAGTTGCAGCATAAACTACAGGTGGGCACTGTGGGTGTTGAACAAACACAAGTGTGCTTGAGCAGGCATCTGTAATGGGGATTAGCTAGCTGTCCTAGTAGATGGAGATCCTCAAATACAAGTGGTCAGCGATTATGTGTATATATAAACAAAATTCAAATATGTAACAAATATTGGCTCTGTAAATAAATAGATTTAATTACATTAAGCTCTCTAGCTAAATCAGTTTTAATATTTGATGTTGATAGGGTCTGCTGGTATTTACCTCCAAGCCATATCTTTCAGGTTTATAACCTATATCTATATGCAGAGAAGAAAACTCAACACATACATGATTATAAAAAAATAATAATAATAATAATTAACACTATCCATAGATGAAATAAATTCTGGATTTATAACCGTTTAATTATGTGTTGAGTTTTCTTCTCTATATATTTTATTGTTCTGGATACAATCCATTGAGCTCTCTATTTTTATCTATTTAATATCAATAAGAAAAATTTTTTGATCATCCCCTCCATTTTTATGGATTTGTCATTATTTCTTATATATACTAGCAGTATAGCCCGGCATTGCTCAGGTGTAATGAAAGCTTTAAAACTAATCCATGGTCCTGGAGCTCAGACTCTTTGGATGTTGGCACGAAAGACGAAAAAGCAATAGTTGTTTCCAGTTAAAGCGAAACCGTAGACTGAAAGAAAAATGAATGGATGTAAGTCAAATTTTGATTTCCTGCTATCGATATCAAATAAGTTTTTTTCGTCGTAAACCGAATTTTGAAGGCTAAATAAGTCCTCTGAGTAAATGGTATCATGGCTGAGACTAAGAACCACAATTATACCTACTTAGAGTCAAACCCGAAGCAAAAACTAAAATAAAAGGGCTGAAAAAATACAAACATAGAGGCAGATAAACAGACACACACACAAACATCTTGCTTTCTTTATGTATATTATCGATTTTCTGCACTATTGTGAGAACTGCAACCTTGAAACTTCTGAATATCATTTCTTATGTCTTTGTCTATGAGTGTATCAAATTTGATTAAAATCGAACCACTTCTTCTATAACCCGACTTTTTCGGTTATCGATTTTCAATATTTATTGGGGGTACCTCAACACAAAACCTAGCTAGGAACACTCATAGATGCCTATAATACAACTTTGTAAATTTTCAAGAAAATTGGTTCAGCCATTTCAGAGTCTATAGGTAACGGACACACACACACAGACATACACACACACAGACAAAGTTCCATTTATAAATAAGTTCAGATACACACACACACACACAAAATACAAAATATTGGACTGCTTTGTATCAAGCACTTTTAAAAAACTAAATGCTACAAACAGTAATTTTTCAAATTTTTAGAAAATTTTTAAAAAACAACAAAGAGAAATCAAGCTCAAATCAACATTCTGATATACTGTCTCTATTGTTTTTTTTAAATTTTCTAAAAATTTTTAAATATGTGTCTTGTAAACAAATCTCTGAAGAAAGTTAAATTGAAACATGTTAGGTTAAATACACTTTTCCTAACTGTTCTTTACTTATTCTATATATTTGTATTAGCAACAAGTATGTTACAGTGTTTCGTAGGTCTCTATGTGTATTTAAATGAGACCTAATATAGCTATAGTCAGGGCAAGGTAACATGAGTCATTTTGTTAAACATGTATATCCAATGTAATTATTTACAAATTCGGATTGATCAGGAACATAATTCCTTAAAAGACATATAAATTCATAAATAATATTGATTCTCTGTAATTTTGATCTTGCAGATGAATTCATATCTTTGAAAATGAGATTTAAAATTTTGTGTAATAGATAATTAATGTAATTTTCTTGTTTTAATGTTTTTTTCTTGTTTATAATTCTGAAATCAGCTCCGCCTTTATTTTAGACTTGCAGTTCTGCATTCTGAAAGTTCCTGTTATGTATTCAGAAAAATTGTTGGAAAATCAGTTGATAATTAACACTATCCATAGATGAAATAAATTCTGAATTTATAACCGTTTAATTATGTGTCGAGTTTTCTTCTCTATATATTATATTGTTCTGGATAACATCCATTGAGCTCTCTATTTTTATCTATTTAATATTAATAAGAAAAATTTTTGGATCATCCCCTCCATTTTTATGGATTTGTCATTATTTCTTATATATACTAGCAGTATAGCCCGGCATTGCTCAGGTGTAATGAAAGCTTTAAAACTAATCCATGGTCCTGGAGCTCAGACTCTTTGGACGTTGGCATGAAAGACTAAAAAGCAATAGTTGTTTCCAGTTAAAGCGAAACCGTAGACTGAAAGAAAAATGAATGGATGTAAGTCAAATTTTGATGTCCTGGTATCGATATCAAATAAGATTTTTCGTCGTAAATCAGTTGATAATTAACACTATCCATAGATGAAATTAATGATGTATTTATAACCGTTTAATTATGTGTTGAGTTTTCTTCTCTATATATTATATTGTTCTGGATTTTTTTTATAATCATATCATCCTAAGCATTGTTTTGCAGGGGGTTACATGGGAGGAAAATTATGAAAAAGAGTGACAGGTTATAGCTGGTGTCAGGAAGTGGGTAAGAGAAGGATGAGAGTACTGATGAAAGGGGAGTGGACGGAGAAAAGAGCATGAGAAAGAGGATGCAGGTTAGAGATATAGGAGATGACTGTTGACTTTACATTTAAATTCTTGGAGATTGTAGCTGTTGGGGAAGCAAGTAAATGGAAGAGAATTCCACAGGCAGGAAGTGCAAGAAAAGAAGCTACTGGAGTAGAATTTGCATTTATATTTTCTTGGTTTCACAGTAAAAAGAGTGAGACTTAGTTGCTAATCTTGTAGCTCAAGTAAATTCAAATATAGGGGTCACCAGTGAGCTAAGTTCATCAGAGCAGAAGCCGTGAAAGTATATATATATAATATATATATTCCTGTATATTTATATATATATAAATATACAGGAACTTATAAATATACAGGAACTTAAAAATAGGATTATAGTTTTGATTTGATGCAAAATTTTTGGTTCCAAATTTGTCTGATTGACAAAGTGATAATTTGTGGGGATTTTTGAGATAAGGAATTATCATTATTATATAGTTAGCTATTCAAACCAGCATGTTCATCTTGATTATTATGCTTACAACCTTTCAATTACTGTGCTCTCCTTCTTCAGATGCCTAGCATACACATTAACATTTTCAGAATTTTAAGCCATACACTTTATTTAATCCACAGGAGAAAATTATTCTTATTCTGATTTCCAGGGAGATAACTCATATCAGTTAATATTCAGTCTATTTTGCCTTTATGTTGTTTGTCTGCTTCTTCAACTGAATCATAGTATATGACATTTTGTCAACCCACAAAATTTAACTCAAAATTGCCTGAAAGCACTGTGACACTGTCAACTTCCTGTCTTTAATACAATGAACAAAGTGCCACTGCACAGTAGAAATTCCCAGGACAAGGCATCTCTCCTTGTTTAATAAAGTGAAGAGATGACTGATGTGGGTCATAAGCAAGGGAGATAACTAATCATTATGACTTAAATGTTTTTCTTGTATTAACAAAACATTGAAGAAAACTTGTTCTTTTTTTTCTTTTTAAAAAATAAAGGTCTCTTAAATTATGTTTCAAATGTTGTTTTAAAGATAACTAAATTCATTTTCTTGATTTATTTATTTTTGCCCAAACTTTGACTGACTTAACTGATACACATTTCAGGTTTAAGAAATATCTAAACAAAAATCATGGGTGAGTACTGAGATGCATATCATAGAAAAAAAAATGCACGCTTGCTGAGTTTCTTAAACTCATCTGCATGACAACAATTTATTATTAATTAACAATCTACTAACATTACCTTGGGCAAAAGTTGTGTGTATCTACTAAAAAAAAAAAAGAAAAAATATCCAAAGCTTACAAACCCTTAACTGCCACTGTTTCTTATTCTTTAGTCTCTTCTTTGTTTTTGTTTTTTTTTTTTGCAATAATGTTTTCACTCTGTATAACGCCCAAGAGCCATTCTAGGTAGAGAATCACAGAATAAAAAATACAGTTTATGAATACCTGTGGGATGGGGAGTTAACTTGTAGTGAACAAAACAAATTCTAAATTTAAAATTCAAATCTGACCCATTGATTTTGTTAGAGAAAAAAAAGGAAAAAAAAACAAATTTTCTGTAATGTACAAACTTTGAACACAAAACTTGCAAAATTTTACACCTCGATGGGAAAGTTTTTCAACTAGGAAACATCTAAAAAAAAAAAAATTTCAAATAATCTTTAATTATCAAGAAAAACAAAAAAAAACAAATTTCTTTTACAGACACTTTTCGCGAACCAACACAAAGTCTGTTTGTCGTCCAACAGGAAGCCCAGAATTATATCTGGGTGTGAATTCCCAAATGACCTGTTTGGAGTCCCAGAAAACAAAATAAAAATGCGAGATAAGAAGACAGTCACAGTGAGAAAATTCAAGCATAATTAACATGTCCCTCGACAAATGTCAAGCGATCGTATTATTATTGCCTCTCTCTTTCTCTCTCACCTCCTTCTTCTTCATCATTCACCAATATACTTAATAACCAGCTGGTACCCTAAAGACTGAGTGAATACTTCAAAAATGCTCCTACTAAACAAGCCCTCAGACAGACATACATACATACATACATACATACATACATACATATGCTTAAACACTTTTCAACAAATTACTACTATGAACATTTTAACAACCAAAAGACATTACTTTTATTTGTAAAAACCTTAATTGATATATATAGATATATATATAAAATTGTTGTTTCTATATACAATTTGATTTTCTTGTTTTATACCCTTCTTATAGTGGGTTATCTACTAACAAGGCCAAATCAAACTAATCTGTTTCAACACACATACACTTCACTATAACAGACAACCCACTATAAAACTAACTCTAGATTTGAACAGATTATAATTGTAGTGACCAGTCTTATAAAGCAGTGGCTTGTGAAAAGCTGTTCAATCAGAACTTAAATCTCACTCCTTAGAGAAAAATAAATAGATAAAATACATTATTGAAATTAAAATCTATAATATATTGAAAACATTCAAAACTACCAATTCTTTTCTTAAGTTATTTCATTAAGTTTTGAGTTCAGACAAGATGTCTGATGGTTACTGCAGAAGATGGAATGATAAAAAATCTCCTTAAATTCCTATCACTGTTGTGATGTCTTGAGGTGTGTTTCATGGTGGTCACACATCATTTAGTACATATACTAATCTATATATTAATACCATTGTACCTACATGTGTCACATTCTAGAACAAGATATGAACTCACACACAGACAGAAAAGATTAAACATGGAAACACTGGATGATGTACACACAAACACACATGATAAATGAAAGAAAATGTCGAGCAGGACATATAAAATGTAAAGACAATTACTGCAATTACTGTAAAATATATATCATCTATTATAATAAAAAGAGAGAGAGTATTACTGTACTTACAACGTTTTTGTGCTTAAAATAATAATTTCATGTCTTTCTTTGCTGTCTTCATCTTGATTCTCCTTCAACTAAGATATTTTCATCTGTTTATTTTCATTCATTTTATCCAATTGGTCCTTCAATTCTCGCTGTGAACAACATAGCAAGTCATAGACTTCATATCATAACACAATAATACCTACCTAGATACCTACATGTGTCATGCTTTTGCTGTAATGAATGAAATTAAATGTGATTTGTAAATGCATCATATTTCTGGAGTAAATTGTAATGGAAGCAAGAATAAGACAACAAAGAGAGGCAGCAAGAGAACATCAGAGAAAACAAGATCGATTACAAGCAGACGAGAAACAAGCAATCCGTAGACATAATAGAAAACAAATGCAAGCAAGGAAGAATGATAACTTTATATTTATGATTGTTATTGTGATATTTTTTTAAAGTTAAGTTCAAATAATTAATAATGCAATAGGGGAATTTCTGCAAATATTTTATTGTCATAGCATTTGCTATGTGCTTATTCAATCATTAACTGAAGAATTAAGATTCATCAGAATATTTTCACAGGTTAAAACAAGTATGATTTGGTTACTACTGTTGTTCCTACTTCATGGGCTTATGGACACACCACATTGGAACGCCCGTTCTTAGCTGCAGATATTTTATTGTCATAGAATTTGCCATTCGCTTATTCAATCATTAACTGAAGAATTAAGATTCATCAGAATATTTTCACAGGTTAAAACAAGTATGATTTGATTACTACTGTTGTTCCTACTTCATGGGCTTACGGGCAAACCACATTGGAATGCTGGTTCTTGTCTGATCACCAAAGTTAAGCAATATCAAGCTTGGTTAGTACCTAAATTGGTGACTGCTTGGGAATGCTGTAAGCTTCACTTTGCAGGTGGTGTAATGGATAAAGGCCCAAAATTGGAGAGCAGAGTTATAATTTCAATTGGGTTTGTTATATTCACCTTTTTTCCCTCTATCTTTGGTTAATTAGTAAGATATGTATCACTAAATAATTATTCATTATCTAAAAAAAAATCTTACAATTTTCTTTTCTTTACATAACCTGCAAATAATTAATAAGACTTCTATCATTAAAACCACTATTATGTCAAAAAAGACATTCTTACAATCTAAAAATATTTTCTAGCTTTAAATAAACTGCAAAGGGTTGATAAGCCATAAAAAAATTCAATCAATGAAAAATACTGATTAGCTATTGAGGCATGTATTTTAGATTTATTTATATTCTCTGGAATACAAATGTATAGAAACTACCATGACCACAAAGTTGGGGATCAATTTACATATTGATTGTAATATAGAATTGATCTCACACTTTATATCCGCATTATAATTTCTTGTTTGTCAAATTCTGATAAGGCATGAATCCACCTCTTCTTTCTCCATCTATAGGTTAATTAGTAAGACCTGTATCAGTAAATTGTTATCATCATAAAAATAAATTCTTACAATCTAAAAATATTGTCTGCCTTTAAATAAGCCAGAAAAAAACAAATCAATCAAGCCAGAAAAAAAACAAATCAGTCACGCCAGAAAAAAACAAATCAATCAATCAATCGTACTTCATGTCAACCATTTATATTTTCCTTCTTCAGATGTAGGTGTTAAGCAATCTCTCATATCCAGATAGTATAAGGGATTTTTATACTCCTTACAGATCTTGCGCTACTCCTGTGCATTGTTTTGCTTCCAAGACATCTCCGCTTTTCTTCTCTTCCTTCCTATCGAGATCTTCAAAGTGTTTTTTTTACCCTTGGACATCTCTATCTTGCTCGTCCTATGATATGCTCACAATATTCTTTTTCTGTTGGTATTGTTATACTCTACATCAAATTAGATCACTTTCTGATTCACTCCATATCAAAACCTCTTGGCTAGATGGGAAGGTGACAAAAGCAAAATTAAGCGTAAAATGTCACCCTCTGTGCAGGGTTCTGCGTATCACATCTGGCTCACAAAACATGTTTCCAAAAAATATATAAAATACTATTTAAAAAAAAGAACCAATCACGAGCATTGCCACTAAAGCAAAAATATGACAAAACATGCTGTGTCACATATTCACCTTGACTGCTTAAAAACGACCCGTTCACAAGACTTGAGTCAATCAGAGTTGAGCAGGAAGCAGGCAAACAGCCATAGAACTCACCAGCAGACATGACTAAACCAACTTAAGTTTCAACACCAGGCCCTACTCTCTGCATCCTCCAGGTCACTTTCTTTACCAATAAAGAAATATTCTACCTTGATCCTCTATATCGGCAATACAAAGAATTTTATCTAACATATCTCACTAGCAGAATTTTGTTGTCTTCATTTGTTCAGATTCTTTCTTTTTTTTTGTATTTATTTTTAATCATTTCACCCCAGGCAAGGCAATAAAGCCACTAAGATGCAAGGAGAGTTACCAACTATTAAATAATATTAAAAAGAAACTATTAGCACAGAACTTATGGTTATATCTAGCCATTTCAACTGTAAAATGTTGCGACTCTGCAGCCAATTCTAGTCAGTCAGTTAAGTGCCATATGTGAAACACGCTTGGGTGGTCATGTCTCTTTTGAGACATGACTGACTGGGCAGAAGATTATCCCGCAGTAGGTTGCCATTGCTTTCTGCGGTAGATTGGTTGCCAGCCAAGGCTATAGAACCCAATCTGTCCTGCTATTTAACCCATAACTGGAGGAAAGAGAAGGAGTAATACCTTTCCCAAGGGTATTTGTGCGAAAGTGAATGCAATGGATTCAACTGGAATTCTAGTATTGTGCTTAAATTCATAAAGTCTAGATACCACAGTAGAAAGATAATCAGAACAATTATGATGAAAGTATTTATAGAAAAGACACAAGAAAGCTATATTATGATGATGGAAAAATTACTAAAGGCGAGATGCCAGATCAGAATCAATTATATTGCATATTCTTCTTTGGGTTTTATTAAAAATATCTTACTATACAACAGGAGCCCAGACTTAATTATTGATGATACACAAATATGGCTTCCTTTGCTCCATTCTATAGGGCAATATTTAATTGTAGGTCTGCAAAATCCAGTCCCCTCCTCATAACCTTATTGGGGTATAATTACTATGTTTTTAATTTCTTTTTTTTTTTTCTTTTACTGTACTGTGGATGTGCATTGTAGTACAGTGGATATCAGATTAGAACAAGAAATCGGAGAGCCGAGTTCAAATTCCAGTCGAATTTGTTGCATTCACTTATGAGTAAATAGCCTTGGGAAAGTCATTAGTCTGTTGCTTCTTCCTCCAGCTATAGGCTAAATAGCATGACAGATTGGGCTTTATAGCTTTGGTTGGCAACCAGTCTACCACAGAAAGTAATGATAACCCACTGCAGGAAAATATTCTGCCCAGTCAATCATGTCACTTTTGAAATACGATCACCCAAGCGTGTATGTTGTTGCCTCTTTGCATTATAAAACTGGCCCTTCCCAGATCCAAATCCTTATTCTTTTTTTCCCCACAATAACCTTCCTCAATCTTAAAGAACCCAACGTTGCTGTGGTATGAACAGTTTCAATTCCTCCTCAAATTTACAGTTAACTGAATCATCAGCTTTAATGATTTCAGCACAAGTTGTTCTCATTTTCATACCAACAGCAAGTGGCAGAAGGACGTGTGGGCAGAGCATATCAGATATCATTCAGCTGAGTTCATATGCCAGCATAATCTGTTGTATTATTTTCAAAATATGTCCTTGAAAAAGATATTAATTGTTATAGTGCCCTATTTACATTGGAATGGACTCTTCCTCCTTGCATAAATACTAACCAGCGTGACTTCCAGGGAGGCAGTCTGGAGGCAGTCAAGAGGTAGTGTAACTTGACAGTTCGGATGTACACTTCTATCTGCTGACTAACACTCGTATTTGTGTATATGTTCTGTTATTCTAATACACTGATTGAACCTACCTTCTTGTTTCCGTGTCTTTCTTCCAGGCCCAAACAGGCCACAACATCAATATATAGCTGTTAAGGGGTTATTTTCTGACAACATTACCTCCATATATAAGATATACTTGTTCAGGTGTATTTTAGCCTTGTACCAGGATGTGCGTTGTGGTGCAGGGGATATCAGCTTGGAATGACAAAGCAAGGAGCCGAGTTCAAATTCCAGTTGAATTCCTTGCATTCACTCACGCTCAAATACCCTTGGGAAAGGTATTAATCCGTCTCTTCCTTCCAGTTATGCGTTAAATAATAAAACAGAGTTCTATAGCCTTGGCTGGCAACCAGTCTACCGCAGAAAGCAATGGCAACCTACTGCAGGATAATCTTCTGCTCAGTCAGTCATGTCTCTTTTTAGACATGATCACCCAAAGCGTATATCATGTATGGCACTTAACTGACGATGATTAAAAGATAATATACAAAATATTGGAAAATAGAAAACAACTCTTTATATCTTACAATGTAAAAATACAGAAGAAAATAAGGTGTAAGTTGAAGTTTTAATATTAGGTTGTCCCAAAAGTTCGTAAACACTCGCGAAATGGCTCTATCTGGTCCAGCACAATCAAGACAAGCAATGGGTTCAGAAAGGGCAAGAGACATCATCGGTTTCAAAACAAAATTGATTCGGCAAGAAAGTCATGTTGTGCGTTTGGTGGAACTTTGAAGGAATCGTGTATTTTGAGATGGTTTCGAATGGTCATGCCATCATTGCCGAACTTTACTCTCAGTAACTTGAGCGGGTCTACGAAAAGTTGAAGCAAAAGTACCCGGCTCTGATTAACCGAAAGCGCGCTTTGATGCAGCAGGACAATGCCAAGACACACACTGCCAGGAAGACCAAAGACAAGTTTGAAGAACTGGACAGCGTTGAGGTTCTGCCATATCCAGCTTACAGTTCTGACTGTGCTCCATCAGATTACAGCCTTTTCGGCTAAATGCAACACTTTCTGAAGGGCTGCTGATTCGACTCATTTGATGAAGTCGAGGAGGCGTGTCAAGAATTCTTTGATTCAAAGCCAGCTGAATGGTACTTTGACCAGATTCCAAAGCTTGCAGATTGATAGAAAAAAGTCTTGGAAAATGATGGTCTTTATTTTGAGCAATAATTTTGTTGTTTTTGTGAGTAAAATTTCAATTTTTTGCAAGTGTTTTCTGGTAACCTTAGGTTATCTGGCAAGGAAAATATCAAATTTTTTCAAGTGTTTTCTGTTAACCTTAGATTACCTGGCGAGTAAAATGTCAAATTTTTTGCAAGTGTTTTCTGGTAACCTTAGGTTACCTGGAGGGTAAAATGTCAAATTTTTGCAAGTGTTTTCTGGTAACCTTAGGTTACCTGGCGAGTAAAATTTCAAATTTTTGCAAGTGTTTACGAACTTTTGGGCCAACCTAATAGTTTCAAGTGTAAAAGTCCTGGTACCTAAGAAAAACAGAACGAGAGAATGAGTCTAGAAGAAATCAAATATATATATATGTATACATGTGCATGTATTCAAATGTTTTAGCTAGTGCTTGATCATGTGGTGAAGAAAGGTATGTTTGTTTTCAATGTAGCAAGGAATAGTTCAGCTGTGTAAGGTCACCAGTTAGTCATGCAAATGTATTTTGTCCCTGGACATGTTACGAGAACAGCAGATATGGAGAATGGACAAAATTAATTTACTGACTGATTTTGATTGATTTTCCTTTGGGTTGCAATGAGGTGAATTCATACTTGGACTAGCAGTATAGCCCGGTGTTGCTCAGGTGTAATGAAAGCTTTAAAACTAATCCACGATCCTGGAGCTCAGACTCTTTGGACGTTGACACGAAAGACTAAAAAGCAATAGTTGTTTCCAGTTAAAGCAAAACCGTAGAAAAATTTCAGAAAAATGAATGGATGTAAGTCAAATTTTGATGTCCTGGTATCAATATCAAATAAGTTTTTTCATCGTAAACTGAATTTTGAAGGCTGAATAAGTTCTCTAAGTAAATGGTATCATGGCTGAGACTAAGAACTACAATTATACCTACTTAAAGCCAAACCCAAAGCAAAAACTAAAATAAAAGGGCTGAAAAAATACAGGCAGATAAACAGACACACACACAAACATTTTGCCTTTTATATATATATATATATATATATATATATAAAAGGCAAGATGTTTGTGTTATATATATATATATATATATATATATATATTATCAATTTTCTGCACTATTGTAAGAACTGCAACCTTGAAACTTCTGAATATCGTTTCTTATGTCTTTGTCTATGAGTGTATCAAATTTGATTAAAATCGGACCACTCCTTCTATAACCCGATTTTTTTGATTATCGATAATTATCGAGGGTACCTCAACACAAAACCTAGCTAAGAACACTCGCAGACACTTACAACTATGTAAATTTTCAAGAAAATTGGTTCAGCCATTTGAGTCTATAGGTAACAGACACACACACACACACACACACACACACACACACACACACACACACACACACAGACAAAGTTCCATTTATAAATAAGTTTAGAAGTTTAGATTTAGATATTTTTTTATATTTCTCCTTACTGTCATGTTACTAATATTATCTTGGTTCACTAAGATGTTCATGATCTCAGAAGTCAGCTTTGCGTTAGTCTGTTTATTGTTTGAACCGCAACTATCAGACCAAAATGATTTTTAAGAAATCATAACCTAGAGACATTTTGTAATATCTACAATCGTAAACGTCCAGGTAAACTCATGACTGAGGTTGTGCATCACCAAATTTAATGTAGCTTATCTTGAGAATTCAATCTTTTGTCTGTTAATGGACAAAATAGAGATAATTTTTGGTTAGATAACTACACCATTCAAATATTTCTTAGGTATAATCAATGTAACAACTCTTGTGCCTACAACAAAGTTAGTCCTAGGTGATTTTGGTTGATTTTCTATGTTTATGTCTGCATATATAGATTCACTTTGTAAAGTTTGCTTGGTTTTATTGGCTTGTGGTCTTATATTTGGGTTGTAAAATCTTTTTGATTAGTTGGTCAAACTATGACTTAGTTTGCCTGGCAAATTTTATTAATTTATATGGTGAAATTCTGGTCATCTTATTATTTATTTTTTTCTCTGTCATTCCACACTTTCCATCCTAAAGACGAGAGTTATATAAAATTATTTATATTTTGTAGGTGTGTGTGTGTGTGTGTGTGTGTGTGTGTGTGTGTGTGTGTGTGTGTGTGTGTGTGTGTGTGTGTGTGTGTGTGTGAGAGAGAGAATTTTGGGCATAATTTTTAATGTTTTAATCATTTTTATAAATCTTTAATTTTTATAGTAAAGGTACTTATTTTCTTTTTGCCATTTTATCATTATTCCAGATTGCTATGAAAGTCGGTTCTCTGTGCAGGGCCCGGAAGTTTTTTCTGTCTGAATCTATCTTGCACATATATAAATCTATCATCCGCCTGTGCATTGAATACTGCTGCCACATCTGGTCGGGTACCCCTGCTATTCTCCTCGGGCTTCTTGACAAAGTACAACAGAGAGTCTGTAATGTGATCGATACCAACTTGGCAGACCGGCGCAACGTGACTTCCCTGTGTCTCTTCTATAAATACTTTCACGGCTTCTGCTCTGATGAACTTAGATCACTGGTGCCCCCTAGGTACGAATTTGCACAAGATACTAGATTAGCAACTAGATCCCACCCTTTTACAGTGAAACCGATAAAATACAACCACAATTTCTACTCCAGCAGTTTCTTTTCTTGCCTCTTCCCGACTGTGGAATTCCCTTCCACATGATTGCTTCCCCGATGGCTAAAATCTCCAGGAGTTTAAATGTAAGGTCAATAGACACTTCCTAACACACTAACTTGCATCCATTCTTTCAAACACTCGTCCCATCTACCCAACCCTCATCCTTGGTACCCTTACCCATCTATCACCCTCCTTATGACATTTCCTGTATCTCACCACTCTTTCTCCTTACCTTCCCCTATATAACCCCATGCACAATAGTGGCAGTGGAATGCCTTGCTTGGGGTGAAATGATTAAAAAAAAAAAATTTGGATTTGGCTGTTGTATTTGTGCTTGGATCAAGTTATTCAGAATTTGATAAAGAGTTGTTTGATTCTGGATGAGATTTGACAAAATCTCTTGCAGTCTTAGATTCCAAAATTAAGGCAGGCTTTAGTCTGTCAATTGAGATGGTGTTGTTCACTTTGTCAGATACATTTTTATAGTAGTGATTTACCTCAGTGACCCAAAAGGGCCAGAGTTGCGTGCATGTTTTGCAAGGGAGTATGGAGACGGTAAATTGACAAGCTTTGGACAAATGGAGAATCAGACAGCACTTCGTGGTCGTAGAATTGGTGTCACTTGTAGCCATTTTTATTGACTGGTTCTGGGGGCTCATTGACTGAGTGGTAGCCAGGTTGAGTGCATAAAATGCTCATTGGTGGGGTTGAGCCATTCATTTGTGTCAGTGAACAGTGTATCAGCAATCAAGACAAGAAGTGAAAATTTGGTTTGCCTAGTGGACCTGTTTGGACTTGTAATACTTTCTTTTCCTGTGGGTGCTTTCCAACCAATATATTCTTTTTTTGGTTTTGCGACACTTTTATAGTAAAGTATTTCTGATTATGGTATAATACTTCAAATGAACTTGCACACAGTACTTCCAGAGTTTTCTGAACACTGTTCACAACTAAATATATTTACAGGTATTTAAGTCTTTTGGGACATCTGTGAACATCTTTGTCTTCAGTAACTTTAATGCTCACTCTGACATGTGGTAGAAGCATTCTAAAAGGTATTGATGTTATCGGTATTTAGACATTAAATTTTTCCATTGCCCAATCCCTTAGTGAAATTGTGGACTTCCCTACACATTTCCCCAACAAAACCAAGCAACGGGCTTCTCGACTTTATGTCTTACCACCTCTCCTCACTCTTGCATTCTTTAGTAACACTGATCACTCTGTGGCAGTTATTGATATTTCGTTCAAGTCATCTATAAAAAAAAGAAAACTCCGACCTATAAGACCTCTTTCCATTACCAGCATGCTGATTGGGATTCCATGATATTTTTCGTGACACCCCATGGACGGATATCTTCAGCCTCCCAACAGAAAATTACACAACTGAGGTTTCTTCCTTGGTCAAAGCCAGCATGGACACTTTCATCCCTTCTTGGAAATACCAGATGAAACCTGAATCCTCTCCATGGTTCACACCAGCATGCTCAGACACTATAGCACACAGGAATCGCTATTTTCAGCTATACCAGTGTGACAGCTCTCATCATATTTGTTGAAGGAGCAAAGTCTCTGTTTGTCGAGAGAATGAAGCACCACATAGCCTCTAAGAACTTTGGTTCTGATGACAACTGGTAGGGTATTAAAATTAGTGCAAAGTCTCTATTCCTCATCCTCTTCAGTCAATTTGATGTGTTAACATCCTTTGCTGATGAAGCTAAATGCTTTACCCATAAATTCTCCTCAAACTCTACTCTTGACTCAACTGAACTTCCCACTTAGAACTGAGTCTCTGTTGAGTGATATTCATATAACCCCTTCCATGATTTCTGCTATCATCTCTAACCTAGATCCCCACAAAGCATGTCAACCAGATGACACCCCTGTGATAGACATTGTGTACCTGAACTGACTCGTCTCTAACTGTAATAATAACTTGTTTGCTCTTGCTTTCCCAGTGCTGGAAGACATCTGTTGCTCTAGTTTTTAAGACATCTGGTGAGTCATCCAACCCTTCCAACAATCAGCCTATTAGTTTTCTACCCATTTTTGGCAAACTCCTAGAGGTTCTAATCAATGTTGAATTGGTTCATCATCCCTCATCACGGGGCTTTTCTCAAACATGCAATATAGATTTTTGTTTCCCCAGGTCAAGTGCTGATGTACTGACAATAATTGCAGAAAGAGTCTGTAATGCTCTAGGTAAAAATGGTGGGACCTGGGCTTTAACATGGACATGTCAGAAGCCCTTAAAAGCTTTGCAGTTCTCCAAAAGCTGAAAAGTTCCAGTGTCTTCAGACACATTTTTGAGTTGATCCAGTCTTTCCTATCAAATTGTAAAATTAAAGTTATCCTCAACAGCCATTCATCTAGATCTTTTTATACTAACACAGGTGTCTCCCAAGGCTCCAAGCTTGGCTGCCATTTTTAATTTTCATTAATGACCTTCATGATGACATCAACAGTAAACTACACTAATGACACAGCAATTTACTTCTGCCTTGATAAGTAAAGCTGATCAGTCTGACAAGACCAAAATGGCAGCTGATGTCCAAAACAACCTTAAACTGTTGTTAACTAGGGCAAAACATGGCTTGTCACTTCATACCACCAAAACTAAACTTCTTTCCATTAATCATCTAAGAGACCCCCCTCTCTGCTTTTTTTTCAGCATGGCTGATGCTAACCTCTGGGAAAGTGACTCATCATGCCTTCTCAGGCTAACATTTTCAGCTGACATGAAGTGCAAAGACTATATTAAATCCATTGTGAGGGCAGCTGATAAGAAAGTTGGTTCACTATGTCATGAGAGATAACTTTCTCTCCAGAATCTATCTAACATATTTATAAAGTATACAATTCATCCATGCTTAGAATATTGCTGCCACATAGGGTCCAGTACCCCTGCTATTTACCTTAAACTCCTTGATAAAATCCAAAGAAGAATCAGCAATATTATTGGTCCTGATCTGGTGGCTCAGCTTTAGTCACTTATCCACCAGCTTAAGGTTATCTCTTGGTTCCTTTTTTTATGAATACTTTTGTGGTAATTGTTCAAATGAGCTTTTTGTTTTGGTACCTAGACTTTATGAATTTAAGCAACAATACTAGACTTGCATAGAGATCTAATCAATTTCCAGTTGAGCTGGCTAGATATAGCCGTAAGTTCTATGTTGATAGTTTCTCTCTTGCCCTTCTCACTTGTGAAACTCCCTTCCAACTCCATGCTTTTCAGCCAACTTTAATTTGAAAAAAATTATATGCACTTATAATTGCTATCAACTGTTGTTCTGATTATGCTTTTCTCTTCCCACTCATTATTTATGTTTTCGTTCATATTTGTGTTTGGCGATTTTAACGCCCACCACACCAAGTGGCTTGAAAACTCAGCCACCGACCTTGCTGGGATCCGCACCATGTACTTTTCAATAACCCAAGCTCTAACGCAAGTGGTGGACTTCCCCACGCGTTTCTCTAAAAACCCTAACGGAAGGGACTCTTTACTTGACCTTTGTTTTACCTCCATCTCAGACTCCTGCACTACCAGGCAACTCTGCCCCCTCGGAAACTCTGACCACGCCATAGTCTCCGTAAACATATCAATCCGCACTAACTCTACCCAAGAAAACCAGACCAGCAGAATATCATACTGCTACCAAAGAGCCGACTGGGACTCGTTCAGGGACTTCCTCTGCTACGTCCCCTGGAACAACGTCTTCAATCTTCCTGTCGAAGATTGTGCCTCCAAAGTCTCCTCTTGGGTCAAGGCTGGCATCAATGCTTTTATCCCGGCCAGGAAATTCCAACTAAAACCAAATTCGTCCCCCTGGTTCTCACCCGCTTGCTCGGCCGCCATTGCCCACTGGAACCATTTCTTCCGGCTATATTGAAGCTGCTCGTCGAACCAAAACAGGCGCCTTTTCGCCTCAGCACGGAACAAGTGTAAAAAAGTGTTGATCGAAGCCAAGAGGGCGTTTGCTACCAGAATTAGGCAACGCATAGCATCCTCTAAGTTTAGTTCCAAAGATTACTGGCATCTCTGCAAAAGCATGCTCAGCAGGAACAAGACTTCAATACCCCCACTAATCAATGAATTTGAAGTTCTCACCTACCCAGCCGACAAGGCTGAATGCTTTGCCCGTAGATTCTCAACCAATTCGACACTGGACTCGTTAGGAATACCTACACCAGACTTCCCACCCAGAACTGAGGCTCAACTAAATGATGTCCACATTACACCCTCGCTGGTCGCCAAGATAATTGCACAACTTGACCCACACAAAGCGAGCGGCGGTGACGGAATCCCAGTCATAGTACTGAAGAAATGTGCCCCAGAACTCTCCTCTGTCCTCTCTAAACTCTATAACCTCTGCCTATCTGCTTCCTGCTTTCCTGCCTGTTGGAAGTCCTCCTGCGTAGTTCCTATATTTAAGAATTCTGGCGAACCCTCAGACCCTGCCAATTACCGTCCTATTAGTCTCCTTCCAAACTTTGGCAAAGTTTTCAAAGCCATTATCAACGCTGAGGTGACTCAGCATCTCATGGCCAACGGGCTTCTCTCTGACAAACAGTACGGGTTTCGCTTCACCAGGTCTACTGCTGGTATGCTAACGACCATTACCGAGTACATATACCGGGCACTCGACAAAAATGGTGAAGCCCGAACCGTTGCCTTGGATATCTCCAAAGAATTCGACAGGGTCTGGCATGCGGGCCTCTTGTGCAAACTGCGAAGCTATGGGATAACTAGACATCTGTTTGACCTCATCCAGTCCTTCCTCTCTAACCGCACATTGAAGGTGGTATTAAATGGGCATGCCTCCCAAAACTACCACACGAACGTGGGCGTCCCTCAAGGTTCTATCCTAGGTCCCACACTCTTTCTGATCTACATTAATGATCTCCCCGACACCATTAGATCCCAAGTTGGCATGTATGCCGATGACACAACAATCTACTCTCGCATTGATCAGAAACCAGGTGTGGACGACAAAGTGAACCTCGCTGCCGTACTTGAAAGGGACCTCCAATCCGTAGTGGCCTGGGGTAGGAAATGGCTGGTACTTATTTATTTGACAAAAAGTACAAATTCTGGCACAAGGCCAACAAATGGGAGGGGGAACAAAAACTTGGGTTGGTCTTCCGTAACTATCTTATACCTAGCTAATCCGATTCACGACCCATACATACGTTACAATTTTCTCATTCACCATAAAAATTTGTCCATCAACACTCATACCTATCAAGCACCAAAATACCGCAAAATCATACCGGGGACCTAAAAACACCCCAAATGTACATAAAAATTTCTGATTTTTACAATATATACAATATCTTACAAAAATAATTTAAAACTTTATTCATGAAATGACATGATGGGGAGGGGGAATGAAGAAACAAAAATCCCCAAAACAAAAACAATTTCAAATGAATATATATACACAATGTTAGTAAGACCCAAACACACCCACATAATTAAAGAGGCCACTGTATTCTGCCTTAAAAAGAACAAAATCAAGCAGCTCTCTTTCTAAGGGGAATGGAGAAGCAGGGAACAAAATAAATTGGACTGGAGAATATATAAGGCTGACCCAGCCGAGACTGAAAACGGGACAAAATAACAATGGACAATGGGAATCTCGAACTGGATCATAACAAAAGTAATGGAGCCGGGAACAGGCTAGGACAAACACATTCACTCACATTAACTAGGCACAAAAAAGACTTCTTACCTTAACCACGGGAGGGGTTCCAAAGGAATCCACCCCGATGCAACTAGCAGATCTAAAAGAGAAAATCAAGGCTAGCCCCGGTCACGCGAACCAGGCTCGCCGCATATACCCACCTTTCGCTGAACTCTGTCGGGTGCAGCCGTTTCCGTTCAGTTCTAATCTTAATTTTGAGCTGGTGCTCAAAATATCGGATTAGATCCTGATCCGAAAGACGACCGCCCCGCAAGACTTCCTCCAGACGCGTCATCCAAATCACCATTCTAGCCGTGGCCAGTAGCGACAGAAACACCATCCGCTTCACTCCAGAGTACGGGGGCGACACATTGTCCACAGCGTATGCGCGATCAATGAGCACAAGCTCCCGCGGCGCGATACGAGCAGTCAACTCGCCAACACGCGCCCACAACGGGCGAACGCGCGAACAATGGAAGAAGGCGTGCGCAGACGTCTCCTTAATTCCAAGGACGCAACGTTCACAATCTGGCAAATCCGCCAGGCCCATTGCGAAACGCTTGTCGTTGAGAGACAAACCATTCCGAGCCAATCGCCAGGTCAGAGAAAACTCAGAGTTGTTGAGCCAATCCGCACCTGGCGCCCAAGACCAATGAGAGCGATACTCCTCTCTCGACATGCCGAGCTTACTCCACAGTTCATCCTTCACGGCGCCCTCCACTAATCCCCGATAGAAGATTCTCCTAGGCCGTGAAAGGTCACTGGACCATGGAATGGCCCGAAGGGCCGTCAGACATTCGAGCAGGAATTTCGGCCGCCCCCAAGGCCTATTGCTAGTCCTTAGGAGCGGGGGAGTGATAGTGAGGCTAGGGAACATGTCCCTCACTACCCCCGCAAGCAACCGATCTTCCTCCAACGCGCGCCTGAGGAATGCCAACCTCGAAGCGAGCACGTGGCTCCTCAAGTGCGGCATCCCCAGACCCCCCTTGACACGGACGGAGGCAACAGACTCCTTTGTCGACCATGTGTTTGCGTCCTCTCCAAAGACAGGAGAATAGCAAACGCTCGAGCGCCTTCTCATGATCGTCACAAAGGGGAAGTACAGACAGCCGGTAAAGGATTCTGGGAAAGAGGTATGTATTACACACCTCCGCCAGACCCTTCACGGAGAGACTCCGTCGACGCCAAATCTTGACCGACGCGCCGACCTTTGCCTGTACTTCTGACCAGTTTTTCTCCAACTGTAAGTCCGGACCGAACCAAACTCCGAGGAGCTTGACCGGCCCGTCCGTCCAGTCGAAGGGCCCCGGGAGGGAAACACCCTTCCAGGCACCTAACCGCAAGCCGGACGACTTGTCGCGGTTAATTCTGGCCCCTGTTACCTGTTCGTACCGTTCAAGCGCCTTCTGTACCGCCCTTATGTCCCTGCGGGAGGACACAAAGGTCGTTACGTCATCGGCGTACGCGGAAACCCTGGCTCGAGCTCCTCCAGGGACAGCAATTCCACGCAGGACCGGACTGCACGTCTCGTCCCTTAGCCGGCGAAGGAGAGGCTCCAACGCCAGGACGTAAAGGAGAGGCGACAGTGGACAACCCTGTCGGACCGACCTAGACAGCGCGAAAGCGCCCGACAGCTTCCCGTTCACCTGTACCACAGCCTTGGGGGAGCGATACAGAAGGCTAATCCAGCGGCTGAAGTCGGGTTTGAATCCGGCGGCCTGCAGGACAGCAGCCAGGTAGCCATGGTCAATCCTATCAAATGCCTTGGACTGATCCAAATTGATCAGCGCGGCCTCTTCGTCGTCTTCTACACCCTCTACGATCGTGCGAATCAAGTGCAGGTTGCTCTGAATTGTTCGTCCCTTCACAGAACAAGTCTGATCCGGTTCCAACAGAGACTCGGCAACTAGCTGCAAGCGATTCGTCAGGATCTTGGCCAAAATCTTTAACTCTGTGTTTAGCAGAGTTATGGGCCTGTAATCATCTAATCCCCGCCCAACCTTCTTGCCTTTTCCCAACAGCGTGATCACGCCCCTGGTGATCCGACCGGGGATGGACCCCTGCCGAAACCAGTGGTTGAACACGACAGTCAAGAGCGGGACAAAAAGGTGCGACATCCTCAAGTACAATTCATAGGGCAAACCATCCAAACCTGGCGACTTGCCACTGCCGGTCTTCTTCAAAGCCGCGTAGACTTCGTCCTCCGTAATCTCCCCTTCGCAGCTAGCCGCTTCAGCCGGCAAAAGCCGGGGAAAGTCAGCCAAATAGCTGCGAAACTCCTCGTCACGGAGACCAGGCTCCTTGGTAAACCGGTGTTCGAAATGCTGCCGGAACGCCTCGCACATGTCGTCAGTGGACCGAAGGAGATGCCCCTCCGGGTCGCGCACTTCTCGAATGTACCGATCGC
This sequence comes from Ascarosepion bandense, assembly GCA_037127315.1. NCBI lineage: Eukaryota > Metazoa > Mollusca > Cephalopoda > Sepiida > Sepiidae > Ascarosepion > Ascarosepion bandense. The sequence goes on along the minus strand of JBBBDQ010000695.1, from coordinate 933,232 downwards.
CGGCCCGACGAATTTCTTCCTTGCGCAGTTCTGCGCCCATGTTCACAGCTTCGGAAGACATCTTGCTTAACTTAGCTCTAATTACCTGGCCCATATAGCGCTCGCTAGTCGTGCGCCTCAGGGCCTCCCTGGCTAAGGCTATCTCGAGGGGATCCCCACCAGCCTCCGCCCGGGCGAAATTAGCACTAAGTGTCTTTGCCTCCGCAGCCTTATCTAGTTTGAGCCGCTGGCTATATTTGGTGGCGAAAGACCTAATGGAGTCCTTAAGGTTAACCCACCACTTATTCCCAATGACTCGCCCAATTAACGCCCGCTGAACTAGTTTTGTCAGCTGGTCACGAAAGTCCCGCCTGTCCAGTAAGGACTGATTGAACTTCCAATAACCAGCCAACCTAGGCCTAAAGTCTAACACCACACGGGCACAAACGAGTTTGTGGTCCGTGTAGCCTAGCCAGTGGAACGTTGGACATTCTAAGAAGTCTATGTCGGCCACTCTCACTAACATCCTATCCAGGTACGCAGATACCCGGGTAGAAGGCCAATTAAGCGCCCACGTCCACATACTCCCATCCGGATGATCGACCCGGTATCTATCGACGAGACCAAATTCGTCGATCAGATCAACCAGGCTACGATCATCATTCCTCCCGCTAGCGCCCCTCCCTCTATCCCATTTGGGGGTTAGGATGGCAATCCAGTCCCCAACTAAGATTAGCCGTGTTGAATGCACCATAAAGGGCTCCAACAGCCGAAAGAAAGAGACACGCTCACCTTGCTTATTGGGCGCATAAACCACAATCAGCCGGAACAATTTGCTTTTCACTGCAATATCGGCCACGATCAGCCGGCCCTCGGCACCGACATGGACAAGGTCAACCCTCGCGTCCAGGGTACGCTTGACCAGCAAAGAAACACCTCTGGCTTGCCGGCTCCCATATGCTGAATAGACGACAAAGTCGTTAGACAGCACACAAGAGTCGACTTCGCAAACAAAGTGAGTCTCTTGGATCGCGGCCACATCCACGCCGAAGGACAAGAGGTCACGAAGCAGGCGAGCCGCCTTACCCCGATCCCTCAGGCCCTTCGCATTCAAGCTGGCTATCTTAATAGACATCTTTTAGTTCTGAAAAAGAAAAACAAAGAACATGCAACAAAGGCACTAGTCGCATACGGGGTAGAAATCTCGGGCAGAGGGGACCCCGACGGACTGTCCTAGGGACCCTGTACCAATGTCGGACGTAATCCGTCCGTCTAGGACAATCCCGCCGACGTCGGTGGGATATGTTAATTTTACCACCCTATATAAGCAGGGGTGGAGGATAACCGGGAACCGACCCGCACAATTTTTGCCCATTTTTTTAAGTTCAGGCGTGTTCATTGTTGCCATCCTTAATTTAGGGTAGTACTTCTTGGCATCTTCTATGTGGTCCCAGACCCTCAGGTTACCCCCGGTATTTCTTACGAGGGTAATGACTCCTGGGGCCTGGGGAAAGTTTGTTGGGTCTTCCGTGGACATTCCTTTTACTGCAGTCAGTTTGAGGAGTGGCTTCAGCAGTTTTCGCCTCTGCGAAGACCACTCCTCCACAATGTCCTCATCTACTTTACACAAAGCGTCGCCTTGGGGGAGGGCTTTCTTCTTTTTTGCCCGTGAGGGAGTGGGAATAGGAGAAGGGGAGGGAGTGGGTGTTGCAGAAGTCTGTTTTTTCAAGGGGATCAAATTGAAGGTTGGGGACTGGGAAGCTTTGCGCGGGGAAGATGGTAGGCTTCTTGCCTTGTCAGCATATGTGTGTCTGACCGGGGAAACCGGCAATGATGCACACTTGTCCGCATGTATGCTTCTTTCCGAGCTCCTGCCCCTTCTTCTGCTTTTTAGCTTGTCCTGCTGCTCCTCTTCTTCCTCTCTCCCGCGCTTCAAAGACGACGCTCTCCCTACCTCCATCGGTTCGTCCTTTTTGGGGGAGGAAACCCTTTCCCTCTCCTGTTTGGCGGGCGTATTTTTTGATGTAGTCTCCTTTTGTTTTGGGGGTGATTTGACAGGCGGTGGCACCTTCGCCGGCCCCTTGGCCGGAGAAGGCGTTTTTGCCTTTTTCCTCGCCACCACCTGCCAATCGCCCTCCTTGCTGGCTGCTGGTACTGGTGTAGGAGAGGCTGTCTTAACTACTTCCTTTGCTGGCTGCTGCTGCTTGGCTGGTTGGGCCTTTGTGGGGGGATTCTTAGACGGACAGATCTTTGCGACATGCTCCGCCGCCCCACAGACCCAACAGCAAGGCTTTCTGCCTTCTACGATTATAAAAATCGAACGACCCCTGCAGGTGAGGATGTTGGGAATTTTAGCGATGTTGTCCTTATTCAGGGTCACCTGCAGGGTCATGTCGCCCGTGAGAAAACCGGCCTTGGACCGCAGCGAGGAGACTTCGGCCACTCTTCCATATTGCACGAAGAAGGCGCCAACATGATCCTCGGCAATGTCCATGGGGACGCCATGCAGGGTGACCTTAACTTTTCTAGTACCCATGTACTCCGTATTGATCAGGAGAGTTTTGGTCTCCAAGACCACACCAATTAGGTTTCTAGCTTCTTGTACGGAGCCAAGCAGGACGTCCCACATGGCATTGCCTCTCCTCGCCACGGCCAACGCTCTAATTTTTAGGGCTTGTAGCCCCTCCTCGAGTGTATCCCGAGGGACGCCGACCAACTTCTTTGTCTTCGGGTCCTTAGTGTACAAGGTGATGACTCTCGCCTCTATTTGAGCCAACTGCTCCGGCACCGAGACGAGCTCTGTTCCTTTGATGTACTCTGCATAGTCCTTAGCAATCTTCTCGTAATAATCCTCCCCTTTTAGCGACATTTTTTTGCCTCCCTTCCACCCAGAGGTCGAAGGTAAGGGGGATGCTGGAGCTGCTGCTGGTATCACTGCTGGTACTGTAGAAGGGGGATTATCCCGAGGCGGTAGAGCCCAATCCCCCTCCTTTCCTCCCACCGACGCCGTGGTGGGAGGAACGACCTCATCCGGCCCACTAGAGGCCATTGCCACAAAGTGGCCGAACACCGGATCACTGCTTCCCGGTGTTTCGCGTTGTTAGACGCTACTTTTACGCTGGCCCGAGCTATAAACTCGGGCTGGAAAGCAGAAAATCCAAGATACAAAGAACTAACAGATATCACGGAGGAACAAATGTTATCCTTTGTTCTTTTACCCTAAACCACACAACAAAAAGCCGGGTGGGGAAGGGGTGGTAAATTTCAATGCCTCTAAAACGAAGCTGTTATCAACTAACCACCATAGACAATCGCATCTACCTCCCATTAGCATGGGACAGGCTAGCCTCCCAGAGAGTAAAATACTACGCCTCCTTGGCCTTACACTTTCGGCGGACCTCAAATGGAATGACTATATCGAATCCATTGCCAAATCCGCTGCTATGAAAGTCGGCTCCCTGTGCAGGGCCCGGAAGTTTTTCCCACCTGAATCTATTCTGCACATATACAAATCTACCATCCGCCCGTGTATTGAATATTGCTGCCATATCTGGTCGGGTGCCCCTGCTGCTCTCCTTGGGCTTCTTGACAAAATACAAAGGAGGATCTGTAACGTGGTTGATACTGACTTGGCAGACCGGCTGCAGCCGCTCTCTCACCGGCGTGATGTGGCTTCCCTGTGCCTCTTCTACAAGTACTTTCATGGCTACTGCTCCGATGAGCTTAGTTCACTGGTGCCGCCCAAGCACGAATTTACACGAGATACTAGATTAGCAACTAGGTCCCACCCTTTTACAGTTAAACAGATAAGATGTAACCGTAAATTCTACTCCAACAGCTTCCTTTCTCATGCTTCCCGCCTGTGGAACTCCCTTCCACAACTCTGCTTTCCCGACAGTTACAATCTCCAGGTGTTTAAATGTAGGGTCAATAGACACCTCCTATCACACTAACTCCCAATTATTCTCAGAACACTCTCATCTACCCAACCCTCATTCTCGGTATCCTTACCCGCCTATCACCCACCCTCTGACATTTCCTATACTTAACCATCCTTTCTCCATTCTACGTAGCCCCCTGCGCAGTAGTGGCAGTGACATGCCTTGCTCGGGGTGAAACACTTATAATAAAAAAAAAAATACTCATCTACTAACCACTGGACCCTAGCTCTCTCCCCACCCCTGTATAATCTTCCCTTTCTCTCCACCTATGTATCTGTTATCGCACCTGCTTTCTATTGTTCCTTTCTAACTAGTTTGTACTCCTCACTCTTTTCTAATTAATCTTTTTACATTTATGTAACCCCCTGCACATCAGTGGCATTTCCGCCTTGCTTGGGGTGAAATGATTAAAAAAAAAAAAAAAAAAAAATTCTTCCACACTCTGTAACCTCTTGTGTTTTAGTGGATTTATTGCCTTGGATGGGGAGATACTGATTACATAAAATATATATATATATATATATATATATATATATATATATATATATATATGAATTGGATAAAGAATACAAATGTCCATTGAACAGTTTGTCAGTCTCAAATGTCTACATTTCTTTGCTAAATTCTTTATTTGTGAATTTGGTATTCCAGTGTTTCCCATCTTTGCTTGTATCAAATACTATTGAGGGAACTTGTGCATTACCTCCTGTTACAGCTGTAAATGGGGAGTAATTTGATTCATTCATTCTAGGAAGGATAATAGGTAGAGTTGACAATCACATTTTTTTTCTGACAATGATTGCTGTTTTTAGAGTTTGATGATGATTTCATCCATCAGTTTGTGAATTGTAGAATCTTTTCTGTAGTCTATTATTTTTGACAGCTCTGAGTTGAATCTGATTTGAATTGATTAGCCCAATCTGTAACAAAATGGAGGTAAACTCCAAATCTGTATATCAATGTGTCAACAAAAGCCATAGAAAATTGACTGTGCAGAAATCTGTCAAGAAACATGTTTCTATCCATGAGTACTTCTATTGATACACCTCAGTAAATATCATCAGGTGAGATTAGGTGCCAGTAAAATTTTTCACTCATTTTAAAAGGAACCACTTTATACTTACTTGTAGTTGAGGTAGTATTCACGCTGGATGAGTTGAGCTGGCTTCTTCCCCAAAAGAAGTTTCAAGGGACTTTTTGGTTCCATGAGCAGTCCCTAACCACATGTGATATGAAGATTTTTTTTTGGTAATTCTTCCTATCATAGACTGGTTGAAAACCAAGGTTATAAAACCAATCTGCTCTGCTATTTACCCATAGCTAGAGGTGAGGGGGGGGGGGCACTATATCCAGGTGCACTGTTTGAAAATGATTAGAAGGTAAATCAAATAACTGAATTTCATTGTTAGTATGTTTGAGTAATTTTGCCTTCTGTCAATGCTGACATTCCTTGCACCATGTTTTTATTGATTTGCTCATTTTCAGACAGTAGTACCTCAATCTTATTTTTTTATTAAACATTATATCCCAGGGTATGACAGATTATGTAGATTGTAAAATACTAATTTTCTAGGCTCTTGAATTACAAAAGGTGATGGAAAGGGTAATGAGAAATTACACAGTTCGTTTAAAAAATATGGCTTCAGCTGATCATGAAAGAGTTTAATTTCTTCATCAGAAGCTTGGTATTTCACCATTCCCTGAAAATCACATCAGTAAGTTAAGTGCCATACGTAATACACACTTGGGTGATCTTGCCTCAAAAGAGACATGACTGATTGGCAGGTTTTCATTCCTTTCTGTGGTGTCAAATTTCTGTGGTAGACTGGTTGCCAGCCAAAGCTAGAGAACCCAATCTATTCTGTTATTTAACCCATAACTTTCTCAAGGGTATTTATGTGCAAGTGAATGCAAGAAATTCAACTGAAATTCAAACTTTTCACATGTCTGGAGACAGATACACCCGCCAATTTGATGACATTACAGTGGATACACCCCAAAAGACTCGCTGCATCGATGATACCCTTCTCTTGGGTGAAACCATAGAATCTGCTTTCTGGCACACGCTGAACTACATCACCTACTGTGGCAGGAATGGAGTCATATTCAACCCAGATAAGTTTCAATTTGCAGGATGAGATCAAATTTGCCAGCTTCTTAATTATGATTGATGGTATAAAGCCAACTACAAGAATGACTGAAGCCATTCTTAACTTCCTGACTCCACAAACAGCACAGGTGTCAGGTTCTGGTTCGGACTGGTCAACAAGGTCTCATACGCATTCTCACAAGCTGAGGTTATGGCTCCTTTCCAGTAATTTTTATATATAAAGGATTGCAAGTTCTATTGAGATGCTACTCTGGAAAGTCTTTTTGAAGAATCAAAGAGAAACATTGCTCAGAAGATTGAGGAGTGGGTGAAAACATTTGAGATGAACAGTGCAACATGTCTCTCAACTGACGACAGCAAAACTAGCATTAAGTAATTTCTCTTCCAGAAGCACTGTCGATGCCGAACTGTGGTGAGAACCACTGAAAAATAATCCTGGCCAGATCCCAATTTATGAAAAATGCAGAATCTCACTACTGCCCTGTGGAAGTGGAGGCTCTGGCATTGATATACAGATTAGAGTCCTGCAAGATGTTTATATTGGGATGCCCAGATTTGCTAGTCACAGTGGAACACCAGCCACTGGTGAAAATATTTCCAAATCAACTCCTTGAAAATATAGAGAACCATTACCTATTCACTTTCAAGAAATGGTTATTAATGTACAGGTTCTGGATTAAACACATCCCAGGAAAACTTAATGCCGCACCTGACTGCACCTCCAGATACCCAACATAGCATCAACTAACAATACTACCCAGTAGATCAATCAGAACATGCAGGCAATGTTACTCACTTCTCATCAACTCACAGCCTTCCATCCTGGTTATGAAAAACTAGCAGTATAGCCCGGTGTTGCTCGGGTGTAATGAAAACTTTTATATATATATTATCGATTTTCTGCACTATTGTAAGAACTGCAACCTTGAAACTTCTGAATATCATTTCTGATGTCTTTGTCTATAAGTGTATCAAATTTGATTATAATCGAACCACTCCTTCTATAACCCGAGTTTTTCGATTATCGATTTTCGATATTTATCGGGGGTACCTTGACACAAAACCGAGCTAAGAACACTCGCTGACGCTTATAGTACAACTGTGTAAATTTTCAAGAAAATTGGTTCAGCCATTTGAGTCTATAGGTAACGGATACACACACACACACAGACAAATTTCCATTTATAAATAAGTTTAGATTTCTGATTGGTTGATCAAACTACAGCTTTGTCAGGTGATTTTCATTATCCATTTTTTTACAGATGGTGAGATTTTAGTCTTGTTTTTAATTTCGATCACCACAAATCCCTATCATCTTTCGACCCCAATTATGTGTCGAATCACAGAGTAGACTGGGCTCTTTAGCTTTGCATGGAAACCAGTCTAAGAGAAAGAAAAAAATCAATTCCAAACTGTAGAGAAGGTAAAAAGAAACCACTCTGCTATCTTTTCTAAGTAAGCATGGTAACTCCAAATAATAAAGAAACAGAATCTTCATGTAGGCAATCATGGCTCCCCACATATTCATTTTCCTTATTAGCTGTGAATTGCTATTACTACTTGGAAAGATTGTAGAGTAGCATCCTATTAGCTTCTCGATGGTTTGGAATTCAGATTTTTCCTTTTCTTAGACTCGCTACCAACAAAGACTAGAGAGCTCAGTCTACCCTGCTATTTAACCCATACTTTGGAAAGAGATGATTTCATATCTTTCTTAAGAGTATTTATGTGAAAGTGCATGCAACTGTGTAGTCTAAATTTTAATTCAATTTGTCGTCTCTGCTTTCTGAGCTGATAACCATTATACACATACTGAAAAAATTTCTTAATCCGTATTTTATTACAATGATGCTTTAAATTACGTTTACCAATACTTTTGAAAAGAAACTACTCCCAAGATTAGATGAACTAAGAGATAATTCCTTTTGATTAAACATCATAACCCTTTAAATTCTCAGATAGGGACTGTGTAAGTCTTCTTTTTAAATTGGGACTTCGTTTAATCTGTTTAGTAACTTAATGATTAACATTTACTTTCGAACAGACCAGCCATTCCATTTGGTGTGTGATCTGTTGAAGGTTGTGGGGATGAAAATTTAGTCTTGTAAAAATATTCAACTTGTTCACAAATAAAAAGAAAAAAAAAAGTACAAATACAATTTCTTTTGTAATCAATTTTTTTACAAAAAATCATTTTCTTTTTTTAGTCCAGTTCTTTTTAATGAAGATATTCAGTTAGTACCTCACATGTTCCTTTTAATGAAGATAGTCAGTTAGTACCTCACATGATACACACTTGGGCGAACATGTCTCTTTCGACTCATGGCTGACTCGGCAGATTTTTTTCAAAGTAGGTTGCCATTTCTTTCTGCAGTAAACTAATTGCAAATCAAGGCAAAAGGAGACAGCCTGTACTGCTATTCAACCCATAACTAGTGGGAGACAAGATAGATTCATAACTTTCCCAGGGATATTTGCACATAGGTGAATATAACAAACTCAATTCTTCAAGTTTTTATTCCAAGCCAATCAGGAAATAGACTAAACACAGGAAAATTTTGTAATGTCTATTCTTACTTCTTTGCCTCAGACTTTGACTCTATTTTAAAACATACATGAACTGTATAAAATTTATGATAACTATGCATGCTTCAAAAGTTGAAATATTAATAATTTGGTATATATTTAAAAAATGCTGTATAATCTTTCTCCATAAATTATAATTACAAGTTAGTATCAACTCAGTAAGGATATACCATCTTATTCATCATTTTCAATAAAAAGATCTTTTTATTTTGTCTGAAACTTATTTACAAAATATGTTCTAATAATTTCTCTGCTTTAATTTGAATCTGTCTTTTTCTTTTTTCTTTTTACCAGAACTTAAGTTATCTAGATTTTTAAAGTTTTTCTTCGCAAACAATGCAGAATTGACTACTGAAACTTTTTTCACAAATAAATGCTATTCAGTTTTTGCCCTCATCTTTTATAGTCCAATCATAATTATCCATTTTCACAGCTTCAAATAGAAAAGTATTCTTAATAAAATAAAAAATAAATAAAAGCCCATACTCTATTTTATATCAGGCTAACTAGTCTCTCTACGAAAAAAATGTACATATTCCAGTAACATAAGAACCCATAATTTGAGTAATTATAACTATCTATACTGTTCTTTGTAATTAGACAAATCGCGGCAATTTCAGGATAATTTTTTTAAAAAAAGGTATCATTACAATTGTCCAGACAATTAAAATCATTCATAGAGTGAAGTATTAATTGACAAATTCTTTGAATGAAGGGCATGATCTAAGGGAGGTAATTAAAACTGAGTTAGCTTTCTTGAAAACGCTTACAGCAATTTTTTCAAATGATAAATTTTAACTTGTTTTAAAAAATCAATGTCGAAAGAGAAATTTCAAAATCAAAAATTAATGCTGCTTTTTGTGACATCTTTTGAAACAACATACTCAGTAATACAGGTAAAAAAAAAAATTCATCTCCAAGGTTTTCCCAAAATTTTAAATTAAGAAGTTTAAAAGAAATTTCTTTAAAAAAAAAAAAACGATTAAAAAAAAATCACAGCAAAAAAAAATTATTTATCCTTTTTTTTGTCATCATCGTAAATTTTCAGTAAATGTGTCAATATTTTTATTTAAAAAAGAAGTTATGTCAAGTTAAACAGCAAATTTATTATTTTCAGAAAATATATATTTTTTTTTTACTTCCAAAACAAGTTTTCCCCTCTCATCTAAATGTTGATAATAAAATTGGAATTATTTTTTTTAACTAATTTAATTAATTTTTTTAATTAATCCATAAAAAAAATTCAAATATTTTTTTTTTATAAGTGAAACAAAATTTTAGCGCTTCAAACAATTTATTTGCGTTGTGGTGCAGTGGATATCGGAAGTCGAGTTCGAATTCCAGTTGAATTCGTTGCATTCACTTACGCACAAATATCCTTGGGAAAGGTATATAATCCGTCTTTTTCCTCCAGCTATGGGTTAAATAACAGCACAGATTGGGTTATATATAGCCTTAGTTGGCCACCAGTCTACCGCAGAATCGGAACCTACTGCGGGAAAATGTTAAGTCAGTCATCATGTCTAAGAGACGTGATAGCAACAAGAAGCCCAGCCAGTGTAGCCTTTTTAACAGCAAAAAACATTAACTTCTCTTACAGACTTTTTTTTTTTTTAACTAGGTTCATATTCTGAGCCCTTCTTTGAATTTGAAAAATCACACATCCGAAATAAAAATTTCAGATTGCTATCATTTTTAAATTTTAGATCAGCAGACCACTCAGAGATTTTTTTTTTCAAACTCATGTCTCGAAAGTTTAGAGCCCTTGTCTTCTTTCTTTAATGAACAGAACACTTTTAATTTTGTTGAATTCATTTTTTATATAATTTTGATTTTTGACAATGTTGACTGGGTTAAGTTAATAATTCATCATTTCATTAACAAAGCTCATTTCATTAACAAAGCTTAATCATTAAGCCTTAATGTGTCTCAAAGGAAAAAAAAATGGAGTGTGTTCGATTACCAATTTAATAAGTTTTAAAAGCTCCGATTTTTTTAACCCAGCACTTCAAACCCTGACAGCTTACACTCTGATTAGATTATTTTTTAACTAGTCTCATATTCTGACCCCTCCTGAGACTCTGAAAGAAAGAAAAAAAGTTGTGCACTCTAAATTTAGTAAAAAAATAAATAAAATCAACAGTATTATTGTGACATTGTTGTATTGATTGTCACAATCAATACAACAAAATGTCACACTTCTTCTTGTGAAATAGTTTTTTCTTCATTGACTCAAGTCAAAATAGTTAAAAACTAAAAAAAACACAAAAAGGAAGTAAAATGTAAATAATAGTGAAAAATCGTTTGAAATGCTAAACTTAACAATAAGCGAAAATATTTAATAATCAATTATTTTCCAAAAATGAATATCTTCGTTTTTGTTTATAAAACACATAAGCTTAGACGAGAAACGTTTTCTCTAATAAAAAAAATTTTGAAACCCAACAGTTAAAACAAAATGAAGATAGCTGGGTAAAAAATTAGGAATGAATTTACTGAATCTTTAGATTCTTAACAACATAAGATTTCATAGATTGTATAATGGGTAAATTAGAACAAATATTTTATTTAGGTGTGTGTAAAAGAGTCTAAGAGGTTTTTTTTTTGTTTTAAAATGATGGAATTTTTTTTTCCTTCACTCTCTCTATAAAAAAGAAATGGCGGTAACTAAGAACTTTTGAATTAAATACGTTCATTTTAGAATTTTTTTAAAGTAATGGTTGGCTAATGTAATTATTTTATTTATTTCTGGTCAATATATCCCCAAAATGTTTTCTTGTCCTAAATTCCATCCATTATTTTTGTATAGTGTTTTTTGTTTTTTCCTTGATTATTCAAAAAAAAAAATCTTTTTTCAGAAATTCTTTTTTTGTTCAATCTATCATTTTCTTTTATTATATTTCTATTTGATTTTTTTTTCATTTTGTTTTTTTTAACTAAAAGACATTATTCTTCAAAATGTTTCAATCCATTCTTTTGCCCCATGAAATTGAAGAAACAGCTTTATTCAAAATTCAGTGGTAACAAAAAGGTTACATTGGCAGTTGAGGGCTTCTTACAACAAAACTACTGTATCTTGCTTTTCTCTGTTAAAAAAAAATTAAACTTGTCAGTTTTACTAATAAACTTGCAACCTGTACTACAACTTCTGTTTCTTTATCAAAGATCATTCTAATCTCTATTCTCTTGGCTACAGAAATGCTTTGAACAAATACTAAAAGTACTAACCTTTTTCGGTGCCTGTATTGCCTACCTCTTTGATTCTGGTATAGTATGTGGCCTACCCAGTTTGAATATGTCCTACCTCAGTAAGAGTATAAAAATATTTTGACCTTTCCTAGTCTTAATAATAATAAACATTTTGACTGAAAAACTTTTTTTATTAAGTTTGGGGACCTTTTCCTTTATGCTATGCTTTTTTTTTCTTTTTTTTTTTTTTTTTTTTTCAGTGAATTAGTGGAGGTACCTATTGGGCTATTTATTGAAATAAATTATTTCCCCTAACACTTACCAGACAGTTATAATACACGTAAGGAAGGCCACATACTCATATATATATATATATATATATATATATATATATGACAATTTCATAGGCCACATTCAAAAGGTAGGCCACATACTATACTGGTACCCCTATTTGTCTATATCTTTTTGGAAAGAAAAATGAACAAATAAACCCATTTTCAAATAAATAACACTGAAGAAAAGTAAAAAGAAAAGTTAAAGAAAAAAAAAGCATATTAGTGACAAAAGGTATCACCTTTGATCATTTTTACTTTTGCTGTTATACCCTGTTCCTTTAATTGTCCATTACAGACAGCACATTTCTTTTTAGTGTCTCCTGTGTGTCTACATGTTGAACTGTAAAGCCCTGTGAGAGAATCGTGATTTCAAACTTCATTTCAGACTCTGACAGCCCAACTCCTCCACCCCAGATTGCTAGCAACATACATGAGCTTATAAAGGAGTTCTTACAAGAGCAGACAACATGACTTCTGGAGCACAACCATCTGCGGCAGGTCACCAGAAATGCTTTTTTTCTTTCCTACATGCTCAACCATTAGCCACAAACCGTTATCTCTCAGTATGCTCAACTCTGAAGATAAGAAGAGACCAATCTCTTGGTTCAACAAGAGTGACTTTCATAGCTTCTTGGCATTACTATAGTCACAAACCAAATTAAAACCCCTTCCTTTTTTTTTTTCATTAACATCCAACTGCCTCAGAAGACAATGGTGCTACAGGCCAGATAAAAGTTATAGAGATCTTAGGCTAGCTATACATCCATATCCTCTGCTTGCTATTACTGGTAAAGTCCAAAGGAAAAAAATAAACTAATACAGTTTGGTACCAGCACAGCTGCAGTAATTGCCACAAAGTGGTGTAGTATGCCTCTGGGGCCCCACTCCAGATTTGTGTAGAGTTTGCTACTTATCTTTTCCCTGGATATGCTTATAAAGAATTATTCTCCAAGACTGATTGATATCAATGTTGTTATAAATATTATTGCCAGTATCACAAATACACACAAAGCAATACATTTTTTATATTTATCTTAGATATTTAAATTTATTGCTTTTCATCATATTACTAATATTCTAGCCAAAGAAATAAAATCTCATTAATTTTCCTATATAACAATATTTTGATTTTTAAGTTATCTAATTTTAAATAAGACTACTAACATTACAGCATGACATCTATACTACTAATATTACTATTTAATAGCTTTACTACAAACATTAATATGTAATACTTTTATTACTAACATAATGTAATAACATTATTACTAAAATTAGAATTTAATAACTTTACTAATGCCATTATTATGTAATAACTTTACTACTAATATTATGTAATAATTTTTGCTGATATCATTATGTAATAGCTTTCTTACTGACACTATTGTGTAATAACTTTCCTGCTGGTATTATTATTTAACAACTTTTTTACTGACATAATTATATAACTTTACTACTGTCTTTGTTATGTAATCTTTCTTATTACTATTATTATTACTGAAATTACTATGTAATGTCTTTACTACTAACATCGCTATATAATAATACCAATAATAAAAGAACACAATAAATATAACTATCAGAATGTACAAGCTCTGTGGTCTGACCCAATACAATCTTCTGAAAGACATGGCCTTTTACCAGCCAGATTTGGCTTGCCTTAACTTGTTTATCCAACTCATGGAAAGACATTTTCACTATCATGTACTGTTTGTATATTTCTAAAAATATAGTTAAAAGAAAGAACTGATAAACTTGCAGAGACATGAAGTGTTGAGCATTCTGAGACTTAACTTGCATGTTTACCAAATTGAAATTTGCATCAAAAAAGGAAAAATCCATTTTGTGCAAGAAATTCAAGTGAGTAATTGTTCACTTATGTTCCTGAAGACTTAACATAAAATATTATATACTTTTATAAATACACAAGTTCCAATTACAACCCCCAAAACTAGCTCTAGTATTCTCTCTCAATGAATATGTGTTGATATAGAAGTGGACATTGAAGTCAACACCCAGTGACAAGAGTCTGTTTCATGCTTATATCCAATCATCAGGCCTGATGATAAGCATGAAACAGATTGTTGCTGCTGCATGTTGTCCTCAGTGTCCACTTTTATATTTACATACACCCTATCCCTGATATTGATCATTTTAACCCATAAATTTAGCACACTTTCAAACTATATTTTATCATATATATATATATATATATATATATATTCTAAACATATACTGTTAAATATAAGAGACAATGAATGTCTATTATGTTTAATCATGAGTCGTTCTAAACGTCGTATTTTGGCTTTAATTTCAGTTGAAAATAAAGACAAAAATTCTCCAACATTTGGATAATTTTTTATTAATTTGCTTCTAAGCTTTCAGCTCACATGAGCCATCTTCAGAGAGGTTATTTAGATGGTAATACAATAACATCCACCATCACCGCCAATTTTATTTTGTGTTGACATAAAACTCCGTCTTTATTTTCAACTGAAATTAAAAACTCCGTCTTTATTTTCAACTGAAAATTCCGTCTTTATTTAAATTAAAAACTTAATTAATTTAAATTAATTTAAAACTTAATTAATTTAAATTTAAAACTCCGTCTTTATTTTCAACTGAAATTAAAGCCAAAATACGACGTTTAGAATGGCTCATGATTAAACATAATAGACATTCATTGTCTCTTATATTTAACAGTATATGTTTAGAAAATTATTTGCTGCCTCAATACACTAAATATATATATATATATATATATAATGGCATTAAATACAAAAATTTTATTGCCCATGCATCAATATCTTGTGTTTACATAAGCACAGTATATATATATATAGGTATATACATGAATAACTGTAAAAAGATGCTGAAAGCTCTTGGCCCAACCAAAACTGGTTGGGCCAAAAACAATGTGATATAGAACCAACAAAGACTGGTGACATTGCAGTCTGGATTAATGATAATAATGCTATGATTGTAAAGCCAGATCTGAACCTATCCACTGATGAGGGTATATGGAAGCACAACTCTTTGTAGCAGTGAATATCATTCATGGCATTGTGTCATCTCTTTCTTTTTTTCTGTATTTTTTGTTCCTAAATTAAATTAAATTTTCTTGGCTCTAGGTTGTTAGTTTCTTGTATTTGCAATCATTTTTACAGTTTATATGGTATAGTTATTTTTTTTTGTATTACTGATAAGTATTTGTTAGATTTCTTGTTGCATTTAATCAATACAAGACAGAAAAAAACAACAAATACTTACAATAATTAAAAAAAAACTATACCATGTCCACTGTAAAGTCGATTACAAATACTAGAAGCTTTAACCATAAGAAACAAGCATCCTTAAAAAAAATCATTCAGTTTAGGAACAAATATATCCCACTGCACCATAAACTGATGCATAAATATGTAATACTGGAAAAACTGTAAATAAAACGCACAGAACTGTAAAGACTGGACCGTCAAACATTACCAAAGAAACATAATGATTACTTACAGACAACCCTAGCAGCCCATAAAAATATTCTTTAATAATAATTTATAAAAGTTTAAAGCATTTTAAAAATGTTGGATAATGTATGTCTAAATTTTCTCTAGAAACCAGAAAAATTGCACCAACTGAAGGAAAGAAAAAAAAATGAATAAATTTTAAACAAAAATATTGCATTGATTTTCAACCAAACCTGCAGACAAGAATGAAAAATTCCTGCCCAAGTACAATTCTCTTTAAAAACAGTGGGTGGGGGGTCATGTTTTTCTGTAAGTATTAAAGGAGAGTCTGCAGGACTTGGAAGAAATTTCTCTCTTGTTCTACTCTGCACAAAGTAGATTTCAACCTGTCCAAATTTTTATCACATTCTCTTTTGGTTTTGTTCTTTCTTGTTTTTTTTTTTTTGTTTTCCCAATTGTTGAAAGTTTCCATCAAAATGATGACAACTCTTGCTCGGACACACTTTCTGAGATGTTAAGTGATTTTCTGAATCATGTTGAAGTCTTTACTCTTGAGAGGTCAGTTTTTTTTTTATTGTTGTTGTTGTTTTCTTCCCCAGTTTTTTTTTTGTTTTGTTTTGTTTTAAGTATACAAACTATATGCATGTATGTTTATAAAACTATCATCTTTAATTGAAATCTCTTGCAGTTGGTCAAAAAAATTGAAAATAACCTTTAATAATTTTCATATCAGTTAATTAATGCGTACAGGCAAGACAAATATTTTCATTGAACAATTTTTTTATAAAAACTTTATTATTTTTTAGTTTCAATTAGGATTATTCTTTTTTGGTAGAAAACTCCGCACAGGGCATCCTTATTCCAACCATTTCTTTTATTAAATATTCAAATGAAACACTTGAATACTTGCAGACTGAATTAAGTGGTCGGAGGAAATTTCCAGAATATTTAAGAAAAGGTGTTGTTAAATAAGGATGTCCAGGGTGGATTTTTCTACAAAAAAAGGAATAGTTATTGCAACCCATCTATTTGAAACTCAAAGGTACTTTTAGATTATTAGTGAAGAAAAAAATCCATCCTTGGGGTGGATGTGTGTGTGTATCTGTGCATGTGTATCTGTATGTATGTGCATGTGTGTTTGTGTACTAGGGTGCAATGATTAGCAAACTTTGTCTAATCTGTTAGTATTATGAGTTCAGTTCTCAAGGACACCCCACTAATGTGGCCTTGAGCCAGATTAAGCTTTACTTAATAAATAACCATTTATTTTCTTTTTGCAAGTAATAAACTATATTGATTTTACATACTATGTAGTAAGTGGAAGTGGTATTTTTCATGTGTGTCTGGAAAGGAATCGACTGTTCAAATTTTTAAAGGTTATTTTTTTTCCCTTTTTTGTTTTTTCAGGACATAAGTGATCGAGAATCAGTACAGATACCATTTCTCTCTTGTCTATAAATTGCCATGACTTCTTGGGAAAAAAACTGGAATGTTTTCTTATTGCCTTCTCCACAATTTTAAATTCAGCATTTTCTTTCTCATTGACTGGCTGCCATTCAAAGCTAGAAAGCCTAGTCTTCCCTGCATTCATGTCTTTTCCAATATGAGAATATTAGTGTGAAAGTGAATGCAACTGATGAACTCAAAATTTGAACTCAGTTTGCTTGTTCTACACTCCACAAGTGCTTGTATGCAAATACAAGTAAATTGACTGAGCAATTTAAGCAATTAATGAATTTTATTCATAATCAGATTATATGTAAATTCTTTAGAAATTTATTTTTGTATCCAAAATGTAAAGTAAAATCAACAGACATGGGCTTCAAGAGATCTAAATAAGAGATGTGCATTTCTTAAATTAGTTAATTGAACTTTACACAACTATGAAAGTCATCTATGGCTGAGCAGTCTAAAAGCATGCAAGGCTAAATAGTGGCTTCCCCTATAATGGGGACACTGATTCAAACCCTGCCAGAAAAGGCGTTTTCTTTATTAAGACCCCCAAATACAAAGGGCAAAAGATACAGATTTATACTGTTTAAAAAAAATAGAGATGTCTACTTGAACACATTAAAAAGTGTTCGGAAAATTTGACACTCACAGGACATATTGAAGTGAAGAGAATAAAGGAATAACCCAATGAATTTGTGTAAATGGTTTGCAGAACAGGGATTAGGAGAGTGAAAAAACAAAACTTACTAAAAGCTACAAAGAGTAGGAAGTCGTGGAGAGCCATGATTGCCCATATCCTTTCAGGACATAGGACATGGAAGAAGAAGAATAAGCTTGTGTAAATGGTTGGTAGAACAGCGATTAGCTTAGATAGCAAAACGACAATATTTACTAAGAGCTATAAAAGATAGGAAGTTGTGGCAGGCTATGATTGCCCACGTCCTAAATGGACAAGGAACATGGAAGAAGAAGAATGAGCTTGTGTAAATGGTTGGCAGAACAGCGATTAGCTTAGATAGCAAAACGACAATATTTACTAAGATCTATAAAAGATAGGAAGTTGTGGCAGGCTACGATTGCCCACGTCCTAAATGGACAAGGAACATGGAAGAAGAAGAATGAGCTTGTGTAAATGGTTGGTAGAACAGCGATTAGCTTAGATAGCAAAACGACAATATTTACTAAGAGCTATAAAAGATAGGAAGTTGTGGCAGGCTATGATTGCCCACGTCCTAAATGGACAAGGAACATGGAAGAAGAAGAATGAGCTTGTGTAAATGGTTGGTAGAACAGCAATTAGCTTAGATAGCAAAACGACAATATTTACTAAGAGCTATAAAAGATAGGAAGTTGTGGCAGGGCTATGATTGCCCACGTCCTAAATGGACAAGGAACATGGAAGAAGAAGAATGAGCTTGTGTAAATGGTTGGTAGAACAGCGATTAGCTTAGATAGCAAAACGACAATATTTACTAAGAGCTATAAAAGATAGGTAGTTGTGGCGGGCTATGATTGCCCACATCCTAAATGGACAAGGAACATGGAAGAAGAAGAATGAGCTTGTGTAAATGGTTGGTAGAACAGCGATTAGCTTAGATAGCAAAACGACAATATTTACTAAGATCTATAAAAGATAGGAAGTTGTGGCAGGCTACGATTGCCCACGTCCTAAATGGACAAGGAACATGGAAGAAGAAGAATGAGCTTGTGTAAATGGTTGGTAGAACAGCGATTAGCTTAGATAGCAAAACGACAATATTTACTAAGAGCTATAAAAGATAGGAAGTTGTGGCAGGCTATGATTGCCCACGTCCTAAATGGACAAGGAACATGGAAGAAGGAGAATAAGCTTGTGTAAATGGTTGGTAGAACAGCGATTAGCTTAGATAGCAAAACGACAATATTTACTAAGAGCTATAAAAGATAGGAAGTTGTGGCAGGCTATGATTGCCCACATCCTAAATGGACAAGGAACATGGAAGAAGAAGAATGAGCTTGTGTAAATGGTTGGTAGAAAACAGCGATTAGCTTAGATAGCAAAACGACAATATTTACTAAGAGCTATAAAAGATAGGAAGTTGTGGCAGGCTATGATTGCCCACGTCCTAAATGGACAAGGAACATGGAAGAAGAAGAATGAGCTTGTGTAAATGGTTGGTAGAACAGCGATTAGCTTAGATAGCAAAACGACAATATTTACTAAGAGCTATAAAAGATAGGAAGTTGTGGCAGGCTATGATTGCCCACGTCCTAAATGGACAAGGAACATGGAAGAAGAAGAATGAGCTTGTGTAAATGGTTGGCAGAACAGCGATTAGCTTAGATAGCAAAACGTCAATATTTACTAAGATCTATAAAAGATAGGAAGTTATGGCAGGCTACGATTGCCCACGTCCTAAATGGACAAGGAACATGGAAGAAGAAGAATGAGCTTGTGTAAATGGTTGGTAGAACAGCGATTAGCTTAGATAGCAAAACGACAATATTTACTAAGAGCTATAAAAGATAGGAAGTTGTGGCGGGCTATGATTGCCCACGTCCTAAATGGACAAGGAACATGGAAGAAGAAGAATGAGCTTGTGTAAATGGTTGGTAGAACAGCGATTAGCTTAGATAGCAAAACGACAATATTTACTAAGAGCTATAAAAGATAGGTAGTTGTGGCGGGCTATGATTGCCCACATCCTAAATAGACAAGGAACATAGAAGAAGAAGAATGAGCTTGTGTAAATGGTTGGTAGAACAGCGATTAGCTTAGATAGCAAAACGACAATATTTACTAAGAGCTATAAAAGATAGGAAGTTGTGGCAGGCTATGATTGCCCACGTCCTAAATGGACAAGGAACATGGAAGAAGAAGAATGAGCTTGTGTAAATGGTTGGCCGAACAGCGATTAGCTTAGATAGCAAAACGACAATATTTACTAAGAGCTATAAAAGATAGGAAGTTGTGGCAGGCTATGATTGCCCACGTCCTAAATGGACAAGGAACATGGAAGAAGAAGAATGAGCTTGTGTAAATGGTTGGTAGAACTGCGATTAGCTTAGATAGCAAAACGACAATATTTACTAAGAGCTATAAAAGATAGGAAGTTGTGGCGGGCTATGATTGCCCACATCCTAAATGGACAAGGAACATGGAAGAAGAAGAATGAGCTTGTGTAAATGGTTGGCAGAACAGCGATTAGCTTAGATAGCAAAACGACAATATTTACTAAGAGCTATAAAAGATAGGAAGTTGTGGCAGGCTATGATTGCCCACGTCCTAAATGGACAAGGAACATGGAAGAAGAAGAATGAGCTTGTGTAAATGGTTGGTAGAACAGCAATTATCTTAGATAGCAAAACGACAATATTTACTAAGAGCTATAAAAGATAGGAAGTTGTGGCGGGCTATGATTGCCCACGTCCTAAATGGACAAGGAACATGGAAGAAGAAGAATGAGCTTGTGTAAATGGTTGGTAGAACAGCGATTAGCTTAGATAGCAAAACGACAATATTTACTAAGAGCTATAAAAGATAGGAAGTTGTGGCGGGCTATGATTGCCCACGTCCTAAATGGACAAGGAACATGGAAGAAGAAGAATGAGCTTGTGTAAATGGTTGGTAGAACAGCGATTAGCTTAGATAGCAAAACGACAATATTTACTAAGAGCTATAAAAGATAGGTAGTTGTGGCAGGCTATGATTACCCATATCCTAAATGGACAAGGAACATAGAAGAAGAAGAATGAGCTTGTGTAAATGGTTGGTAGAACAGCGATTAGCTTAGATAGCAAAACGACAATATTTACTAAGAGCTATAAAAGATAGGAAGTTGTGGCAGGCTATGATTGCCCACGTCCTAAATGGACAAGGAACATGGAAGAAGAAGAATGAGCTTGTGTAAATGGTTGGTAGAACAGCGATTAGCTTAGATAGCAAAACGACAATATTTACTAAGAGCTATAAAAGATAGGCAGTTGTGGCAGGCTATGATTGCCCACGTCCTAAATGGACAAGGAACATGGAAGAAGAAGAATGAGCTTGTGTAAATGGTTGGCAGAACAGCGATTAGCTTAGATAGCAAAACGACAATATTTACTAAGAGCTATAAAAGATAGGAAGTTGTGGCAGGTTATGATTGCCCACGTCCTAAATGGACAAGGAACATGGAAGAAGAAGAATGAGCTTGTGTAAATGGTTGGTAGAACAGCGATTAGCTTAGATAGCAAAACGACAATATTTACTAAGAGCTATAAAAGATAGGAAGTTGTGGCGGGCTATGATTGCCCACGTCCTAAATGGACAAGGAACATGGAAGAAGAAGAATGAGCTTGTGTAAATGGTTGGTAGAACAGCGATTAGCTTAGATAGCAAAACGACAATATTTACTAAGAGCTATAAAAGATAGGTAGTTGTGGCGGGCTATCATTGCCCACATCCTAAATGGACAAGGAACATAGAAGAAGAAGAATGAGCTTGTGTAAATGGTTGGTAGAACTGCGATTAGCTTAGATAGCAAAACGACAATATTTACTAAGAGCTATAAAAGATAGGAAGTTGTGGCAGGCTATGATTGCCCACGTCCTAAATGGACAAGGAACATGGAAGAAGAAGAATGAGCTTGTGTAAATGGTTGGTAGAACAGCGATTAGCTTACATAGCAAAACGACAATATTTACTAAGAGCTATAAAAGATAGGAAGTTGTGGCAGGCTATGATTGCCCACGTCCTAAATGGACAAGGAACATGGAAGAAGAAGAATGAGCTTGTGTAAATGGTTGGTAGAACAGCGATTAGCTTAGATAGCAAAACGACAATATTTACTAAGAGCTATAAAAGATAGGAAGTTGTGGCAGGCTATCATTGCCCACGTCCTAAATGGACAAGAAACATGGAAGAAGAAGAATGAGCTTTTGTAAATGGTTGGCAGAACAGCGATTAGCTTAGATAGCAAAACGACAATATTTACTAAGAGCTATAAAAGATAGGAAGTTGTGGCAGGCTATGATTGCCCACGTCCTAAATGGACAAGGAACATGGAAGAAGAAGAATGAGCTTGTGTAAATGGTTGGTAGAACAGCGATTAGCTTAGATAGCAAAACGACAATATTTACTAAGAGCTATAAAAGATAGGAAGTTGTGGCGGGCTATGATTGCCCACGTCCTAAATGGACAAGGAACATGGAAGAAGAAGAATGAGCTTGTGTAAATGGTTGGCAGAACAGCGATTAGCTTAGATAGCAAAACGACAATATTTACTAAGAGCTATAAAAGATAGGAACTTGTGGCAGTCTATGATTGCCCACGTCCTAAATGGACAAGGAACATGGAAGAAGAAGAATGAGCTTGTGTAAATGGTTTGCAGAACAGCGATTAGCTTAGATAGCAAAACGACAATATTTACTAAGAGCTATAAAAGATAGGAAGTTGTGGCAGGCTATGATTGCCCACGTCCTAAATGGACAAGGAACATGGAAGAAGAAGAATGAGCTTGTGTAAATGGTTGGTAGAACAGCGATTAGCTTAGATAGCAAAACGACAATATTTGCTAAGAGCTATAAAAGATAGGAAGTTGTGGCAGGCTATGATTGCCCACGTCCTAAATGGACAAGGAACATGGAAGAAGAAGAATGAGCTTGTGTAAATGGTTGGTAGAACAGCAATTATCTTAGATAGCAAAACGACAATATTTACTAAGAGCTATAAAAGATAGGAAGTTGTGGCGGGCTATGATTGCCCACGTCCTAAATGGACAAGGAACATGGAAGAAGAAGAATGAGCTTGTGTAAATGGTTGGTAGAACAGCGATTAGCTTACATAGCAAAACGACAATATTTACTAAGAGCTATAAAAGATATGTAGTTGTGGCGGGCTATGATTGCCCACATCCTAAATGGACAAGGAACATGGAAGAAGAAGAATGAGCTTGTGTAAATGGTTGGCAGAACAGCGATTAGCTTAGATAGCAAAACGACAATATTTACTAAGATCTATAAAAGATAGGAAGTTGTGGTAGGCTACGATTGCCCACGTCATAAATGGACAAGGAACATGGAAGAAGAAGAATGAGCTTGTGTAAATGGTAGGGTAGAACAGCGATTAGCTTAGATAGCAAAACGACAATATTTACTAAGAGCTATAAAAGATAGGAAGTTGTGGCAGGCTATGATTGCCCACGTCCTAAATGGACAAGGAACATAGAAGAAGAAGAATGAGCTTGTGTAAATGGTTGGTAGAGCAGCGATTAGGCTTAGATAGCAAAACGACAATATTTACTAAGAAATATGTGACAGAGGGCAGCAGGCCATGATTGCCCACGTCCTAAATGGACAAGGAACATGGAAGAAGAAGAATGAGCTTGTGTAAATGGTTGGTAGAACAGCGCACAGCTTAGATAGCAAAACGACAATATTTACCAAGAGCTATAAAATATAGGAAGTTGTGGCAGGCTATGATTGCCCACTGCCCCAAATGGACAAGGAACATGGTGTTGAAGAAGAATGAGCTTGTGTAAATGGTTGGCAGAACAGCTTAATAGCTAGATAGCAAAACGACACATTTACCAGAAGATATAAAAGATAGGAAGTTGTAGGAGAGATGAAATGTCATTCTAAATGGACAAGGAACATGGAAGAAGAAGAATGAGCTTGTGTAAATGGTTGGTAGAACAGCGATTAGCTTAGATAGAAAGCAAAACGACAATATTTACTAAGAGCTATAAAAGATAGGAAGTTGTGACGGGCTATGATTGGGCTAATGCCCCAAATGGACAAGGAACATGGAAGAAGAAGAATGAGCTTGTAGTATTGAGCTCACAGCAGCTTATTAGTTTAGATAGCAAAACGACAATATTTACGAAGAGCTATAAAAGATAGGAAGTTGTGGCAGGCTATGATTGCCCACGTCCTAAATGGACAAGGAACAGAAGAAGAAGAATGAGCTTGTAAATGGTTGGTAGAACAGCGATTAGCTTAGGATAGCAAAAACGGCTGTTTACTAAGAGCTATAAAAGATAGGAAGCTGTGAGCAGGCTATGATTGCCCACGTCCTAAATGGGACAAGTGAAACATGGAAGAAGAAGAATGAGCTTGTGTAAATGTATTAAGAATAGCAATTATCTTATAGTGAAATGTTAACATATTAAGAGCTATAAAAGATAGGAAGTTGTGGCGGGCTATGATTACCCACGTCCTAAATGGACAAGGAACATGGAAGAAGAAGAATGAGCTTGTAAATGGTTGGTAGAACAGCCATTTACAGAGAAAACGACAATATTGAGACAGAGTTGCTAAAAGATATGTATGTTGTATGGCTATGATTGCCCACATCCTAAATGGACAAGGAACATGGAAGGAAGAAGAATGAGCTTGTGTAAATGGTTGGCAGAACAGTGAATAGCTTAGATAGGCAAACGACAATATTTACTAAGATCTATAAAAGATAGGAAGAGAAGCGTACATTGCCCACGTCTTAAATGGATATATGGTGGAAGAAGAAGAGCTGATAAAAATAGAACAGCGATTAGCCATAGTGATAAAACCACAATATTTAATAAGAGCTTGCAAAAGATAAAGTTAGAAGTTATGAGGATTACCACGTCCCAGCCAAGGCTACATAAGAAGAAGAGAATGAGTTTCAGTAAATGGTTGGCAGAACAGCGATTAGCTTAGATAGCAAAACTAGACAATATTTACTAAGATCTATAAAAGATAGGAAGTTGTGGTACATTATTGCCCACGTCCTAAATGGACAAGGAACATGGAAGCATAAAGGAATGAGCTTGTGTAAAATGGTTGGTAGAACAGCGATTAGCTTAGATAGCAAAACGACAATATTTACTAAGAGCTAAAAGATAGGATGTTGTGGCAGGCTATGATTGCCTACGTCCTAAATGGACAAGGAACATGAAGAAGAAGAATGAGCTTGTGTAAATGGTTGGTAGAACAACGATTTGCTTAGATAGCAAAACGACAATATTTACCAAGAGCTATAAAGATAGGAAGTTGTGGCAGGCTATGATTGCCCACGTCTTAAATGGACAAGGAACATGGAAGAAGAAGAATAAGCTTGTGTAAATGGTTGGTAGAACAGCAATTAGCTTAGATAGCAAACGACAATATTTACTAAGAGTTGTAAAAGATAGGATGTTGTGGCAGGCTATGATTGCCTACGTCCTAAATGGACAAGGAACATGGAAGAAGAAGAATGAGCTTGTGTAAATGGTTGGTAGAATGAGCTTATTAGCTTAGATAGCAAAACGACAATATCATTAAGAGCTATAAAAAGACAGGTTGTATGGCTATCATTGCCCACATCCTAAATGGACAAGGAACATAGAAGAAGAAGAATGAGCTTGTGTAAATGGTTGGTAGAACAGCGATTAGCTTAGATAGCAAAACGACAATATTTACTAAGAGCTATAAAGATAGAAGTTGTGGCAGGCTATGATTGCCCACGTCTTAAATGGATAAGGAACATGGAAGAAGAAGAATGAGCTTGTGTAAATGGTTGGTAGAACAGCGATTAGCTTAGATAGCAAAACGACAATATTTACTAAGAGCTAAAAGATAGGAAGTTGTGGCAGGCTATGATTGCCCACGTCCTAGAATGACAAGGAACATGGAAGAAGAAGAATGAGCTGTGTAAATGAGCAGAGACCAGCGATTAGCTAGATAGCAAAACCATAATATTTACTAAGAGCTATAAAAGATAGGAAGTTAATGTTAAGATTGCCCACGTCCTAAATGGACAAGGAACATGGAAGAAGAAGAATGAGCTTGTGTAAATGGTTGGTAGAACAGCGATTAGCTTAGATAGCAAACGACAATATTAAGAGCCATAAAAGATAGGTAGTTGTGGCGGGCTATGATTGCCCACATCCTAAATGGACAAGGAACATAGAAGAAGCAAGAATGAGCTGTAGAAATAGTTTGTAGAATCACGATTAGCTTTAGATAGCAAAACGACAATATTTACTAAGAGCTATAAAAGATAGGAAGTTGTGGTAGGCTATAGATTGATAATGGCCCCAAATGGACAAGGAACATGGAAGAAGAAGAATGAGCTTGTGTAAATGGTTGGTAGAACAGCGATTAGCTTAGATAGCACAAACACAATATTTGGACTAAGAGCTATAAAGAGAGGAAGTCAAGAAATATGATGTTCACCGTCCTAAATGGATGTCAATATGAAGAAGAAGAATGAGCTGTGTAAATGGTTGGTAGAACAGCGATTGGGCTTAGACAGCAAAACGACAATATTTACTAAGAGCTATAAAAGATAGGAAGTTGTGGCAGGCTATGATTGCCCACGTCCCAATGGACAAGGAACATGGAAGAAGAAGAATGAGCTTGTGTAGAAAGGAAAGCAGAATGATGACATTAGCTTAGATAGCAAAACGACAATATTTACTAAGAGCTATAAAAGATAGGAAGTTGTGGCAGGCTATGATTGCCTGAATACCCAATGGACAAGAACATGGAAGAAGAAGAATGAGCTTGTAAATGTCAGAACAGCTATCATTTAGTTTGTGATAGCAACCATAATAAATATTTACTAAGAGCTATAAAAGATAGGGAAGTTGTGGCGGGCTATGATTGCCCACGTCCTAAATGGACAAGGAACATGGAAGAAGAAGAATGAGCTGTGTAAATGGTTTACAGAACAGCCGATTAGCTTAGGATAGCAAAACGACAATATTTACTAAGAGCTATAAAAGATAGGAAGCTGTGGCAGGCTATGATTGCCCACGTCCTAAATGGACATGAAACATAAGGCTACACGAGCTGGTGTAAATGGTTTTATAGAACAGCTGCTTAGCTTAGATAGCAAAACGACAATATTTACTAAGAGCTATAAAGATAGGAAGTTGTGGCAGGCTATGATTTGCCCACGTCCTAAATGGACAAGGAACAGACACAGAAATGAGCCAGGTAAATGTATTAGTAGAACAGCTATTAAGCCAGATAGCAAAACGACAATATTTACGAAGAAATGCCATAAAAAGATAGGAAGTTGTGGCAGGCTATGATTGCCCATACGTCCTAAATGGACAAGAACAGAGGAAGAAGAAGTAAATGAGCCAGGTAAATGGTTGGTAGAACAGCAATTATCTTAGATAGCAAAACGACAATATTTACTAAGAGCTATAAAAGATAGGTTGTGGCGGGCTATGATTGCCCACGTCCTAAATGGACAAGGAACATGGAAGAAGAAGAATGAGCTTGTGTAAATGGTTAGAACAGCGATTAGCTTAGATAGCAAAACGAATAAATATTTACTAAGAGCTATAAAAGATATGTAGTTGTGGCGGGCTATGATTGCCCACATCCTAAATGACGAGGAACATGGAAGAAGAAGAATGAGCTGTAAATGGTTGGCAGAACAGCGATTAGCTGATAGCAAAAACGACAATATTTACTAAGATCTATAAAGAGGGAAGTTGTGGTAGGCTACGATTGCCCACCACGTCCTAAATGGACAAGGAACATGGAAGAAGAAGAATGAGCTTGTGTAAATGGTTGGTAGAACAGCGATTAGCTTAGATAGCAAAACGACAATATTTACTGCTAAGAGCTATAAAAGATAGGAAGTTGTAACAGAAGTTACATTTAACACACGTCCTAAATGGACATGAATATAAGAAGAAGAATGAGCTTGTGTAAATGGTTGGCAGAACAGCGATTAGCTTAGATAGCAAAATCACAATATTTACTAAGATCTATAAAAGATAGGAAGCTGGCAGGCTACGATTGCCCACGTCCTAAATGGACAAGGAACATGAAGAAGAAGAATGAGCCAGTAAATGGTTGGTAGAACAGCGATTAGCTTGTGATAGCATTCAGATGAATATTTACTAAGAGCTAATAAAAGATAGGATGTTGTGGCAGGCTATGATTGCCTACGTCCTAAATGGACAAGGAACATGGAAGAAGAAGAATGAGCTTGTGTAAATGGCTGACAGAACAACGATTGGCTGGAGAAATGCAAATCGACAATATTTTTACTAAGAGCTATAAAAGATAGGAAGTTGTGGCAGGCTATGATTGCCCACGTCCTAGTGATAACATGGAAGAAGAAGAATAAGCCAGGTAATGAGTTAGAAACAGCAATTAGCTTAGATAGCAAAAACGACAATATTTACTAAGAGCTATAAAAGATAGGATGTTGTGGCAGGCGACATTTTACCATTGCCCAAATGGACAAGGAACATGGAAGAAGAAGAATGAGCTTGTGTAAATGGTTGCAGATGAGCGATTGTATTTGTTGGAAAGTTAAAACCACAATATTTATTATGGTTATGGCAAGACAGGTTGTATATTATCACACACATCCTAATGGACAAGGAACATAGAAGAAGAAGAATGAGCTAGGGAAATAATAGCAGAATGCCTATTAGCTTAGATAGCAAAACTAATAACATTTACTAAGAGCTATAAAAGATAGGAAGTTGTGGCAGGCTATGATTGCCCAGTGGCTTCCAGCGTTTCTGGACAAGGAACATGGAAGAAGAAGAATGAGTTCTGTAATGGAGTTAGGTAGAACAGCGACAGCTTGTGATGAGTAAAAACCACAACATTTAATGCAAGAGCTATACAGAGATGAGAAGGTATATACACAGACGTCTCCACGTCCTGCACTGCCTGAGGAAGAAAGCAGAAGAAGAAGAATGAGTTGTGTAAATGGTTGGTAGAACAGCGATTAGCTTAGAGAAAGAAAAGAACGAAGGCATTTACTAAGAGCTATAAAAGATAGGAAGTTGTGACGATGATTGCCCACGTCCTAAATGACAAGTGAACATGAAGAAGAAGAATGACGCAGTGAAATGGTTGGTAGAACAGCCAGCTTACAGAGGTTAAAACCACAATATCACTAAGAGCTATAAAAGACAGAAGCTGTGAAGTGGCTATATCATTCTTATGATCCAAATGGACAAGGAACATATAGAAGAAGAAGAATGAGCTTTCAGTAATGGTTGGTAGAACAGCGATTAGCTTAGATAGCAAAACTGTCAAATATTTACCAAGAGCCATAAAAGATAGTTGTGGCAGGCTACAGATTGCCCACGTCCTAAATGGACAAGGAACATGGAAGAAGAAGAATGAGCTTGTGTAAATGGTTGGTAGAACAGCGATTAGCTTAGATAGCAAAACGACAATATTTACTAAGAGCTATGTGAAGAGGAAGTTGTGGCAGGCTATGATTGCCCACGTCCTAAATGGACAAGAATGTTTGGGTGGGGAAGAATGAGCCAGTAAATGGTTATAGAACAGTTTTTACTATTTTTAGATACAAAAACGACAATATTTACTAAGAGCTATAAAAGATAGGAAGTTGTAGGCTATGATTGCCTACGTCCTAAATGGACATGAACATGGAAGAAGAAATGAGCTTGTGTAAATGGTTGGCAGAACAGCGATTAGCTAGAGAGCAAAATGTATAATATTTACTAAGAGCTATAAAAGATAGGAAGTTGTGGCAGGCTATGATTGCCCACGTCCTAAATGGACAAGGAACATGGAAGAAGAAGAATGAGCTAGGTAAATGTATTACAGAACACACAATGTGATAGCAAAACGACAATATTTACTAAGAGCTATAAAAGATAGGAAGTTGTGGCGGGCTATATTTGCCCACGGCCCCAAATGGACAAGGAACATGGAAGAAGAAGAATGAGCTTGTGTAAATGGCTGGCAGAACAGCGATTAGCTTAGATAGCAAAACGACAATATTTACTAAGAGCTATAAAAGATAGAAGTAGTAAAGGGCTATGATTGCCCACGTCCTAAATGGACAAGGAACATGGAAGAAGAAGAATGAGCTGGTGCAAATGGTTTGCAGAACAGCCATTAGCTTAGATAGCAAAACGACAATATTTACTAAGAGCTATAAAAGATAGGAAGTGGCAGGCTATGATTGCCCACGTCCTAAAGGACAAGGAACACAGAAGAAGGCAGCTGAGCTGTAAATGACAGAAACAGTTGACAGCTTAGATAGCAAAACGACAACATTACTTAAGAGTTGTAAAGAGGAAGCTAGTAGGCGATTGCCCACGTCCTAAATGGACAAGGAACATGGAAGAAGAAGAATGAGCTTGTGTAAATGGTTGGTAGAACAGCACCATCTTGGAGAAGGTACCCACAATATTTGCTAAGAGCCATAAAAGATAGGAAGTTGTGGCGGCTATGATTGCCTAATGTCCTAAATGGACAAGTGGAACATGGAAGAAGAAGAATGAGCTTGTGTAAATGGCTGGCAGAACAAAGACACAGATAGCAAAACGACAATATTTACTAAGAGTCATAAAAGATATGTAGTTGTGGCGGGCCATGATTGCCCACATCCTAAATGGACGAGGAACATGGAAGAAGAATGAGCTTGTAAATGGTTGGCAGAACAGCGATTAGCTTAGATAGCAAAACTAATATTTACTAAGATCTATAAAAGATAGGAAGTTGTGGTAGGCTACGATTGCCCACGTCCTAAATGGACAAGGAACATGGAAGAAGAAGAATGAGCTTGTAAATGGTTGGTAGAACAGCGATTAGCTTAGATAGCAAAACGACAATATTACTAAGAGCTATAAAAGATAGGAAGTTAAAAGGGTATTATGATTGCCCACGTCCCAAATGGACAAGGAACATGGAAGAAGAAGAATGAGCTTGTGTAAATGGTTGGTAGAACAGCGATTAGCTTAGATAGCAAACGACAATATTTACTGGGATTCATAAAAGATCTGAAGTTGTGGCAGGATACGATTGCCCACGTCCTAAATGGACAAGGAACATGGAATAAGGAAGAGCTGTGTAAGTATTGTGTGTTGAAGTAATAAAGCGAGATAGCAAAACGAATAATATTTACTAAGAGGCTAAAGATAGGAAGTTGTGGCAGGCTATGATTGCCCACGCCTAAATGGACAAGGAAATATAGCAGCCAGAAGAATAAGCTTGTGTAAATGGTTGGTAGAACAGCAATTAGCCAGATAGTAAAATGGACAATATTTACCAAGAGCTATAAAAGATAGGATGTTGTGGCAGGCTATGATTGCCTACGTCCCAAATGGACAAGGAACATGAAGAAGAAGAATGAGCTTGTGTAAATGGTTGGTGAACAGCGATTAGCTTAGATAGCAAAACGACAATATTTACTAAGAGCTATAAAAGATAGAAGTTAGAAATAGGATTGTCACGTCCTAAATGGACAAGGAACATGGAAGAAGAAGAATGAGTTCTAGGAAGGAGTTAGGGAACAGCGATTAGCTTAGATAGCAAAACGACAATATTTACTAAGAGCTATAAAAGATAGGAAGTTGTGGCGGGCTATGATTGCACCACGTCCTAAATGGACAAGGAACATGGAAGAAGAAGAATGAGCTAGGCAATGACAGAACAGCGATTAGCTTAGATAGCAAAACGACAATATTTACCAAGAGCTATAAAAGATAGGCAGTTGTGGCGGGCTATCATTGCCCACATCCTGACAAGGAAACACAGGAAGAAGAACGAGTCAGGTAAATGGTTGGTAGAACAGCGATTAGCTTAGATAGCAAAACGACAATATTTACGAAGAGCTACAAAAGATAGGAAGCTGTGGCAGGCTATGATTGCCCACGTCCTAAATGGACAAGGAACATGGAAGAAGAAGAATGAGCTTGTGTAAATGGTTGGTAGAACAGCGATTAGCTTAGATAGCAACCAATAAATATCATTTAAGAGCTATAAAAGATAGGAAGTTGTAACAGCTACATTTTTATTCACGTCCTAAATGGACAAGGAACATGGAAGAAGAAGAATGAGCTTGTGTAAATGGTTGGCAGAACAGCGATTAGCTTAGATAGCAAAACGACAATATTTACTAAGATCTATAAAAGATATGTAGTTGTGGTAGGCTACGATTGCCCACGTCCTAAATGGACAAGGAACATGAAGAAGAAGAATGAGCTTGTGTAAATGGTTGGTAGAACAGCGATTAGCTTAGATAGCAAAACAACAATATTTACTAAGAGCTATAAAAGATAGGAAGTTGTGGCAGGCTATGATTGCCCACGTCCTAAATGGACAAGGAACATGGAAGAAGAAGAATGAGCTTGTGTAAATGGTTGGCAGAACAGCGATTAGCTTAGATAGCAAAACGACAATATTTACTAAGATCTATAAAAGATCTGAAGTTGTGGCAGGCTACGATTGCCCACGTCCTAAATGGACAAGGAACATGGAAGAAGAAGAATGAGCTTGTGTAAATGGTTGGTAGAACAGCGATTAGCTTAGATAGCAAAACGACAATATTTACTAAGAGCTATAAAAGATAGGAAGTTGTGGCAGGCTATGATTGCCCACGCCCTAAATGGACAAGGAATATGGAAGAAGAAGAATAAGCTTGTGTAAATGGTTGGTAGAACAGCAATTAGCTTAGATAGCAAAACGACAATATTTACTAAGAGCTATAAAAGATAGGATGTTGTGGCAGGCTATGATTGCCTACGTCCTAAATGGACAAGGAACATGGAAGAAGAAGAATGAGCTTGTGTAAATGGTTGGTAGAACAGCGATTAGCTTAGATAGCAAAACGACAATATTTACTAAGAGCTATAAAAGATAGGAAGTTGTGGCAGGCTATGATTGCCCACGTCCTAAATGGACAAGGAACATGGAAGAAGAAGAATGAGCTTGTGTAAATGGTTGGTAGAACAGCGATTAGCTTAGATAGCAAAACGACAATATTTACTAAGAGCTATAAAAGATAGGAAGTTGTGGCCGGCTATGATTGCCCACGTCCTAAATGGACAAGGAACATGGAAGAAGAAGAATGAGCTTGTGTAAATGGTTGGTAGAACAGCGATTAGCTTAGATAGCAAAACGACAATATTTACTAAGAGCTATAAAAGATAGGTAGTTGTGGCGGGCTATCATTGCCCACATCCTAAATGGACAAGGAACATAGAAGAAGAAGAATGAGCTTGTGTAAATGGTTGGTAGAACAGCGATTAGCTTAGATAGCAAAACGACAATATTTACTAAGAGCTATAAAAGATAGGAAGTTGTGGCAGGCTATGATTGCCCACGTCCTAAATGGACAAGGAACATGGAAGAAGAAGAATGAGCTTGTGTAAATGGTTGGTAGAACAGCGATTAGCTTAGATAGCAAAACGACAATATTTACTAAGAGCTATAAAAGATAGGAAGTTGTGGCAGGCTATGATTGCCCACGTCCTAAATGGACAAGGAACATGGAAGAAGAAGAATGAGCTTGTGTAAATGGTTGGTAGAACAGCGATTAGCTTAGATAGCAAAACGACAATATTTTCTAAGAGCTATAAAAGATAGGAAGTTGTGGCAGGCTATGATTGCCCACGTCCTAAATGGACAAGGAACATGGAAGAAGAAGAATGAGCTTGTGTAAATGGTTGGTAGAACAGCGATTAGCTTAGATAGCAAAACGACAATATTTACTAAGAGCTATAAAAGATAGGAAGTTGTGGCGGGCTATGATTGCCCACGTCCTAAATGGACAAGGAACATGGAAGAAGAAGAATGAGCTTGTGTAAATGGTTGGCAGAACAGCGATTAGCTTAGATAGCAAAACGACAATATTTACTAAGAGCTATAAAAGATAGGAAGTTGTGGCAGGCTATGATTGCCCACGTCCTAAATGGACAAGGAACATGGAAGAAGAAGAATGAGCTTGTGTAAATGGTTTGCAGAACAGCGATTAGCTTAGATAGCAAAACGACAATATTTACTAAGAGCTATAAAAGATAGGAAGTTGTGGCAGGCTATGATTGCCCACGTCCTAAATGGACAAGGAACATGGAAGAAGAAGAATGAGCTTGTGTAAATGGTTGGTAGAACAGCGATTAGCTTAGATAGCAAAACGACAATATTTACTAAGAGCTATAAAAGATAGGAAGTTGTGGCAGGCTATGATTGCCCACGTCCTAAATGGACAAGGAATATGGAAGAAGAAGAATGAGCTTGTGTAAATGGTTGGTAGAACAGCAATTATCTTAGATAGCAAAACGACAATATTTACTAAGAGCTATAAAAGATAGGAAGTTGTGGCGGGCTATGATTGCCCACGTCCTAAATGGACAAGGAACATGGAAGAAGAAGAATGAGCTTGTGTAAATGGTTGGTAGAACAGCGATTAGCTTAGATAGCAAAACGACAATATTTACTAAGAGCTATAAAAGATAGGAAGTTGTGGCAGGCTATGATTGCCCACGTCCTAAATGGACAAGGAACATGGAAGAAGAAGAATGAGCTTGTGTAAATGGTTGGCAGAACAGCGATTAGCTTAGATAGCAAAACGACAATATTTACTAAGAGCTATAAAAGATAGGAAGTTGTGGCAGGCTATGATTGCCCACGTCCTAAATGGACAAGGAACATGGAAGAAGAAGAATAAGCTTGTGTAAATGGTTGGTAGAACAGCAATTAGCTTAGATAGCAAAACGACAATATTTACTAAGAGCTATAAAAGATAGGAAGTTGTGGCAGGCTATGATTGCCCACGTCCTAAATGGACAAGGAACATGGAAGAAGAAGAATGAGCTTGTGTAAATGGTTGGTAGAACAGCGATTAGCTTAGATAGCAAAACAACAATATTTACTAAGAGCTATAAAAGATAGGAAGTTGTGGCAGTCTATGATTGCCCACATCCTAAATGGACAAGGAACATGGAAGAAGAAGAATGAGCTTGTGTAAATGGTTGGCAGAACAGCAGTTAGAGAACAAACAAAATTTCTTAAGCTACAAAGGAGAAGTTGTGGAGAGCAGTTATGAATATTCCAAAAAATCAGGAATTTATGTATTTATATGGCTAAATTTGACTTTGTCTAATTGCAAATTCCTTTGTGGTCAAGTGGTTAAGACATATCAGATCAGTTGATGGTTTCCCCTGATCTATAGGGGTTGCAGGTTTGAATCCTACCAGAGGATGCATATTTCCTTAACAAGGTTTCTCAAATATTCAGGCCAGTAGATATATATAAAAATAATGTTTAATTATAAAAAAACAAAGTATCTACTCAAATACAAGTATTCATTAAAAATAATGTTAAAAAAATTAAATTAAAAATATTGGTTAATTCCATTTTATTACTTTCCATAACATTTTGTTACATATATATATATATATATATATATATATATATATATATATATATATATATGTAAAAAAATTCCAACATTTAAATTCATTGAATGGGCAGTTCAGTGAGAAAATTCTCACTTGATCAGCAATGATCAAAAAGAAAAATTTATTAATTCAAATATGGTACAAAATTTCTATACTTGGAAGAAGCCCAAAATATATCCATATATATATTGTATATATCCATACACAAGAAGTTATAAAAAAAGTATGTGGGGGGGGGGGGGGAGAAAAAAATTATTTAAATTTGTCAGCCAGACATGAGACAAAGGGAATTTAAATTTCAGAATTTTTTGAAATACTATATATATTTGGCTCTGTAAATAGATAATACTATTCACATCAAGCCCTCCACCTTGATCAGTTTTAATATTAATAAAATTAATATTAATAGGATCAGGTTTTTGGGATTTTACCTTTTATTCGTGCTTTTTGGAATTAAAATATATGCACACACACATCTCAAGAGCAATATTAAGAAGGTAAAAATGTATGACAAAGTGAGAAAAAATTTTTGTGTGATGCATTTCATCCTTTAGAGTTTAGTCCCCAAAGAGGGTTAACTGTAATAATAGAGTAGATAGACTAAACTATCGCCCAGTTCACACTCCACCCACACCTATTGAACGGGTGAAGAGGCTCATCCCTTGTTTCCTGTTTAGGATGTGGTTTCCGGCTTTCTCTTTTCCAATCTTTTCACTCTTACGTAGCCCCCTGCACATCAGTGGCGTTACCACCTTGCTCAGGGTGATATGATTAAAAAAAAAAGAAAAAAAAAAGTTCACTTTCTTTGGAAACCAAACTCTATCATTGCATTTCAGTTCCAGTTTAATAGAAGAGAGAGTTGGTTATATTATAATTACTCAACTCTCTCTCTCTTTTGCCGTACTTCAAATCCAAATATATGAGAGAGAGAGAGTTGACCATATCCAGATATTAGATTTTTACTTTTATCTGCATATCGATGAAGCACTGTGCTGTCAAATGTTTTTATGAAAGGATTTTCACATGATGAGATGAAACAAATGAAAATGATTGAGAAAAAATGTATGAAGTGATGAATTTGTTTCTTTCAAATTCTTGTGAGCTTAGATGTGAACACAAATTGAAATAATAGTTTCTACATCAGAAAGCAAGATTGTAAAAAAAAAAATGGGGGTTCAAATGAAATCAAGGGAAGAAATTGTTTTATGGCATTGCTCTGTTCATTATTATAGCTTCTCTGATTCATGTTAAATTCATAATTTATCATGGTCTCCAGAAAAATGATCAAAAACTTTTTTGCACTGTTTTTAATAAATAATCATTATTTTTTTTTTAACTAGCAATTTCATAAAACACTTCCTGACAAACAATAATCCCACCACCCTATGCTCGATTAACTCCCCTGAGTGCAGTCACTGTCTCATTTTTTTCAATTCTATTAGTCTTCTGTCCAATGTAAAAATTGTAGTTTGAGACATCATCACTTTATTGCACTAAACTTAACCAAATTGCTCAGATATTTTTTGTCAAAGACAAAAAAAAAAACAATATTAACATTTGATAAAAATGCCAGACTAGTTTGGTGATTGACTTACATACAGAGCATAGCAGAAATACTTCCCACATAATGATAAACACCATTGCCTAATGTCTTAACATTATGGGAGTTATTTCTGCCACACACTGTATTTGAATTTTCATTTCTGGAATGAGCAGTCAGACTAATATCCTCATCTTTATTGTAATTATATTTCATTCTGCCTCTGGCTTTCATCAGATGTCTATTTGGGTAACTTTCAGGAAATTTGAAACTAAAAACTTTTATTCAATCTATAGGGATAGAATGCTCACATCTATGAATATATCTTCTCATTCTGTTTTCATACTTCCCTGTTATTGCAAATCAAATTTCTTAGTAAGTCTGTATTATCCAGCCGAAGGATTGAACTCACATTTACTAAACCACTAAATTCACAAACCAACACTTTAATCTTACTATTCCATGGGAGACACCTGACACTTGAATGTGGAAGCTTAAACCTGATGTTCTTATTGCAAAGTAAGACAAATGGTAGCAGAGGGAGTCAAGATTGACAGCAAGCCTTCACTAGCAGAAGAGGCAATAAGTTTAAAACTCCAATTTTTAGCTTCAACCTATAGGATTAAAGTGCTGGTTTGTTAATTTGCCGGCATAATAGTTGGGGGTTCAAACCCTGAGCCCCCAGACTCAGTGGAAACAAGACCAGCAATAACAGAGTAGTACTAAAATGAACAAGAAAAACAAGAACAATTTAACCATGAATGTTAAATAAAAAGTTTAGTTTGAAATTCCCTGACGATTACTTAGATCAACAGAACCTGACAAATGCTGGAGGGTACAATGCCTGAAATGTAAGCAAAAGTAAGCACATTAGTCTGACTGTAAACAATGTCAATAAAAACTTCCATGTCTTCTTTTTCGATAAATAATAACTTTTTCCCCCCTTCTCAACATCATAAAACAGTTTCTGGCACACAACAGTATTTCTCTATTTATGATATGTCCTCTTCTGGCTTTTTTCCAACATGAAGACATTGTCTGATTTTTACCATAAACACACGTTGAAGACCAATGACTAACCAGTTGCATGCTTAGTTTTGTGATGTTTGTTTTTACTTTGTCCTATTTCTGGTAAGCAGCAATCACAACTTCAACATGACCATAAAGAACTTCACTTACTCTTTGTTATTCATTTTTTTGTATTGTAATAATTCAACTTTATTTCAAATTTATTCTCCCATTAATATCTTTTTCTTTCACTAGATTTTACAAGCATGTGTTATGAATTCACTGCACCTTGCTTGTCTACTGTAGCAGTTGTGTTTCTTTTTCTTTTATCTTTTTTTCTTTCGAGGCTGTCTTATCGTATACTGTTATTACCGACTTCTTCACTTGTTGCTAAAGAATTCAACAAACAAAACATTTTCTTTAAACAAATTTATCACACTGCAAATATTTTTACCTTTTCAGTCTGTTTCTTTATTGCATTTTAATGTTGTTTTCTAAACTTTCTCCAATTCTGGAATCACAATATCAAGAAATAATATTTTAGTCATGAACCCTAACCCAAGACAAGTTTGCCAAAAGGATGTGTACATTAGCTACCTTTAGTAAAATCTTAACCTAAACAGTTCCACGGTAGCTTGTAACTAACTTGAAGGTGGAGTTACCAATGTGAAGTTGAATAAATCACTGATGCATAAATGAGAATTTTTGATATTGAAAAATAACTACTCTCTTGAAAGGACCACTCATTAAATTTTATTTACAAGTAACATTATCAATTAAAATGTAAGTCATTTCAGTTGACACGTTTTTGCCAAGAGGAAAACATTTACAGTTTTATAAAAGAATGAAAACTCCATAAATTAATTACCATCATTTCCTGTTTGTCACCCTTTACAACTTTAACACTTAGCACTGTACATTCTTCACTAAGACTACTTCTTCCACTGTATATGGTAGCCTTCAAGTGCATTTCTGAATTTCAGTCAAGTTCATTTTTACTGTTACCATAGCAGGATATTGCAACACAACTATGAAACTCAAATGTGGTCTCATATAGCAATCACTTGCTTGCAGTGGTAAGACAAACATTTTGTTTAAGGAATGAAGTTGCTTATAGACTGCTTAAAATTGAAAAGTTGTCTAAATGTTGGGAAAAAAATTGTTCATAGTAACAGGACTAAAGAATATAAAAGATGAGACAAAACTTAGAAATATAATCTATTTGTCTTTTGCTATGTTGTTTATGAAATGTGGCTTTATTTTGCAGAATTATTTATTAAACAATCCAAAATATCAGTGAAAGTTAAGATATTATGATGTTATGATAACAACCCAAATAGGGTTTATAACAAGGTTCAAATATAAGTAAAGAGCTCTGAGTCAACAAATTCCAAAAGCCTTGGATAAAAATTTTGTTGAAAAACATCTGGCAAAGATAAGAGTTCATAAGTATCAGCTGATGAAGAGATGTGTATTTGGATGATTCGTAGGAAACAAGCTGACAACTTGGAATTCTAAACTGTTTCTTATGTTTATCAATATGATCCCAGAGCAAGCTCAGTGTAGTTGAAATTAGTTACAAAATTATTTCTTTGTACTGAATTTCAATTTCCCATAGTGCTGGTGCACTTGGATTCACTTTGAGTAATAAAACCTATTTTGTTTTTTGAGAACTGACTAATTCAGTCCTCAAGAGTGGAGAGTTCTCTTCCAGATTTCCTGGATGAAATTAACTGTAATATTTAAATGTTTCCAGACATCATAAGAAATGAAATGGTCTACTGAATTTTAGCAACATATTCAAGCTTGGCAATAAGTCAATATTCAACCCTTGTCTAATATAGCATACAAAATTAAACAAAAATAAATCTGACCTTTATTTGACATTTTTTTTTTTACTTCATCTCAAATTCTGTCTTGACTGTTAGTGAGATTTATCTTACATCCGTTCACACAAATGATTTCGATTCTGAGATTAAAAATTTTCATAATAATTTCCTGACTAGTTTTTCTCCATCTTATTGTTATGTCTCAAAATATGAAGGTGAAACCTCTCCAAATGTTGAAAAAAACAAGAGGTTAAATAAAGAAGTGGCTTCTCACAAGGCATGACCATATCATTGAAGTCTACTGATCAATATTAGCAATACTTCACTTCATCTTATTGTTGCATTTTATTATCACATTCTAATTCAAATACTTTCCAACTGTTTTGATACTGTCAATGCCATGCTTAGGTCCCCCACAAACCCCACAATTGCGAGAAGGAAGGGCCACAAGTTCCCTAGGGGCCCCCGCAAGGCTCCAGGAAGCCACATGGCTCCTTGGCTCCACAGATCTATTGTAATGAAAAATATTAACAAAATAATTATTAGAATTAACTGGAAAATTATCATACTTGTATGTTGAAATAGACATCTATCAACCTGTCTCACTTTCTCTCTCTTTATATATATATATATATATATATATATATATATATATATATAATCTTTGATAGAAGCCTTCCGAGGTGGGGGTCGAAGAGGCTGCAAATTATCTGTAATTTAAAAAAAAATGAACTTGAGAGAGAAATAGATTATAGATATGTTTCCCCCTTTATACTGACACTTTCTGACACTCCCTCTGCATTTTTTAAATAAATATCTGAAGTTTAATTTTTGACAGTATATGAAACTTACTGTAGCAAAATGCTTTTGAAACTTGGGTTTAAATTTTTTGAAAATTGCTTGAAAAAACTTGTAGAAGATTTAGAACCGAAACGCACTGAAATGGCTATAAAAATAGCTAGGAAATCACCAAAAAGTAGTAAAAAGTTGTGAAAATGTTCATAACGTATAGCTTCAAAAAGCCAATTCCGATTTCTTCCGTTTTTTTGTGATCACGGAATATCTGTATTCTGAGAGTATGTTATTTTGTTTAAAGTACCATTTATTGTGGGTTCAGTATGTTCAGGTTGGGGAGAAAGTTGCATTCTGTGAGTAAAGGGGCCATAAGGCACATTCTGTGGCAGGGGGCCTGTTGCTAAACACAGCACTGGATACTGTTTTTGACAGCATATTAGAATCACAACCTTTATTTTTTCCACCCTAAATGGCTAAAAGGATATTTTCCGCGTCTTATACAGAAAAGTATAAGAAATTGAAATATCTGGTAGGTTCGTGTTTATCCTAACAACACAGACCACCAATACTTGCATCTGGCAGAACTCTCTTATACTGTATGATTAAATGTAAATAAGGCAGTCTTGTCTTCAACGTTGGGATATTTGCTAGGCTAATGTTTACCTGATGTTATGGACTACCAGTACTTATCATCAGTCAGTCAGTTAAGTGCCATACGTGAAACATGCTTGGGCGATCATGTCTCAAAAGAGACATGACTGACTGGGCAGATTATCCTGCAGTAGGTTGCCATTGCTTTCTGCAGTAGACTGGTTGCCAGCCAAGGCTATAGAACCCAATCTGTCCTGTTATTTAACCCATAACTGGAGGGAAGAGATGGATTAATACCTTTCCCAAGGGTATTTGTGTGTAAGTGAATGCAAGGAATTCAACCGGAATTCGAACTCGGCTCTCTGATTTTTCGTTCCGAGCTGATATTCATTGCACTACAATGCACATCCTGTACTCATCATACCTAGCCTAATGTTTTTTTGTTAATCATTTCATTTACAGCAAGGCAATAAAGCCACAAGATGTTATTAAATATGAAAGAGTATGAGAAAAAGAAAAACATTATTAAGGTGAGAGGACAATAGAAGAAAAAAATTAAGAAGACAAGATACTGATTGGCATAGCATTTAAAATTTGGGAGATCAAAGTTGAGTGGGTAACAAAAAGTCAGAAAAAAAAGAGAGTACTTATATTGCCTAGTAATCTCCCTTGAGGGGAACTCTCAAGCTAGGAACATTAATCCCCTTACTTTATTATTAACCCTTCAGGTAATAAACATGTGTACATATGCTCATTGTCCTAGGGCACCTCAAGGTGGTATAATGGTTAGCAAGCTTGTCTTGCTAGGACCATTATAATTGAGTAGTTAGTTTGATCCTCACTGAGAGTCCCATACTTTCGGCCTTGTGCCACATCTAAGCTGTGCTTAGAAAATCACCTTACAGATGATTTATTTGTATTGGGGCACCTCGAGGTGGTGTAATGGGCAGCAAGCTAGTCTCGCTAGAATCATTATAATTGAGTAGTGAGTTTGATCCTCACTGGGAGTCCTATACTGTTGGCCTTGTGCCACATTCAAGCTATGCTTAGAAAAATCACCATCTGCTCATTGTCCTTGTCTTATTTCTACATCAAACCCAGGCAGAAAAGTTCACGTTTCACAAACAAGAAATACAAAAGTAAAAAATGTTGGCATAAACATTTCAATGTAAAATGATGAAACTTTTCTGCCAATCTAGTACTGTGCTTAAATTTGTAAAGTTGAGATATCAAAGAGGAAAATTAATAAGGCTAAATTTGAATAAGAGAGAATTTTATTCTAATTCTGGTAGGCTAATATGTAATATTAGGTTGTCCCAAACGTTCGTAAACACTTGCAAAAAACTGAAATTTTACTCGCCAAGTAATCTAAGGTTACCAGAAAACACTTGCAAAAAATTGAAATTTTACTTGCAAAAAACAAAAATTATTGCTCAATATAAAGACCATCATTTTCCAAGACTTTCTGCCATCGATCTGCAAGCTTTCGGATCTGGTCAAAGTACCATTCAGCTGGCTTCGAATCAAATAATTCCTGACATCCCTCCTTGACTTC
Organism: Ascarosepion bandense; assembly: GCA_037127315.1. Classification (NCBI taxonomy): domain Eukaryota; kingdom Metazoa; phylum Mollusca; class Cephalopoda; order Sepiida; family Sepiidae; genus Ascarosepion; species Ascarosepion bandense. The sequence continues at coordinate 890,739 of JBBBDQ010000695.1, read as the reverse complement.
ATCAAATGAGTGAAATCGACAGCCCTTCAGAAAGTGTTGCATTGAGCAGAAAAGGCCGTAATCTGATGGAGCACAGTCAGGATTGTAGGCTGGATGTGACAGACGCTCAACACCGTCCAGCTCTTCAAATTTGTCTTTGGTCTTCCTGGCGGTGTGTGGCTTGGCATTGTCCTGCTGCATCAAAGCGCGCTTTCGGTTAATCAGAGCCGGGTACTTTTGCTTCAACTTTTTGTAGACCCACTCAAGTTGCTGAGAGTAAAGTTTGGCACTGATGGCATAACCATTTGGAACCAACTCAAAATGCACGATTCCTTCAAAGTTCCATTAAACGTACAACATGACTTTCTTGCCAAATCGATCTTGTTTTGGAACCAACGGTGTCTCTTGCCCTTTCTGAATCCATCGCTTGTCTCAATTGTGCTGAACCAGATAGACACGTTTCTCTTCAGATGTCGCAATGCACTTCCAAAAATGCTCGTCTAATGGATTGCTGAGCAATTGACAGCAAATTTCAACTCATCTGTTGGCTTGTGCTTCAGTGAGTTCATGCAGATCTTGGCGTGGCTTTTCGTGGACAAAATCAAGTTACTTCAAATGTCGATGAATTGTTGAGTTGCCAACTCCAAGCTCATCAGCCAATTCTCAAGTGCTCGATGAAGGCGCAATGTCCAACCCGGTTTGCAAGTCTCCATCATCCAACTTTAACGGCCATCCCGAACAAGGCTTATCTTCCAGACTCATGTTGCCAGAATCGAAACGCTTCTACCACTCTGAGATCGCCGCATATGCAATTGTTCCTTCACCTTCGGCAGCACAAATCTCTTCTGCAGCTTTTCTGTTTGAAAGACTTCGCTTCCAGCAGTAATGAATCAAAACTTGCACCTCAATTTTATCAGTTGCCATCTGGAATACAAACATGAAGATCACTATAACAATATAAACACAAAATTGCATAAAAATTCAGTTTTTCGCAAGTGTTTACAAACTTTTGGGACAACCTTATATTAAGCATAAATAGTGGGTAGGTAATTTTTACCACCAAATTAACATGAATGAGAAATATGAAATAAATGAAAATAAAAAGGTTTCTTTTCAACCTGACTTCAATGACATTCCCATTTATGGTGGATGGACATATTAAATTTTTTTTTTTTAATCCTATGACTCATTAGTCACATACAGAAGCCACAGTAGAAGTGGTGTTTCTTTGGGCACAACAGCCTGACAGAGTCCAACCTTCTCCAGGCTGATTTGAATTCAGAGTCTTCCTGCTCGTAGACTGGTTGCCACCCAAAACTATAGAATCCAGTCTGTCCTGATAATTTACCCATAGCTTGGGGAAGAAAAGATGGATTCATACCTTTCCCAAGGGTATTAGCATCTAAGTGAATGTAATGAATCCAACTGGAATTCAAACACAGCTCTCCAATTTCTCAATCCAAGCTGCTATCCCTTACTCCACCGTCCCTCTTTGGGAGCTACTTCTTTATTTAAACTTTATGCTTCCTTAACAATCAGATATGATTTAACCTGCAACTCTGTAATAAATTGCAACAATAAGATGAGGAAACGACTTGGCAATAATTAATTATAACTATCTTTGACTTATATCTTTGTATTATTTCAAACTATTGTTCTCATCTTGGTTGATATGTCATTATAAACAACGTTTCAACCAAGTACCCTCTGGTCATCATCATATGTCTATTGATTGGCTGATATGGATCATCTGTTGATTGTGATAAATTGTAATGACTAGAAGGTACTTGGTTAAAACAGTGTGTTTATAATAACGTCTTTATCAATGAAGATAAGAACAATAGCCCGAAATAATACAAAGATATTGACAATTACTCATCTCGGAAATGAATACAAATATCTCTGACTTATTTACAAATAATTATTATTCTTTGTGCAGAAGTGAAATGACTTTCGATAGGTTTTGTGCTTATTGAATATGCATACCAACACAAATAACATATCACTCAATAAGTCCCAGGCCTGACATACAGAAAGTGCCACTAATAAAAAATCCATATGATTTTTATGAAGTAGTAACCTTCAAATGACAGATGACAAAATTTGGGCCCAATCGGATAATTAGTTTACAAATTACAGTTATTTAAGTGAATCTATTTTCAAAACAATAAAAATATCTGAAAATTTTATCCGCAGTGTAAATCAAATTTGTGCAACAAAATTGCAAAAGTACAATTAAAAAATCAAACACACATACTTTGTCAGTGTGGAGTTGTTGTGGTGAAACTTCACTACAAAGTTGTAGTGACCAATTTGGCCGGAAGTAAGACACGGAACACAGAAGGTAGGTTCAAAACAGTGTATTAGTATAGCAAGAACATACATACAACGTAAGTGTTAGTAATTAAGTAAATAGAAATAAGTAATTTTTAATGGTACAGTTACGCTATATATTGCCTGACTAGTAGCTGTCTTTAACTGTGCATTTAACTACTGTTCTTAACTGCCTCTTGCAGGTAATTATATAGTAAGAGGAAGAGTCCATTCCTTGTAGAAGGGCACCATAACAACTTGTTTGATTAGATTCTTACTGCCTAAGTACATATATATATATATATATATATATATATATACACACACACACATACATACCTATCTATTGATAAAGATTAACAAAATGGTTGTAAACAACCAACAATTTGATATTATTTGTTTGAACATTATTTTTGAGCGATACTCATATTTAAGTAGATATTCTGTTTATAATACGATATCCTGCTGAATGACGCACATTTTCGTAACAAAAATTTATTGTAAATAATCAGGCCAGTAGAAATGTATATATGTACTTTTTTATTATAAACAAAATATCTACTTAAATACCAGTATCGATAAAAAATAATCTTCAAACAAATAATTTCATACCTATCTATCTATTTCTTATTACTATAAGCATTATATTTACTATGCACATGGGTCAGAGTCAACATCCCTGTTTGTTAAAAAGTGGAATTAATGTCTAGCAGCCTAGAAATAAAGTGTGCCAAAGGAATCGAATCTGTATTCCCTTTTTCGGTTAAAGAAATCGCTTTAAAGCTTCTTCTTCTTCTTCTATGTGCCCTGTCCCTTCAGGACGTAGGCGATCATGGATCTCCACGTCTCCCTATCCCTTGTGGCTCTTAGTATGTTTGCTCCTGTTGCTCCTGGCAACCCCCGTTCCGTCATCCACCTGATCAGACCCTGCAAATATGTTATCCGCTGCCTTCCTCTGTCTCTCCTTCCTTCTATCTGTCCAGTCAGTATCAGGTTCTCCAGGCTATCCTTCCTCATTGCATGTCCCAGGAACTTCAGTTGTCTCTTCCTGATGCTCAGCATCAATTTCCTTTTTGTTGCCATTCTTTCTAACACTTCGTCGTTGCTTGTATGCTCAGTCCACGATATCCGTAGCATCCTTCTGTAGAACCACATTTCGGCCGCTTCCAGTTTTGTCCTCATTTTCGATGATATTGTCCAGCATTAATGTGCCTTAATCATTGAAACCCCGTGAAGCCATCACAGTAAAGCAAAGCCTAGTTATTCTATTTCAGAAATGCATATCTCATTGGACATTTCAGAGAGTATCTGCTGACTTTATTTTTGTACTCAAAACATAAACATTTTTAACTGATTAAATGAATACATTTAATCTGTGTGTAAAGATATGCAGTGGACTCTCCCATTCATTTCACATATAAGCGCCTAACAGATCATTTTAAGAACAGAATCACCAAACCACACACGCATGATTTGATTCTAGTGAGAAAGACTTTTGTAGCAACCAAGGCTACAGATCTCACTCTGCTCTGGTATTTAATACATAGCTGAGCAGAGAAGAGATGAATTCATATCTTTCCCAAGAGTTCTGTGAAAGAGACTGTAGCGAATTTAGCTTGAATTCAGTGTATGTGTATACTATGGATAAATTGTTGTCTAAATTATGCAAAAACTAGCAGTATATTTCGGCGTTGCTCGGGTGTAACGAAAGCTTTAAAACTAATCCATGGTCCTGGAGCTCAGACTTTTTGGACATTGGCACGAAAGACTAAAAAGCAATAGTTGTTTCCAGTTAAAGTGAAACCATAGACTGAAAGAAAAATGAATGGATGCAAGTCAAATTTTGATTTCCTGGTATTGATATCAAATTTTCTGCACTATTGTAAGAACTGCAACCTGAAACTTCTGAATATCGTTTCTTATGGCTTTGTCTATGAGTGTATCAAATTTTATTAAAATTGAACCACTCCTTCTATAACCCGATATTTTTGATTATCGATATTTATCAGGGTTACCTCGACACAAAACCTAGCTAAGAACACTCGCAGATGCTTATAATACAAATGTGTAAATTTTTAAGAAAATCGGTTCAGCTGTTTCGGAGTCTATAGGTAACGGACACACACACACAGACAAAGTTCCATTTATAAATAAGTTTAGATTTAGATGAAAATAACACTAACATCTCATTTCAACAGATATATTTACCAAAATTATACAAAAATACATGAAATACTAAAGAGTAAATTTATTTCATTGGCTTCAACCATGGACTCCAGACAATTTTGGAATCATTTGCAACTCTTCTGAATAGTCTCATTGTTTAAGTAAGTGAATGTTGCCATAATCCTTAGTTTCAGTCCATCTTTGGTATTACGAAGAGTTTTGTTGGTCTCTTGCTCAACTGTGCCCTCCACACATAATAATCAAGGGGGTTGCAGTCTGGGGAGTTAGGCGGCCAGGTGTAAGGGGTTGATGTGGTCTCAGAAATTGTCTGGCAGCCATGACTGGGTTCTTCTGATTGTGTGGTATGGTGCAGTCCTGTTGCCAGACATAGGGACTTCCAGCAGCCACTCTCTTGACCCAGGTCAGTAGTACCTTCTCAAGGCACTTGATGTAGGTCTCCTTGTTGAGTTAGACCCTGTGGGAAGATGAATGGAGAAATAACATTGCCATCACTAGTGATCACTCCAAACACCATGATGTTGACTGGGTATATCATCTGACTCTTTCTAAATCCTCTGCACTGTCCTCAGATTGACATCCAAACATTCTGAAGTATTCATACTAGAGCTTCTGGCATGAATGCCAAGCAGTGTAGCATGCCATTTCCGAATTCCTGGTAGAGTGAATCGTGTCATGGTGCTCTTTTTCTTACAGATGGTGCCCGACTGACCCTACTATAATGTGCAGTTGACAAAATAAAAAACAAACAACACACATGCACAAAATATAAAATGCTGAAAATTTACCTATTGCACCCTATATATATATATATATATATATATATATATCCAAAAGAATAAGAAACGAAGAAAATATTTGCAACATTCAAAACATTCATTTAAAACAGTGCTCAATATAAAAATAGAGCAAGAAATATTCATTATAAATTGTACTTTAAAACATGTGCAAACTACAATCTACTAGAAAATTGCACATTTTGTTTTTTTTTTCATAAATTTTCTTTTCAAAAATAACGTTTATTACCATCATTATTAACTACCTGATGAAACATTGTTCTTTCAATATCAAAACAAAATGTGCAATTTTGTAGTAGATTGTACATGTTCTAAAGTATAATTCATAATATATATATATATATATATATATATATAGGGTGTCCATAAAGTCCGTGTGAACTTGATTCAAGTGTGATTCAAATAGTTATATTTTTGTTAAAATGCACATGAACTTTATGGACACCTTGAATATATATATATATATATAGATGTGTGTGTGTGCGTGTGTGTGTGTGTGTGTGTGTGTGTGTGCATACACACACTTAAATTATAAAAATTCACCTGGGATAATGCTGGTTTCCATAATTAATGAATTAAGTGTTTCATGTCATACTGTTCAGAGGATAAATGTTGCACCTGAACAGAAAACTAATAAAAAAAATAAATAAATGATTGGTTTAAATTGTTTGCTTTAATTTCATTTTTTTCTTGTCTTTTCTTTTGCATTTTTTTTTTCCCCAATTTCTTTCAGAGTTCAAGATGAACAAATTACAAGAAGGACTGCAACAGCAGAGGAAGATTGTGGAACAGCTGCGTCTCGAAGCAGCCATCAATCGTATGCGAGTGTCAGAATGCATAGAAGACATCAAGAAGTTCACTGATACACGCCTAGAAGAAGACTATCTCATCAAAGGCTTTCCTCGGCCTGGAGATAATCCATTTAAAGAAAAAGGCAGCTGCACCATATTGTAAAACAGACAGACAGGCAGTCCCTGTTTTTGTCTGGATGTAAAATCCCATTCACCTACATGCCACTTGTATCATCAAAAAAAATAAAAAATTAAATTAAAAAAAATTAAAATTAATAAAACAAAAAATGAAAATCAAAACAAAAACATATTTTATTAAGATTTTTCTCTCTCTCTCTGTCTCTGTCTCTCTCTCTCTCTTTCAATGTTTCTATTTCTGTAAATTCTCTACTGCAGTAATGTTTTATTAAAAACAGACCATTTGTTTTTCTTCCTTTTATCAAGATACTAGTGCTGGTTTATTTATATAAATCCTACTTAAGTGAATATTTAAAGCAAAATAATTATTCTTAGTTAAAAAAAAATCGTTTGATGTAATTGGTTCATATTGTATGTATGTTCATTAATTATGAATTATTTGTTAAAACCCATTTTGTAGTTTGAATTTTTTTTTTAAATATTCTCTCAAAATCTATTCTTTTTTCTTCCCTTTCATTTGAGCTAAAAAGTCATTTTAACTATAACATCTTTTTACTTTTAAAAATAAACAAACAAAAAACATAAGGAAATTCTTTTTAAATTCTAACTTTTTTTTTTAGCTTAAAACTAGAGTTTTAAATTTTGTGAAAACTAGAAAGTAGAGAATAAAAAAACAGTAAACAGGTGTATGTACCCAACATGAGAACTTAAAAAAAAATTAACTAAATTAAAAAGGATGAAATTCATGGGTACCCATAATGGTTTAAAACAAAAAAAAAAAAAAAGAGAAAAAAAAAGAAAAAATGTGCAAAATATTTCTTGAGCAAGTCTTTCTGAACATGTATTGCTTTTCTTCTTTTTTTGAAGGACTACAGGAACAATGTCACTCTTTTTTACCATGTTCACAAACACTGCTAGATGTTTTTCTTAGAAATTTTCAAACCCTATTTATTTTTTTCTTTCTTTTTCAACTCCATCATTGCTGTAGTTTTTACTGTGAACTGAGCTGATTAGCAATGCTCTTAAAATAGATTGTTAGTCATTTTTGTATCATAGAATCATTAAAATTTTTTGAAAAATAAAGAAAAAGACTTTCTTGCCATTTCTAACATCCATTCATCATTTTGATAAAGTTTGCCTTTTGTAGTGTTTTTACTAGTAATATCTGTCATTGCTCCATAAGTCTTGCTATAAAGCACTTGAATCTTTTTATGTGTGTAATTGAGAAGTAAAAAAAAAAAACAATTTTGCCTTTGGATGAATGAACTTTTAGAAAGATGCCTATATATATTATATTATATATAGTACATTTTACCTTATTAAATGACAAAAAACAGAATTACTGCTTTTCTACAGAAACATACCTCTTCAAGAAATAAACTTTTTTTTTTCTTTTAAGATATGAAATTTTTTTTTTTTTAGATATTAAATTTTTTTTAAGATATTAAATTTAATTTTTTTTTTTTAATTTTTATTATAGAGAAGAGGGATTCAATTTGCAATACAAATTAATTGTAAATTGATCTCCCGAACAAGAGCCCAGGTCAAAAAATAATGGTAAGTATGGGAAATAATAATAAAAACGAAAGGGAGAAAGTAAGTAAATAAGAATATTGTTTTTTTTTGTTTTGTTTTTTTAGGAAGGGTAATCATTTCACTTCAAACAAGGCAATAAAGCCACTAAGATGCATTGGGTAACAAAGTGAGAAAATGAGAAACTATTCAGGAGAGAGAGAAAAATAAAAGAACAGGATTTAAGAAGACAGAAGATAATAACTGACATTACATTTACACTTTAGAAAATCAAAGTTGATTGGGAAGTAAGAAGCCGGAAGAGAGTCTCACGAGCAAGAGGTACAAGATTCATTTTTGGTGGCTGTTTTCAAATTAATTAAAATTTTAGATATAAGATTTATTTTAACATAACAGGAAAATGTTAAGTTAAAATATGCAATAAGTATTTACTTTTTATCATATCAAATTTTGCAAGTAAGACCATGATTTATCCTATAGTATGTGTATTTTTTTTATTTGTGTGGTGGAGGGGAGAACTGACACCCTCCCCACTCTAAAAAACTAAAAACTGATATTCATGATAGAACAGCTTAATCAATATTAGTATGAAAAAACAAATGATTTCTTGGAGAGGTGAATTTCTGCAGAAAGGCCATAATTACCATTTTATTTTCTATTTTTTTCTTTTTAACATTTTGCAGGGGCAGCAGTGGGCCAAATATTTTTTTTTCCTCTTTAAAAATTACTTCTACTACAACTACTACCAATACTATCACAAAAAATAACTATTTTAAAATAAGTTCTAAAAAAATAAAAAAATTAAATTATTTCACAATAAAAATGCTTGCTTTTTTAAATATATTTTTTTCTTCCCCTCTTTTCTATAATAAATACAAGTCTTTCATTATCTCTTGCTTTTTTTTTCCAGGCTTGGACTTTTTCAGAAAGAGGCAAGCTTTATTTGTCTAGAAATTTTCAAACGGCCTCAGTTAGAAATATGACTTAATGTTGCATTAATTTGGTTATGTTTGCCCTGTGCAAGTGATAAAAAAAATCTGCTAGCATTTTACAATATCAAATAGAGATCAAAAGATTTACTTAAAACTTGAGATGAAAACATTGGAAATGTTTTTCATGATTAATAACCACTAAAAAAATAATTTTTTAAAACATCTGACTTTCTAAAAAAAAAAAAAATTAAACTAAAATATAGTGTTTCTTCAAATAGGTTTTTTCCCCACTTAAAAACTCTTTTCATTTGGCATTAAAAGTAATGTTTTCTTAAAATATTATCTATCCCTATGCTTGTGTATTTATTTTTTAAAAATTTCAAGTAATTAATATCAAATTTTAAATTAAGTTATTCTATGTTTGCTTTTAATTATTTTTTCTTTCAATCTGGAAAATGTGATCTCATTCATATTTAAGAAAAAAAAATATGAACATTCCAAGAGTTGTTGAAACTACAGCCCCTCGTTCTTTTGTTGCCATTAAGTTTCAAGCTGTCTATTCTAGAACCTTCTTCTTTGAGTGCACAATCTATAAAGAAAGAGAGGAAGCTCTGAAAAATGAAGCAAGCTAGTTATTTCTGTTAAACAATCTCAATCAATCAAAACGGATTTCTTGTCTTTCTTTCTTTATACATCTGGAAAAAGGCCAGACAATTGATTAGTGAAGATACAGTAGCAAAATAGCACAAAGAATAAGTTCTATTGTCTGAACAAATTCTGGAACATTATATGTATATATATATATATATATATATTTTTTTTTTTCCATTTGTAAATGAGTTATTTCGCTACCTTGGTGTCTTGGGAGTGGTGTCTTCAGGTGATTTTAAAATTGCCTGAAGACACCACACATGGTAGAAACCAAGGTCTTGTAATAACTCATTTACAGATGAAAAATATTAAAAACTTCTACAATATAATTGTATAGAACACTTTTTAATACAAATGTGTACTGGTTTAACCCTATTAGGACCAAAAACTAAGTATTAAACAAAATATATATATATATATATATATATATATATATATATATATATATATATATATATATATATATACACTCTTATCTGGCAGATGCTGGGTAGAGATTATCGTCTCTCATTTGCATCTCTCTCCTTGGGCAGAGAGTGGCTCAGTTACATCTTTGTCTTCAGGCCGATACACAGCTGAGAAAAATAAAATAGTGAGAGTTGCCCAGTCCCGGGAATCAGATGCTTGAGGCTGCACCACCCCATTGCACTAGAGGGGTGGATCGGTGGTTATCAGCACAACCGAAGGTTGTGGGGGTGGAGCAACTTTGGGCTCTAGGTAAATAAATGAGTTGAATATATAGATTGAAATCTGACAAGAATAGAATAAGTAACTTAGTAAAGAACTGGTAGGAAAAGTGTTTTTAATCTAACATGTTTCTCTTTGATAAGTTTCTTCAAAGACGAAAATCATTTGTCTTAAATTTCTGAAGAAGGATATTAAAGTGAAACATATTAGATTAAAGACCCTTTTCCTGCTTGTTCTTATTCTATTCATATGTATGTGTGTGTGTGTGTGTGAAAATTATTAAATAACTGGAAAAAATTTTAAAATGCCAAGACATCCAGCTCACATATTCTCAATAGGTTATCAATTTATTCACTACTTGAAACACAAAAAAAAAGAAATGAAGAAAGACCAATTCGAATTTTTCACCCACCATTTAAAGGACCGAAATGAGTTTGTGATGTTCTTTTAAAACAAAAAAAAAGAAAAAAACAATCAAACAAAGGCAAGCTGTTTATCAAAATATGTTGAATGAGCAAATTGTATTGTAATAGCCAGAGACAAAATTTCTATGACAGTGACAATTTATTTAAATTACAAATATCTCCTTCCTAACTTGCTAGCTAACACAGACACGCACATTTTTCTTAAAATCTGCTCATGCTTATCTTTTATTGAATTTACAAAAACTTACTGAAAATTAATCACTGAAATTTTCTTTTGACTTCTTAAAAAGAAAAATAACTCTTAAATCGTTCAGTTAAACATTTTTAGTAATTTTTATTTTCCTAAAATATATTAAACAGTTTAAGTTTTAAGCAAAATACTAAATGCATGCATACTGAAATTGTATGTTTTTGGTAGTCTTTGACCTTTGTGCCCGTCAAAAAAACAACAAAAAAAAGTGTCAAAAAGACGTTTTTCTTTTCCCTTGACACCATTATTATTTAAACTACCTTCACTTCTTGGTAATGTATATTTGTTTAAAAAGCAATGATTAGAATTTTAACAAAATCTAAAAATTGCTTTTTAAACAATAAATGTTGCTGAGGAGTGAAGGTAGTTAAAATAATAACAGTATCAAGAGAAAACCCATCTTTTTGACCCACTGTTTTGTTTGCAGGCATGAAGGTCCAAAACTGTCATATTTTTCTTTCATATTACAGTGTAACCCGGATATAAGAGAGTTATAGGGACAGGATAAGAATTCTCTTATATCCAGGTTCGGTCTATTTTATATACATTACCACGGCTCTAACTTGGGACGAGAGAAAATATATCTTATATCCGGGTTTCTCTTATATCGTGTCTCTTATATCCGGGTTATATTGTATATGAGGTGCAACCCAGAAGTATGGAGAACAAAATGGCTTCCATGAAGAAGGAGAAAAACTGATATTAAATGAGGTTCATTAATTTCTGAAGGACTGATTTCAGAAGATACAGGGTTGCTTAACATTCGGTTCACACTCCGCCTGGCCTTTGAACAAGAGAAGCAGTTTAATCCTTGCAGGAGTAGAGGTTTATCCCTTATTTCCTATTTAGGATTGGGTTTCCAGTTCCCTCTAAAGTCTTCACATTCTCTTTCACTACCACTAGCCCCTTGTGTCTTAGTGGCATTATTGCCTTGCTTGGGGTGAACCGATTTAAAGAACAAAAACAGATTGATGGAATTTTGTGATAGCACCTCAGAAAAGAAAAATCATTGATGTCTACCCAAACATGTGTATCCACTAAATATCAAGGTTGACAATAATCAGAAATAATGTCATAAAAATAAATTTTAAAATTACATTGTTTAGGTTTCAGATATTAGAATAAAGTTTTTAAGATATGAAAGGTTTCAAATGCTGTGAAGACTTGTGGCCAAGCTGTCTAAAGAACACCATGCTTGAAAGTGATTTTCTCAACATAAGGGAGACACAGGTTTGAACCCTGCTGAAAAGTCCAATTTCTTAAAGACTCTTGATTGCACAAGCTAATAGACATCAATTACACTTTAAAAAAATAGAAAGTGTGTCTACATAAATGTATTCACTTGTGGTGCAGTGGATATGAGCTCAGAACGAGAAATCATAAAGCTGAGTTCAAATTGCAGTTGAATTCGATGCATTCAGTTACATGCCAATGCCCCAGGGAAAGGTATTAATCCATCTCTTCCCTTCAGCTATGAGTCAAATAATAGGACAGATTGGATTCTATAGTCTTGGTTGACAACCAGTCTGCCACAAAAATAGCAACTTACTGTGAGAAAATCTGCCCAGTCAGTCATGTCTGTTCAGGACATGATCGTCCAAGCGTGTATCACATATTGCACTTTAACTGACTGAATAATTGGTAGTCAATAAATTAATAAATGCTCAAATGACATAACTTTCTACAGACTTCAAAGTGTCACAGACACATTACTCATTAGAGTCAGGTATATATCAATTAAATTATTACCAGATCATATTTATATACGATAAGAATTGCAAGACAATGATTATTGCTTTAAAAAGTAATGATTACAATTTTAATAAAACCTGAATGTATGAAAATGGATTTATATATCTCCTTTGTTCTTGAGAATTGACAGCAAATATATTAAATACTATTTATTTATTAGATTGCTTATTTACAAGAATAATTCTATATTTATAAGATTATAAAAATATGTGAACCAACTTTAATGAAATATTTATTATTTACCATGTTATAAAGAAATAAATATTAATGTTTTTATTCATAAAAATCTGCAGAAATTTTAAAACATAATAAACGTTATTATAAATTTTTAAAACAATGCATTTTCCAGACATTTCTTTCATTTGCTCTTGCTATATAAATTCACTAAAAAAGAAAAAAGGGAAAAACACGAATCTCTTTCTCTTACATATTTCGATAATTTTTTTATATTTCTTAATATAAAAAATTCTTTTAAAATTTATTTCTTTATAAAATGGTGAATAATAAATACTGTACCCAGGTTCACATATTTTTATAATCTTGTAAAAAATTATATATATATATATATATATATATATATATATATATATATATATATATACACAAGTATAGGGTAGGTATGGATGGAATATTCCGTAGCCAAAGAAACACTATTATTAAAAAAGTTCTCAATACAAAGTAGAGCTAATAATATTTATTCAGAAATTTTAAATTGAATATATTATAATATCACATATTATAACATATTTATGTTATAATTCTGAATAAATATTATATATATATATATATATATATATATATATATCCACACTTTACATACAAAAGTGTAATCATTGTAATCAAAGATACCAAAACAAGAATTTAAAGTTATTATGCTCAAGTCTGTTAACATGGCAACCTTTAAATATTCCCAAGCATTATATGACAATATCAAAGTTAAAATATTCAGTTTTTATTTTACCATTATAAAATCTTAGAAAAATATTATCTTATATAATAATAATAATAATATACTTAGTTATAAGATATGTGTACATGTAAAATTTCAGATAACTAAAAATATATCTGTAAAAGAACAGAAGGAAAATGCCTCGGCGTCTAAGTTTTCTTTTTGTCTTATATATATATATATATATATATATATAATTTACATCCAGCACCTTTGAATTTTGAAAATTTTCTCTAATATATATATATATATAATAAATCCGACACTTTTGAATTTTGAAAATTTTCTCTAATATATATATATATATATATATATATATATATATATATATATATATACATCCGACACCTTTGAATTTTGAAAATTTTCTCTAATATATATATATATCTATATCTATAGATGTCAAAAGATCACAAGAGTGTGAAACTCGATTAAAGTCTTGGGGTGTCCTTTGATAGAAGTTAACATAGAGAAGCATTTTTTGTCTGTCTAGGTAATCTAGTCATTGAGCACTTTTCTTTACTATGTAGGTAGGTAGGTGTTTGCATTTCAGTCATTTTCTTTCTTTCCTCATTCAGGATTTTCTCAAATTTAGGGCATTAAGTCTTTTGGCAAGCTGTCTGTTGGCTACACCAACTTATGAGTTGAATATATCGATTGGAATTCTGACAAGATGATAGAATAAAGTAAAGAACAAAATAGGAAATGTATTTCAATAACATGTCTAACATATTTCAATTTCATTAAAGCTTCTTCAGAGATCAATGTGAAAATGAAAATTTTTACAAAGGGGCAGTAGAACTGAGATGTTGTGATTTTTCATTTTTTACTCAATCTCTGAAGGATCTTTAATAAAACTAAGTGAAACACATTAGATTGAGATATGCTTCCTACTTTATTATATAAGTAAAGAATACCTAGTAAGCCAGACAGACCTACCTAGGTTTCACCTAAACGGATCGTCTGGGAAAGCTGATGATCCGTTTAGGTGAAACCTAGGTAGGTCTGTCTGGCTCACTAGGTATTCTTTACTTATTCCGCTCTATCTTTTTGTTAGTTGATTACTCATATCAGGGTTTTTTCTTTGGGCTACATGCCGACTCAGTTCAAACCCTTTTGACTGATGTTTTAGCTCTTTCTTTTTTAAAACCATTTTTCCCTTCTTCATAGATTCGTGGAAGGTTTTTCAACACAAGTATAGTTATAATCTCTTTATATATATATATATATATATATATATATATATATAAAGAATTAATTTTTAGAGGATACACATGTTTGAAATAGGCACCCAATTTTTTTATAATTTTTTTTATTTTAATCAGTGTATTACATCTACTATCCTACACCCTCAATTCAATGAAAAATTTCATTCAACGAAAAGAAAGAATGAAATTAAGATTACTATCCAAATATAATACTGGAGACAATTCCTTTCTTGAGCTAATTTTTTCACCATCAAATTAATTTAAATAATAAACTTAAATGATCAAATCACTATCTTTCATTTTTTTTAATAATTTAACAAACATTTTCCACATTAACTAATCTATTTTTTTTTTCATTTCTTTTAGAAAATAGCTAATATTTCTCTGAAGTTCAAAATATATATTTATATACATGAACTTATAATTGATAATTACTTATTACTATTTGTTCTGAGATGAGTGAGTATTTACATTCTTCCGACTGCTGTCCTTATTTTTATTGCCATATTCCCATTTTAGCTGTCATACGCGCTATCTTTCATCCAGTGATTGGAATTTTGAACTAAACTCTTTATTTCAAACATTGGGGTATATTGTTCTCATTTCATGAGCCATGCTAATTCTAAATGCCTTAGTCATTGGATCTAACCAATGGTTTTATCCACTGGACCATATGTCCATGACTTGACCCAAAGAATTGTGAGTTCAGTACAACAGTGGTGAACAAATAACTTAGAGAATTGAGCTAAAGGAAGATAACGAAAACATCTGGAAGGGTCATAGCTCATGGAATGAAAACAAAATACCCCAGTGACTGAAATAAAGGGGTCAGTTTAAAATTCCAATCACCTAAAGAAGGCTGAAGCCTGCAATGGTCGAAATGTCATGAATATGGCAATAAAGTTAAGGACAACATTCCAAACAATGTAAATAATGTACTTATTACTAATAAATTGAGGTACTGAATTTATAAATATCATTGTTTTTAATATAATTCATACTTATATATTTTTTCCATATCATAATAGATTTTAGCATTATTTAATTAAAAATAAAAAAAAACTTTTTGTTATGAAACAGATTGAAATAAAATAAAATCTTTTAAAGATTTTGATCTTAATTTTATTGCGTTATCAAAACCTGCTCAAACTGAAATCCCTGCTTAACATTGCAATCTCCTGTGAAATAAAAAAATATTTCAAAGATTTTTTTCGCATCTCAAAAAGAAATTTCACTGAATCTCTTGATTTTTTTTTTTTTTTTTTTTTTGTTAAAATATTAAAAAGCATTTCTAAAAAATACCAATAATTTTCTTGTATGTTTTGTCGGAGAGAGCTTTGCTTGATGGGTGAGTAGTCTCTAAAATAGCCAAACTGTTGGTGCAGAAGAGACTTTTACATATATTTCCAGCATAAAAATCTACACATTTCCAAAGAAATCAGTCATTAATGTATTTTAATCTTTATGTGAATGTCTAAAAGAGAAAAGAACCAACCAAACAACACATATAGAAAAAACAATTATATTTAGTTTGACTTTAAAATTTTAGAATCACCCTTTTCCTGACTTTAAAAGTTTTGGCGAATTACTACCATTATTATTATTATCATCATCATTATTACTATTATTATTATTATTTAAATACTAGTAATTGATATTTTTTTTTAAAAAAACATATTTTTGGCTTTTTTTTTTCCTTTTGCAACATTTTTGCTGATGACATTTTTTGCTGATCCAGTCTTTGTTCTCCTTCTGTGAAGTGAGTGGCCTCATAATTACCAACTTATGAAAGTCACCAGTTTGCTGGAATCAAATTGAGATCATCAGAGTGTTGACTCGATTCAGATTAACAGACTGGTAGGATATTTGAGTAGTTGTTAACATGCCCTTGGTATAATAGCAGCAGGCAAAGTGGGGAAAAGTTGAATGTACTATAGCAATACAAAACTTACCTGTCACTTTTGGCAGGTATGTACAACCAATTAAGACAAGCTTAGTACCCAGTTATCACGTATGAGGAGACTGGGTAATATTTGACCAGCATGCCCGAGCATACCTGCTCAAGTACCCAACATTAAAAAAAACAACCTTGAGTCACAACTAGCCCCAGTCAGGAGTGGGGGTTAAATACCTACTTAGCAATACAGAACAGGTATATTACACAAACTTGTGAAGCAAGAAGATAATTAGGATATTAATTAAGTTATAGCATAAAGAAAAGAATTATAATCCTTGATACTACAATATGTTGAATTGAAAAGACTACCCTACATTCACAAACAAGTTCAGTCTTAGTAAGTTCTCAATAAAGTTGTCTTCAAAAGTATTTGTAATGTTCATGGTATGTTGAGACGAAGTCAGTGAGGTATAGTTATGTATTGGTGAATTGTTACATAAATAATGAATATTTGAATTGCCACAATATATGTGAAGTGTTTTTGAAGTCATCTGTTAACCTCAGTGACAGTTGTCACTTTTAAGAAGCCTTTTAAGAAAGTTCTTTTTTTAATGGCTTAAAGGATGCTTCAGATGGGGTTCTGAAATATGGTCCTCAACAGATTGGAAAGAAAATATATCCACTTTGCTATCTAATTTTATTAGCCACCAGAATTTGCTGTTTTGAACCTCTATGTAAAAACTACTAGTCATTTGACTTCTAGTTTTTGAAGAGTGAAGTCATTCTATACACAACAGGAGAATGTTGGGTGCAGAGACTTAGTGTGAGTCAGTAAGAAATTCAATAACAATATGATGTAATGAATAGGTATACACCTTGGTTCCCCAACACTGGAATGTGATTGGCTGATGTCAGCCATAAATATAGACTAAGGTGAGGACTTCCAGAGTGAGTGATAGAGATCGAGAGATCTTTCCACCAGAGGTCTATTGGTCTACCACCATTGACTACATCTCAGGATACTGCATACGATGATTACGTCTACTAGATTGACCTACCCAGTTACATTTGCCTTAACCACTTAACAACCTCGTAGCGATATATATTACACTAACAAGATTCTGTAATAAACACCTTCATATGACAAAACAAAACTTGTGAAAAGATGAGCAGTGTACAAACTAAAAATACAAGAAGCATTCAGTGCATATTAATATGAATACCATGAAAAACTTTTCAAAGATATGATACAGGAAATGAGTTTGTTTGAAATTTTTTTATATATTTCTGAATATTGTCTTAAACCATGAAATATTTTAGAATCCAAAAATTCCTGAACCATGCCAAATTTTTTTAACCTTTTTCTTCAGACCATTTCCTAGCATTCTACAAGATATCATTCAAATTCAGTGAGAATTTTAAAAACTAATATTGGCCGCAGTAAACATCAATTGGTATTACAGTGTTAGTATGTTTTATGTACTAACTCAAATTTTCTTAAGAAACACAAACATTTGTTTATAAAAGTTATAAAATCCTTTTTTGTATGTTTTAAGAACTTAAAGCCAAATTGAAAAAGATTTATTATAAATTCATAGGCTTTATTTTTTTTTAAATAATAGCTGGGTTTTTTTTAGAAAAATATCAAAATCAGAATTTATCAATATGTTATTTACAGAATTGTCATCATTAGTGCAATACATTTGAAATAAATAAAAATGATTTTGTCAATAATTAATTAATTTAGTAAATGTAAAAATAATTAATCATCAATTAAAATAATCCTCAATTAATAAATACCCAAAGCACTAAGCCTTTGTGTTGTATTCTGTAATTTTATAGAATAAATATACTTACCAGAAAACACTGAAATATACCAGTTAAATACTAAATAAATCTTTAGTAATTCAATAAATGGAAGAAATTGGGAAGCTATTACAGATTACTCAGAATTTACAGATTACTCAGAATTTACAGATTACTCAGAATTTACAGATTACTCAGAATTTAAAGTAAATTTTGGGAGTTCTAAGAGAAAAATTAAAAATATATATATAAATACCATATATATATAAATACCATCATTACATCAATTAAAATGCCACTCAGATATTTTAGAACAGAAAGTTCTAAACAATTACTTTTTTTTTTAATTTTCAAGAATTTTAAAGGAGAATATTTCCTTACATTAACCAACAAGGCAATAATGGGAAGAAAAAAAAACAACATAACAAAAAGAACCTACTATTAACTTTGATCTTAGTCCAAACATTTAGCATGGGGAAAAATTAAGAAGTTATGAAAGACACTCAGATAAAGTTGTTTTTTTTTTTTTGGAGTGGGGAGGTCTAAGAGAAAAATAAAATAAAATATAAGTGCAATCATTACATCAATTTGAAAGCACATTTTCTAAAGAAAACAAACACAGCATTGTTACCATGTTCATAGTTGAAAGTATAGCTGATAGTACTCGAAAAACAAAACATCTGGACAATTTTTATAAGACTTATGTTCTGAAAAGAAAAAAATTCATAATATCACATGAAAAATTACATAAAAAAACTTAACCATAATACCTTGTCTATCATTTTTAATAGAACCTGCATATATATATATATATATATACACTAACAAAATAGCAAGATCGCCAAGACCGACCGCGGTTTCGCACAACGGCTCGTCAGGGCCGTTGTGCGAAACGCTGTCGGTTGTGCGAAACCGCGGTCGGTCTTGGCGATCTTGCTATTTTGTTAGTGTGTTTGCTCTGCGTTACTGCCTTCTAGTTAAATACTTTTCGGTTGTGTGTATCGAGCACTTTTCTTTTCTGGTTGTTTGTTCCGTTAGAGGGTTTTTTTTCTTTTTACTGGGAGGAACCGTATGTATTGTCGGTCCCACGCAGTTTTCTTTTTTTCCCCCTCTTTGCCCAAAGCTTTATAGCCGAGGGCAATAACGGATTTAGATTCTGCTGGTCATTCATAGTCTTAGAAAGTCCCTTCTATAAAATTTTGAGATTAGAATACACGCAGAGTCGGTTTAATAATTATTATTATTATTATTATTATTATTATATATATATATATATATATATATATATATATATATATATATAATACATTGCACACATACACAGGGTGGTATGGATAAATTGTCGTCTAAATTACACAAAAATGAAAATAACACTGATATCTCATTTTAACAGATATATTTACCAAAATGATACAAAAATATATTGAAATACTAAAGAGTAAATTTATTCAATAAAATTGTTATTGGCTTCAACTACAGCTTCCAGACAACTTCATAGTCTCCTGCAACTCTTCTGAATGGTCTCCTCATTTAAGTTGGTGAATGCTGCCATAATCATTGCCTTCAGTTCATCTTCGGCATCACAAGCAGTTTTGTTGATCTCTTGCTCTACTGCACTCCACACATAATAATCAAAGGGGGGTTGCAGTCTAGGGAGTTAGGGGGCCAGATGTAAGGGGCGATGTGGTCACAGAAATTGTCTCCTGCTTGTATGACATGGTGCAGAGTCCTGTTGTCAGCAGCCACCCTCTTGACCAAGGGCAGCAATACCTCCTCAAGGCACTTGATGTAGGTCTCCATATTGAGTCTGAGGCCCTGTGGGAAAATGAACGGAGACATAACACTGGCATTACTAGTGTATCCTCAGATTGATACTAAAACACTCTGAAATGTTTGTATTACAGTTTCCGGTTCAAATGCCAAGCAGTATAACATGCTGTTTCCAAATTTCTGTTGATATTAATTATGTCATTATGCTCTTTTTCTCACAGACGGTGCCGAACTGACCCTACTATAAAACGGCAACAACTTACCCATCACACCCTGTCATGTGTTTATAATATATATATATATATATATAAAACAAGATGAACCCATTATTCACTTTGATCTTAGTTCAAACATTTAGCTATTTAGCTAGCATGGGAGAAACTGAGAAGTTATTTGAAGACTACTCA
Source organism: Ascarosepion bandense (assembly GCA_037127315.1). Taxonomy (NCBI): domain Eukaryota; kingdom Metazoa; phylum Mollusca; class Cephalopoda; order Sepiida; family Sepiidae; genus Ascarosepion; species Ascarosepion bandense. The sequence continues at coordinate 870,270 of JBBBDQ010000695.1, read as the reverse complement.
AAATTTGAAGCCATGAAAATAGTTAAACTTAGAAAACTTATATTGTGATATGTTATACTTACACTCGGACATTTATACTCAGAATCAGAAAGAGACAGTTGGCTTGGAGAATTTGAAACTCACAGAATGCAGGAGGGAAACAGCAAATAACCTGCCTAATGAGGTTGAATGGCAGAACAGAGAGTAAGAGGAATAGTAAAGGGGCAAACACTGCTTAGAGCTACAAAAAATAGAAAGTTGTGGGGAGTCCTGAAGGAACAGTGTATATAT